>CM060731.1:14894632-15221139 GCA_030704615.1 Takakia lepidozioides | reverse complement strand
TCAACTTCTTATAGTTCACACAAAACTCTTAGTACCATTCTTCTGGGAACTATCACAATGGGTGACAACCAAGTTGTATACTCTATTGGGTATATAAACTTAGCCTCAGCCAACTTCTTGATCTCTTCTCCAACCTTCTGTGCATAGTTGGGATTCATTCTGTACCTCGCCTGCTTGATTGGTACTGACCGGTTCCAGTTCAATCTTATGTGACAGATCTCAGGGGGTATACCTTTTAGATCCTCATAGCTCCAAGCAAATACATCTCTGTATTTGATGAACAACTCTTAGCTTCTTCAAAGAATTCTGGCTCCAAATCAGCTCCTACCTTCACCATCCTCGGTTCCTCTTCAGTTCCCACATTCACTTCCCTCACCTGCTCATCAGCTGTGATTGTCCAACCAGTCACCCACTTCATCATGTAAACTCACAGGGCGGTTGGTTCCTCTAGGATTTCCATTTCTCCTTCTCTTTCTTCATAGAAATGTGATAGGTAACTGCTGGTTCTCTTTCAATTGGGGTTGCTGTCACTACCCACCACGCAGAACTCTTTAAACAACTTAGGCCTTCCAGCCGCATCTCTGCAACCTGCTCCCACTCTGGGTGGCAGCGAACAGGGGTAGCTTCCTGCTCCTCATCCAGTCCTCCCCTCCAATCATAATCTCTGACCCCTCGAGGTTTCTTCTCGTAGCAGGTAAATCTACTAGATTTCTTAGTGGTTAATTTGTATCTCGTGCATCCATTATGCACAGTTAGTAACTGAGAATTCCAGTCATGAAATACCTAGCCTGTTTCAGCCACGGACGTCCCAATAATATAAGGAGAGTAAGCCTCCATTTTTTTACTTTTATGACTTCATCTTCAACACAGTTACTGTGATAATAAAGATCATCTTCTGTATCTGTATCTTAACTCCTCTTATCAATCCCAATGGCTGTACACTTCTTTGATCTGCCATTGTTACTGTAAATGGGGCTGGTTTCATGTTACTTAGACCAAGCTTCTTCCTTAATTGGTCTGTCATGATATTTACTCCAGAGCCTCCATCTATCAGTACATCAGTTAGTTATGTGCTTCCAATTCTCAATTGGATTACTGGCATAGAATCATCAAAGTCCATGACTGTTTCTCGCCCTTCCGGCTTCACATTATAACTGGTCACCTTGTTGTTCAGGGTCTGTGTTTCCTGTCTCCTGGGCAATTCGATTGATTGCTTGATACAGCCTGTGTCTACAATAAGGTGCCACAGCCAATAGCTGTCCAATGGTAATCTCTGCTTTGGTCTGGCATATTACTTCAGCCAAAGTCCCTTTATTACTTTGCATGTCTGCAACTTCTTTCTTCCTTTCATCCTCACTCACTTCTTCTTCTCCATCAGAATCAGAGGAATCTGCCACAGGAATATCAGTATTCTTTTGCATTTCCCTTATGGTATCTGCCACTTCCTTGTGCAGTTCCTTCTCATCTCTCCAAGCCTCATCATCTTTAGGCATATCACTGCCATTTCCATTATCATCATCTTCCTCAACTACTGGAGGTATTGGTTTGGCTTTGCTTCTTGTTACTATCATTGTACTTACTTCTGGTACAACACATGGCCTAGCCATGTGAGCTGCCACCACTGGCCCTCATTCACAGGAGCTCTCATCTCATTCTGGTGTCTAATCCAGAATGAACAGGCTGCCTTGCGATGTCCTGGCTGATTACAATAGTAACACAGTTCTTCACCATTGGGTCCTCGCCCTTGGTCTGCTCTTGGATTATTTCTGTAATCCTGATTCCCTGGGTGGTAATTCCCCCTTGGATTACCCTGATAGTTGCCTCTGGAATTTCTTTGGTAATTCCCTCTTGAATTACCTCTCCCTTCCATGCCATTGTTATAACCACCAGGCCTACGCACGGAAGGGCTGCCTCCTGCCCTTCATCCGCCCGTGCGACGGCCGGGCGTCGCCGCATGGCCCCGACGCCAGGTGGCGACCCGCGGTGTCTGTTTGCGACGGCCGGGCATCGCAAAAAGGCGTCGCGAGGTTGGCGTTGCATGCTCGGCGCCGCGCAGGGCGTGGGGCGTGGCTGGCATCGCAAAACCCCCCCATTTGCTGTAGTGATCCTAAGTGCGGAGTCCTTCAAGAAATGCTTGACATCCAAAATGTCAGACACCTGGTACAAGCTGACGAGGGAAGCATTCATGGAGTACATGTACACGGTAAGTATTCCACCACTTGGGCCTTCCATTGTCTGTTGCAATTGTAAGTAATATGTGATCTCATTCCGATTTACGTTTTGCAGCAAGAAATAGCTGAAGCTGGAGAGAGAGGAAAAGCAGAGTACTATTTGAAAAACCTGGAGGGTATGAGAATGTCCAAGGGAGTGGCAGAAGCCATGAAATTGCAGATGAATGAGACCCGGAAGAAGCTCATGAGCGCTTTCGTGAAGCAGCTGAGAATAGCTAACCCTGATTTTGGTCACGAGTTCCTAAACCAGGTGAGGATCCACTGGAACAATAACACCAAACCGGAAATGACACAGGAGAAGCTGCACCGGTTGTTAACTATAGCGGTGGACACAGACCAGAAAGTGAAATGGTTGGAGATTTGGAATTCCGACTCAACTGTCAAGGATACATACTGCTTCCCTAGGGGGGAAAGAGATGAGAACACTGGGCACATCAAACCCTTCAGCGACCAAGTTTTTGATACATGGCTGCACAAAGTCACCTACTGGAGCCAGGTATTATTTAGGACTTTCTTTGCTTGAAATTTTAGAAATATCTTCCCAGACATGGACTCTAACCCAGGCATATGTCTCCCGACAGATTGAAGCTCGTGCAAACAGGGTGCTGGAGAAAAAACGTCATGATTACAAAATAACGATGACAATGCCCGAGGACACTCTGGAGGATTACTTGAGACAGTGGAAGGCCACTGCGTGGAGCAACTGCTTCTTCAGAGAGTTTTCCCGAGATGGAGGCATATCCCGCACAAATGACTTTGACTAGCAGTTCGGAGCAGAGGGAGCCATAAAGAGGGTCTTGTATATGTTAGTGAATTCATTTTTTTGAAATTTATCTTTGGCATTCAGTAGACATGCAGTTTGTGGCCCTCCAAACTGCGTGCACCAACGCACGCAATTTTAGAGGGCCACAACTCATGTGTGTTTTCCCCTCCATCATGGATTTCATTGCTTCGATGGCTGTTCTTGCTGCCTGTCAGGGTGTTCTCAAACATCAAGGACAATCTAACACACGAATGGGATATCTTAATGCATATGCAACCCTATGTTTTTCTTATTTGCTTGTGTTGCTTGTGGGGGTAGCACTGGATTTCGGTTGCCTCATGGTCATGTGGTTTGCACCCCCAAACTGTGTGCGTCGACGCACGCATTTTGGGAGGGCCAGACTCCATATTGTTTTGCCTCCACGGTCTAAAGGTGTACCTCCTTTGTTTTGTAGGTATATCAAGAACGTGCTCATTCCAGGGAAAAACCTCAGTAAGTACCCTGCCTTCATGGCAGCCATCCTTGGAGACTACGGGAGATATCACCTGAAGGACTACTGTTGCTGGTATCTTGACAATGCGGAGTCGTTGGCCCCTCTAACAGACAAGGAATTGCATGAAAGAAATCTGCGGAACCTCGCTGAGAAAGAACCCGCAACCAACAAAACTCTTGCGAGAGGGAAGGGAAAGGGAAAGGGTACAAAGGACAAAGGGAAGGAGATGGCCACCCAAGGGGAGACTGCAGGGGATGAGGCAGCGCAGACCCCAATTGCAAACAAGGAACGAAAACGCAAGGGAAGTTTGAGCCATATGACGCAGTGGAGCACCCATCCAGAATCCTCCGAGAATGTAAATGCGAGCTTGTGAACGATTCATTCCTTGACATGATAGAGAGCAGGAGATCTGGTTACACTGGAGAACCCTCTCGAACTTGGGCCAAACTGTGTGAATTTCTTGAGTTGGTAAGCCAATTTCCCTTGTTTGTTGTTGTTAATGTTTTCCATTTTGGATAGTGATTTAATTTTTGCCTTCTATCTGTTTTCAGGTTTCGAAGGGGCAGTGTTGGGTGAATGGTGCTCAGAAACCGTATGGTGCAGACATGGTGATTGTGGACATTCCAGATGGGCAGCCACTGTACCGGACATTCTCCCCACTGGTACTTGCCCAACATGGAATGCATTTGACGAGAGGTATTGGCGGTGGGTCTTTTCATTTTGCAATTTTTTTTTAATGAATGCAGGGGTTTTTGTAATGATCCAGTCCATCACTACGAAATGTCAACGGGAGCTCCTCGGGGATGAAGTTCATCAAAACGTGGAATGGTGTGAATAGCCTGTACTTGACAAAGGGTGACTGTCTGGGGCAAATGGTAATGGACCTTCTCTTGCCTGCTTCATTTCAAGTTCAAGTTCACCCAACCGGAAAATGAGTGCGTCAACGTACTCAATTTTGGAGGGTTGAAGCACTGTTCTTTTCAGATGTTTTTCTTGGCATTCACTCATATGTGCTTCATGTTGTCTTGTGTGCAGACCCGCCTTTTTGAGGCCGTCTGCCTTGTCAGGATGCACCCTGCTTTGACTCCCGCAGCAGTGAAGGAGTTCAGGCTTCATGGGGTGGTTAATCATACTGATCCGCATACATGAAAAGCGCTTACATTTTCTAGGGGGTATTAATCTAATTTTTTGGTTTTCTACACCCTATAGTTATATAATTTTATAATATATAGCATTTTTGAGTAGGCTATTTTTCTTATATTCGGCAACAACGATGAATATTTGATATGCTATATTAATATAAGAATAAATAAAATAAATTTCAAAGCAAAAACTTGTGTTTTACATTGCCATGCCAACTTGCATTTTACATTTCATTACTTGCTAGAAACAAACTCATCTAGGGTATCACTACCGACATCAGCGAGGGTATATACATTCTGACCTCTATCATAAGTCCAATTTAATTTCTTTCTGCAAATGAAGGGAAGAAAAATTATTATGTAGAAGTTAGGGTTACTGAATTATGCTAAGGTAGTGGGGGGGATAACATTATGTCATATCTTGCTGTGACTACACTCAGACCATGAACAAGATATCAAGGGTATTGTTGCACCACAACAATGCTGAAGTGTGGTCTGTTTCTAAATGAGAATTAACAAGGGACACACTCTGCTTCCAATGATGACAGCTGCAGGGAAGAACCATCTAGATATCTGTTTATGAAATTTTGCATTGTGTCGTGCGCATACATATCGCTACACAACTACATCGATGTCCAAAACCACACAACATATGTGCACACCAAACACTAGTCTATCACTAGTCCACCACTAGTGCACCACTAGGCTGCCACTAGACAACCACTAGTCACCATTAGTGCAGCCACTAGTCCACCATTAGGCTGCCACTAGCCACCACTAGTGCAGCCACTAGTCCACCACTAGGCTGCCACTAGTGCAGCCACTAGTCCAACCACTAGGCTGCCACTAGCCACCACTAGTGCAGCCACTAGTCCATCATTAGGCTGCCACTAGTCCATCACAATCGCCCCCCTAGCTGACACTTAGGTCCCTCTAAGTCCAGGTAGCCACAAGATGTAATAGTGGCCATAGCCTCACTAGATCCTCCACCATTGTCCCTACTACACTCAAACTCAATAGATCAAGAGGCCAGGTACAAGAGTTGCCCCATCGTTAGTCGCCGTCTTGCAACCTGTGAACTTGAGCATGAGATCTTGGGTATTGACTCATATGAGCTTGGCCTCCTATGTCTTGTGAGCTAATCATATCCACTGCCACTATCCCAAGCAGTGTGGACATAACCAATCTCCATCAGGAACCCTTTTCAAGAGGTGGTGTCAAGCATCCCATGTGCCAACCTCTTGAGCATCAATCACACACCAGCATAGTGGCGGCACCACGAGCATGCCCACATAGCATGCAACGCAATCCTGCAGGTACCACTGCAAGGTTGGGATCTATCCTCCCATCCACATGTGGAAGGTGACATGGCGCATGATTGCGCACATGGTCCTTCCATACCATGCCATCTCGACCCTCCAGAAGGAAATATGGTGAGAAGGAGGCAAGTGATGCTTGCTTGCTGAACCTGAAGCCCATGGCTAACCAAGGTACCTGAAGATCCCAAACTCCTAGGTGTCCATTTTGCAAGCCATACTTGCGCAAACCCTTCTTCACCGTCTGCACCACTCTCTCTGCCAAGCCATCGGCCTCAGGATGATCCCAAGAAGTGGTACGGTGGTCTATCAAGGCTTTATCACACAAAGCCTGAAACTCCCCCAAGAACTCTCTCCCTTGGTCCATGAGTACCTCAGCTGGAGCACCGAATCGGCTAAGCACACGATCCAGGATTGCATACACCGCCCCCTCACTAGCCTTGTCAGGCAATGGAACCAACTCAATCCACTTGGAGAAGTGCTCCACCATCACCAACACATATCTGTGGTGACGCATCGTCAATGGCAACGGCCCTGCGAAGTCAAGACTCCACCTGTAGCCCAATCCCATGATGGGTAATGGATGCAATTGTGGTGTAGGGGCGTTGAATGAAGCACGCACCCTGTCACACACCGTGCACCTAGCCACGAACTGTTGCACCTCTGTGTGCATACCACGCCACCAATACTGCCCCTGCAGTAAACTATGAGTGCGTTGCACTCCAAAATGCCCCAACTCCTCATGGGCATGTCGCACTAACCGTGCACGCTGTGTTGGGTGAGGCACGATCCTCACCCGACCATCATCCCACACTCAAAGTAGGTGTATCCCCTCCCACTTGAACCTCTTGGCTCGTTGTAGGATCCGATCCCTCTCCTTGGCAGTCACACTAGCTGTCGTGTCTCTAGTGCGGAGGTAGTCCAACACAACCGAATCCTCATGTATATCTCTGGTACCACCTGGCTCATCACTAGCCTCAGGGTCCTCAGACACTCCGTCTACAGTCATCCCTGTTGTAGGTCCAACCTGACCTCCCAATGCCAAGATACACAAAAAGACAGATGCATGCCATCCCGGCACCATCTCCGCGTCCGTCTCACCATGCCACCGAGCTCCAGTGTCATCCTGCTGGCTCGTGCATGGATTGCGACTCAATCCATCCGCATCCCTATTGACCAAACCCGGTCGATGCACAACCTGAACATGTCTCTCATGCTCCTCCACCGTAGCACGAGAGGCAAAGCAATTCATGTAAGCCCCAGGAACCGCCGTATACGTCGTCTCTCTCCTCTAGTGACAATGGGTCCAATGTCAGGCTCCCAATTGTCCTCCGTAACTGCAACCTTAAGTCCAACAGACTTACAGGTAGAAGACGTGTCCCGTGGTTGCTATGCCGCAACCTCATGAGCAGTACTCCCTGCCTGCTCAGTCAATGACAAGGCCTCATCCTGCCCCATCATCTCATCCTTGAGGACCTCCTCAACCCGAGAAGAATCCCCAACCTCATCCATCACAGCCGCCTTGGCTGCCAACTCCCTCTGAACCTCGAGCACCTCCCATGTGTGCCATGGATGTCTACACCCCGTGATCCTCATTGGCTCGCCCCCACTCACTGCCTGTACCATCTCGGTAGGCAGAGAGACCATCGAGGGAAGTGTACTGTTAGAAGGCTGCTTGGGACTTAGACACTTTTACGGGATTTGTGGGGTACCCTTAATTTTTGCACAGACTGAGACCAACAGGAGCCTTAGGGGTGACAGCAGCGCACTTTAGGGGGGGGGGGGGGTTACACAGCCCGTCACAGTCCGACGCAGCCGCCATAGCCAATCATAGCCGACACTGTCGTCACAGCCAATCACAGCCCGACACAGCCCGTCACAGCTCGACACAGCCGCCACAGCTTTGCACAGCCCTACACAGCCCGACACAGCCAGTCACAGTCCGCCACAGCCTTACACAGCCAGTCACAGCTTCGCACAGCTGGGGAACAGTTATCAATGGCAAGGAACGACATCTGCAAAAGGAACGTGTACTACAGGGATGACGGTTAGTTAGGAAAGCGGTTAGAACAGCTTGTAGGGGGAAAAAGTCAAGAACGGGGACTTCTGGGGGATCACTTCTGGAAGGACTTCGGGGGGGGGGGGATCACTACTTGGAAATGAAGCGGAGAGCGCATCTCTGAGCAGAAGAGGGAGAGCACGGAGTAGGAGGAGAATGATCTGTTGATACTTGCTGAATGCAAGAAGTAGAGTTGTAATGTAGAGCAGAATAGAGACACCATGGCTTCAGCCTGATACTTGATAGATATTAATCTGATACATACTTCATACTCACACTGTGTCGAGAGACCTGAGTGAAGTTGTGGAATGAATGGATGGAACTTGATAGATTTCTGAAGCAAACTGATACTTAATTGCAGATAGTAAGGTAACTCGCTAACATGAATGCGGGAGGGAGTACAAATAGGAAACACCCCCATGATACACTAGCTGTAGGTCATGACTGATTGTTCTGAGCGGGCTGAGTGCTTAGAGATTTCCAACTCTTCTATCTTGGAGTTCCCACCTCGGATAGCGAAGGGATGGGTGAGTAAAAGCCGCGCGACATTTGGCGACCATACTGGGGAACTGGGTCATGAACAACCAGATGTGACAGGCATCTGGTGGGATCATGGTGGATGGAGAATTAAAGAATTTGATGTGAATCAAATTCCTTGTGAAACTGAGAAGGAAAGATTGTCCAAACGATTCTTTCAGAGGTTCTTGGAATTGCCAGACGGTTGTAAAGAAAACATTCTTAAGAGAGTGCATGATGCTGACCCTGAGTGGGGTTTGGAGAAAGGAGTGATAAAGATTTATCAGGTGGCCTGTAGAGGAAGAGCACGTTGGTTACCAACACTGGTTTATGTGATAGCATTGCTATCCATTAAGCGAGTAGAGTTTGAAGGCTGGGAGGAAAGAAAGGTGAATGTTTATACTCATATGCATGAAGAGCTTGTATTGGTAAAGAATTGGATTCCAAAGGATATTTTGTGGATCAAACTCACACCAAGAAAAGCTTTCCAGACTTGTTTGCCATATGGTTATATGGTAACGGAGACTTCTAGTATAGCCAAGGGTGCATTGAAGCTTGAAAGAAACCCAGGCATATACGAGAGATATTACAGAAGAGAGTTTTGGTTATTGCCACATTAAAGAAATGAAAGACATGGGACATGAGTGATGAAAGAGAAGCTAGACGCCAGAGATATTCAGCAAAAGAGAAAGCTATCTGAAAGCTAATTATCCATATCTTTGGGAGAGAGGAATAGACATAGGGGAATCATCTGGACCTCTCACACCATTAAGATCAGAGAGTACATCACCCATACCGGAAGAACTAGAGTTGGATGCCACTCCTTTTTTTTCTTTGCAAGAAAGATTAAGGGAATTGGTACGGGAAGAAGATCAATCACGAGGTGAAAGATCTGAGGTACATCCCTGGATAAAAGATTTGACAGAAATCTTTGATAAGAGTTGGCATGGAACACCAAAAGCAGGAACTCCAGTTTCTGAAGCGGAAGGTGAAGAATGAGGAGAGGATGTGGCAGAGCCAACGGAGAGTTCAGACTCTCCAACACCATTGCAGTTGAGTTACATGAGTGAAGAAGAAACCCAAGGGCAAAACTTGGAGGATGAAAATAGAGAGAAGAAATTGGAAGAGGAAGAGTATGAAGAAGTAGACCCAACAGCTGAGGTTGAGACTACAACCAGGACATCCCAACCCGTTGGACCTGGATCAAGTGGAGCACTTGGATCACAGGCCAACGAAGGTGTCGGCTCAGGGGGATCAGGCGGGCTGCCTGGATCTGGCTCTGGGGGGACAGGGAGTGTGGGAAGTAGTGCAACTGGAGCTGGGAATACTGTGAATATCATGGGGCCAGTAGCAAGGAGTGCTCAGGGGCCACCACTTGGTGGAAGATCCACCACAACTACAACAGGTCCTCAAGGACCAGCACCAGCAAGGGTGCCAGCACCTGTCAGTGGGCAGAGCGTAGGGCCACAGATGGCATTACAACCAACACGGGCAAAACCACCTTTTCCAATATATTCAGGAAAAGGGGATCCCGATGTACACATTAGCCAATTTGAGCACATGTGTATAGTGAACAATGAGAATGGCGATGATGCCAAGATGAGATTGTTTCCTTGTTCACTTATCAAGAAAGCAAGTGAATGGTATGCAAGATTTCCTGATAATCATTTCCTAACCTGGAATGGCTTGAATACAACATTCCGAAATAGGTTCAGGACAAGTAAAACTGAGGATGAAGTGTATGGAAGTTTACAACAGTTAAAGAAAAAGAAGCATGAAACTGTTGAGGAGTATATGGAAAAGATAGAATTGATGATGAAAAAGCTGGCTGCTGTACCACCACCAGGTTTACACTTGGTTTGTGAGTGGACTAAGACCAGAGTTGCAGAAGAAAGTGGATATGTTACCCCATAATACAGTGGAGGAGGCATTTGAAACTGCAAACAGAATTGAGCAATTGGGAATGCTCAGGAGAGAGAAAAGGGATGATGAGGACTCTGAGGATGAGTCAGATGGAGAAGAAGAGCAAGAACTAAAAAGGAAGAGTAAGAGAAAGGATAAGTTGAAGAGGGATAACTATGAGAAAAGATTAGAAGAAATCTTGAAGAAGTATGCCACAGAGGCTACAACACATTGGAGGAAGTGTGTTTGGTGTGCAAAGTGTCAGAATGAAGGCCATACCACCACTGAATGACACATGAAGGAGAAACACTGTACTATCTGTAAAATGGATAACCATTCTACTGAGAATTGTTACTACAACAGAAGGACAGCTGCAAGAGAACCTAGGCAAGTAAGGGTGCATCAAGTGCAACCCCAGCCAAGAAGAAACAGTGATCAGGACCGCGTCGCCCCCCAGCGAAGGGCAGAAGGCAGCTCTTCTGGTAACGGTCGGCCGTCGCCAACGCAAACAAAAACAGCCATTTCTTGCCCTTTCTTTCATTGCAGCCCTTGTTGGCGACGCCATGCCGTCGCATGGTGGCATGAATAGCAAAATGCATTGGTGACGGCCGGGCGTCGCAAACAGGGGCTGCCCAATTCTTTAAAAAAAAAAAACATGACGCATCCTGCGACGGCGTGCCCTCGCTGTTTGCGACCCCCGGCTGCATATATGCTAAAAACGCATCGCAACGTGCGACGCATAGGGGTCGCAGGCAGCGACGGCCAGACTTTCTAGGTTTAGGTTTAGGGCCTTTAGGGGTTCATAGTTTTTTTTTTTTTTTTTTTTTTTTTTTTTTCCATATGGTATTGGGGTAGGGTGTTTGTTTTTCTTTATGGTTTAGCTTGTTGTTGTGGACGTTCTTGTAGATTGTGACATTCATTTTGATAATTCTCTTGATACCACATCTATATGTGTTGCTCCAACATATTCAATGCCTCTGCCTTCTTTCTTGAAAGACTACCAGCCACAACCATATTTGATCAATCGTAGAAATAAGCTACAATATGCATGTGCATGTACAATCAATCAAAGGGATCGGTACAGTTCGGTGCGAGAATTGTTATGTAGCTTTGATTTCGTGTCTAATCAACTTGAACATCATCATCCGGAGCTTCTTCATCCTCATCAAGCTGCAAGTCTTCTTGGTTATCGGAGTCATCGTCATAAATGGTCCGGCCCTCAAAAGGCATCTCCGAATCATCCTCCACCTCATTGTCAATGGCCGTGTCTTCGTCTCCTTCTCCAACAGCCGTATCTTCTGGAGCTTCATCATATAGGGTCCGGGATGCATTCTCTGGGGCATCATCATCCTCTTTGACCCCCTCTATCCAACCTCCATCATCAGCATCATTATGACCAGTCTCTCCGTCCACCGCAATTGCCTTACCCCATGGAGATCCGAGACCATGGTAGATACGGCTTCCTCTTGGCTGAGCATGCACAACCACCTTCCAATTCCTCGTCTTGTTTTGTCATCGGAGAAGAAAACTTGCTCCATGTCTGAAGGCCGTGAAAAAGACTCATCGGAGGGACGATGAGTAGGGTTGAGCCTATCTGCATTGATGCGTGTGAAACCACAATCATCTTGCACTAGTGTTGCGGAGGGCCTCACAAGATGTGGCTGGAACCACCTTCCCTTGAAGAGAAGAGGCCGGTACCTTGTATACTGAAGTTGGAGTATGCTCTCAAGCTCTCCAATGTACTCAAGTTTATTCATAGCAGGTCGTGTATCTCCCTTGCCCCACACGGAGTCTTGCCAATATGTGGCACACAAGCTAGAATTAAAGGTTGTTTTGCACTTCATGTCAAGAGCACGAATGCGGAAATGACGACCGTGAACCCAAACCGCCGTGTATGAGGTCGCAAATTGAGAGGGGCCCCTTGCAATGTCTTGCACCAAATTTGAAACCACCTCTCCTTGAGCAACGGCGTCATAAATTGAAGTCCGAAGCCATCTCTCTTGTGTCATAGTCAGGTTTGTCCATTCACGTGCCATGACTCTCTTACCCTCATTGCTTGGAGAAGGACCATTCGGGATATCATGTTGGCCCTTCCTAGGACCCTCTTCAATTAACCGAACACCTTCAAAAGTGTTTGTCGGAGGAGACGTGGGTGCTGTAGGCCCAATTCCCGACTCTTTGGCAGCACTACTATAGGCGGCCTCAACAAAAACATGGGGTGGAAGACCCTCGTAGAAGATGGGGGCATCAATAGTAGGCCCTAGCACCATCGGATTGGATGTAGAAGAAGATAAGACATTATTAAGATGGGGTGTAGTCAAACGTTTCTTCACGATAAGGATTGGGTTCAGGTCTTTTTCTCTTATTTGCAGCTGTCTTTCCGGATGTTTTGTCCGCATCCTTGGCCATATCTATAATGCAATTCACTACAACGTACTTATGTTTTAAAAGAATCTAACACTATTCTAATGTCTAATACTGAAAACTACAACATCAACATTAACATTAAACAACCCTAAACTTAACCACTACAACATATCAAGTTTAAAAAATGTGAAAAAATTCTATGAAGACCTGACATTTAAGGCGGCGGAGCGCGACGGGAGCTCCGTGTTTTGCGGTGAGAGGAGTCAGCCCAACGGTCTCTTCGTCTCTCTCACGCAGCCAGGGATCTATGGTGTGACACTAATCTATGACGAGCCAATACTCTCAGGCGCAAACAACAACAACATCAAGGACGATTCAAAACGAAGGACATCAGGCTTGAAAAAATCCATAACCTTCTTTGCTTCATCAAAAAAGAGGGCCCCCATATTCATCATCTCTTCATCCTAGGTAAATACTAAATCGTTTCGTTCCTACGATTGATACATCATCAATGGGACGTCGGCTCAACCAGGCTGACGGCCATCACCATTTATGAATCTATCAAATATCTTTGTCAACCTCTTTACGCCGATCCAAAAACTCCCCCCAGCTAGCTCCGGTACCCAACACCCGCCCCTCGCAGCTCATTCCTACAATCCAGCCACCAACTTCAGTCGCCAGCTCCCAAACGCTGATCTTCTGCTTTACCGCATTGTTTGATCCTGCTTAGAGGCTTGCGAAGTATCTCTCTTGCATACTCTAGCCTCTGCAATGGGGCCCAATTCTCAGTTCAAGGCAAGAGGCGAGCTCAGGAAGAACGAGAGGCAACTATCGATCAGTCCAACCCCAAAGGCTGGCACCAGCTTTGCAGGATAATTTCAGATGTGTGTATGTAGCGTATTGGTGAGAGCCATGTCTGCTTGCCGCGACATCGTGGGATCAAAGCTCTTGCGTGGGTTTTTTTTTTTCACGTCCCCACTCGCACCCCGCCACGGTTTCCCTAAGTCGTTTTCCTAAGCCGTTTTTCCCCTAAGTGCCTGCAGCATCCTCCCCCGGCCTCTTCTTCGAGTTCTAGCTGTGCGTTTCAAAGAGGAGCTGAACAGAGAGGGTTTAGCTGGGTGGAGGAGAAACGCAAGGTATCTGTTCTTACCAGAGGTGGCGTCCATGATAAATTCTTGAAGACATTTTCAACGTCCTCATTGTTTCGCCCTTCCACCTCTTCTACATTGTTGCTGTAAGGGAAGACTTTCACGAATTAGGGTTACCGTTCTGGGTTTGTGGCTTCCATTTATGCTTTGGGGTTTGAGGTTTGGGGTTTGGGGTTTGGGTTTTATCATTGCGGGCAGGGGTTTTCGGCTTATGGTTTGCCTTGGCGTATTGAAATTTGGGTTGCGGGATCAGTGTTTGTTGTTAGGGTTTTCCGTGTTTCCCCGGGTTTAGAATTTGCCGTGTTTACCGTGTTTGCATAATCAA
The DNA here is from genome assembly GCA_030704615.1 of Takakia lepidozioides. NCBI lineage: Eukaryota > Viridiplantae > Streptophyta > Takakiopsida > Takakiales > Takakiaceae > Takakia > Takakia lepidozioides. The sequence goes on along the minus strand of CM060731.1, from coordinate 15,206,877 downwards.
ATCTTATTTCAGTCCATGCATGCTCCATTCTTCAGGGCGGCTTTTCATCCCTCATTCATCCACCATTCATCCCTTCACTTCTTTCATCCGGCAATTTTTCATCATATATTCATCCCACATTGCATGCATGGAGCACGACATATTTGGTCCCTGGTCGCCTACGTGAATTTCTATTCAGAAGAGTTTGCGTCCACGGCAATAGGCCCTGTATTACCTCGGATGTAGGCTCCGCTTCCCTAATCTGCTCACGCTTAGTGTGCTCATGCAGTAGCTACCCTCCAGGTCAAGGGCTGCACCATATTTCTCTCCAGTGTCATGGTGCCCTTTGCCCCCACTATCATATGTGTCATCATCAACCACCGCCCAAGGACCCCAGGCCAATCTCTTGTCCTTGACACCGCCCTCAAATACATTCCAGTGGCCAGCAAAATCTTGCTTGTTCCCACTACGGTGGTTGATCACAATATCAGCAATGGCTCAAATCCCATGGGTGTGCAAGGTGTCTATGAGATCTCTGGACTGTGTACCTTTGCCAAATCTTGATGCATCCAGATTGTAGTGTTGCCTTGAAGCTCAAAACGTTGTCAAGAACTTTATCGATGTGCGTGAGCCAATGTTGGCTGGTCTTCTTTTCTTACAAAATGGGAGCACACTTACCATGAGGTGCAAAGAAGAGGATATTTACTTAACTAGTTTAAAGAGCACAAACACTACAAGAACCATAAATATGCGGTGACAAATCAGCTTCTCATGGTATGGCGCTCATAACCCTACTTAGCTCCATAAGACTTGAATTTTTCTAATATGTAAACTGACATACCTCACAATAGAGAGGTTAGTGAAAAGAGCATTGTTTTGTACAATTTATTATTATTATTATTATTATAGATAACTCATGTGTAAAGTTTGTCAGTACAATCGCGGTATCATGCTTATAATATTGGAAATGAACATTTAAACAAGTTTGCTGATTTTCAATGAAAAAAGACGTTAGTTCTCTCATCAAACTTCATAAAATTCACATGCCTCATGTAATAGATGTCTTCACTTTGTCCATAACTAGATATAATCTGATACAATATGGAGACCACGATGATGATCTAGACTACTTTCACATCCTCATTGACAATGCAACATGCTCTAAATTCTAATAATTGCTTTCAACCACCAATTCTCGAAGATCTCAATATTGAATACTCCCCCAACTTTTTTCTATCATATGTTCCATCTATCAACCTCAAAACAAAAAAGAAAGAGTAAAAAAATCATAGATGGTTAGTGCGTCATGTTCATATTTTTTAATGTTTCTTGTTGTTATGGAGTTGGAAATGAGTGGAGATTTCTACTTCTTTGTCTTTTCCATATTACTTTCCTCTTTGTTGAATGTATAAGAAAGTTCATGGGAAGAAATATCTCCCTTGATAGCACTTTTCACACATGGAAAAATGACAGAGTGATGTATAGAGAAGCCTGCATGTTTGTTGTGCTACACGAGGGCGAGGCTGTATGGATGGGGATTTGACTGCGGTCCCCACCAAGGGCGTCTCGTCTCCAGCGACGACCATACTAATAGTACGTGCGCATTCACTCCCATACTATGTCTAGTGTCCTCCCTTCTGATAAAACATGATCACTACGATGTCCAATTTCTCATAAATATCCCAATGAAAAGATTTGCATATTTCAAAAGACAATGATAATTCATCTTTACTTGACAAGGTTTTTTTAAAGCATTGTGTACCACTTTGCAACTAGGCCATCATCTTTCTAATGTGCTTCATGTATGAGTTAAGTCATCTCTCATTTGGTGGTGCTCAGCGTTTATAGACAAAAAATTGTAATAATAGTTATTATAGTTACATTGATAAATCATTGGATCTAGTACTCTAATTTCTTCATTCCAATGTGTTGGGCTCAATATTTTAATGTACTGTCACATATGCTATGGTGAGGCGGCAATTTCTCTAGGCCTCTACAATTATATATAGAAACATTTATAGAAACCATCCTTGAAAGGGACCGATAGCCATAAATGAAGTGGCTCTTAGTTGGGACTGCTAGCCATAAATGAAGTGGCTCTTACCATTCCTAGACAACCGTTCAGGCGATAATTAATTCAAAATGAAAGTGCCTAATCAATTTTATGATTTTTTCAGATTTTGGCCTAATTGTTGGGAAATTATGGGACCAAAGTGGGACCCAAAAATTCCACCAAAAAACTTGCAAGCCTCTTCTCATGTTGTTTGTAACAAGATCAAAATTTATTTGAACAAAAATCAATACAAATATATGCGTGCGGAAATAACTAGCCTACCAGCCTACCACAACTCAAGAGTACCAATGATGTAAGAGGTTTTACCATGCACCAGCATACTAATATGAAAACCAGTGTACCCAATGACCAATGTACCAAAGCCCTATACCAATGTGCCTACACTACTGTGGACTATCAATATTGCCCTCACCTAAAGTGTGAGAGCGAAGGGAGAGCTTGCCTATACGAGCTTGAGCCTTGGAGCACCGCGCACAACAAAGAGGGGCATTTTTAGGGTTTCAAAGGAAATGAAAGGTAGCTGGAGCCTAGGCACCCAATGCGCATGGGCCATTCTGGGGTCCAGCTACCTTTCATTTCCTTTGAAACCCTAAAAATTCCCCTCTTTGTTGTGCGCGGTGCTCCAAGGCTCAAGCTGGTATAGGCAAGCTCCCCCTTGGCTCTTACACTTTAGATGAGTTCAATATTGATAGTCCACAGTAGGGTAGGCACATTGGTAAAGAGCTTTGGTACATTGGTCATTGGGTACACTGGTTTTCATATTGGTATGCTGGCGCATGGTTGGCCCATGGGCATTGGGTGTCTATTTTGTAATTTTATTCTTAAGAAAATAAATATTTTATCTTCTCATGTGTCTAATTCTCTCTACAATAAAACAACATCATGAATTGATCAAATATATTTTGTAAAAATGATATATATATATATATATATTATTGAAGTGTAGTTCTGAATGTCAAATGATGTGTTATATATTTTTACTTTAAATTTATAATATACAGAGATATTGAACCATATAAAATCCACCAAAAGTACTGTCAAATTGCATGCCTGCATTAAGTTTTCACATTATTCTTATTATTATTTTGATAAAAATTCAATCAAAATGAAATAAACGTTGAACTTTTGTAAAACTTCAACATTGTTTTCAAAAGTACTCCCTGGTAGTGTGGAGCAACGGGGAGCCCTGGTCCAATCAAATGATATGTAGGTGGCAAGGTTGAGGATGTAGTCTGGTGCTAAAAGAATAATGATGTTCCCCGGGAGGTTGTGGGTTCCATTTCTTTGTTGATGCTTGGTTTCGTGGTTGGAAATGATTGGGACTAGTATCTCCATAGAGGTAATTTGTGATTATTTACCTTTATTGGCCCTGCCCGACAGGGTAGGGACTACGCATCAAGTGACCTTAACCTTATATCATGGGTTGTTCCCATGACACTTTATAGGAACATGAAAGTTTTAGTTCCCAGTTGGGCACATGTTACACTCATTTCCTTATTGGCTCTTTTGTAGAGAGAGACCCATCGTCCTAAGATACATTATTATTAGCCATAACATAATTCCATAAAATTTCATATCAATAAAACAATGGCATGGCCTCCGTGTATCTCACACCTTGTTTGCATAGAGGTAGTTCAACCTATTTATGCAGCTAACTTCATGCAGGAAATCCTGTAACTACCTGTATGGAGGTAGTTGTAAATTTCCTAAGCCACCTTTGACCCTATACAAGGTAATTCCTTCTTAACCCCTACATGACGACGCGACCCCATTGGGGTAGCGTCAAATTACTTGCCAGGCTCCAGTTCCCATGGATGATAGTGGATGGAAGTGAACCTTGAAGATGAATTGAGGAGCACATGTGGGTTTTACAGCGCCAAAAAATCATAAAAGCTCTGCTGCCTAGAATTTGGCAAAGTGCCAGGTTTCAGGAAATCCAGTGTTAGAGCACCATTGACCTGCCTACGTGGTAGCCAAATGGGCAATCTTCAAGATAACATCTAGGGCTGAAAATTTATTATAATGCCAAATTTTTTGAACAAGGCACCATGAAATGTTACTGTGCACTTACTTACTAGTGGAATTGGAAAACAAATGTCACCTCATGGGTGTACTTGGGAAAGAAGCCAAAACAAGATAATTTACCCCCCATATTTCATATACAAAGCAGCCTATCTGAATTATTGGAATTTTGTCTGATTTTTTGGGGAGGCAGTAGTTTAGGTGCTATATAATCAGATTGTGGAGGGCCTTTGTCTAGAAAGATTCAACTCGATACTTCAATTTTGTGGTCAAACAATTTTTTCCATGCAATTTTTGAATATATTTTCAAATTGGGGCATATTAGTTTGTTATAATCTCCCGAATGCAGCGGTCAATTTGCCTATATTTTTGACAGGACATGGATCTAGTAGATATGCACATAAGTATAAGGTTTATCCCCATAGATGATTGGGGGTAAGAAGTTACACCCTCGTCCATAAGGGTATGTACGTATGCACCCTTTTTTTAGTGGGCCCACCAAAAAATAGCTCGTCCTTTAATGAGGTGGTGGCCCAACCAGCATCGTTAGGACGTCAGGACTAGATCACACAACATTCAGAGCCTCTCTAGAGTGTGGCAATTTTTCGTAGTACATAGACCCAAAGCCGATCCGCGCTTACTTACAAGGATGCTGAAGATCGATCTTGGGGTGGCCTACCGCAACAGCCAGCCTGCGGGAATATACAATTTACAAGACACGCCTTTGGAATGGTGATCTGTGGGCCACACAGGATGGCGTGTCAAACTCGCAAGCAGCTCAACGTATCAAGGCGAGGAACTAAACTTAGTGGGAGGAGATACGACGAGCGGCGTTACGAGCGTTGGTCTACAGCATACGGTAAGTATGCAGACATTGGAGATCAGTGAGCTGAGCTTTGGGTGCAGGCAATAACTAAGCTTAGCTCGTTTATGATTACTGCGCCGACACACACATTTCCGACCCCACCTCCTGAATGTGCAAGGAGTGTCAGGATTGACTTCCGATCTGCATCATGTACGTCAGCTTTCCAAGAATGGGGAATCTCACTGCTCCCTTGCGATTATTCCATCCATCCACCTATTAGGAATTATTCTATATATTAAGAGCATCTCCAACGGTGAACGCCATTGGGGCCCCCCAAGCTCCTCATGGCGTTGAGTTTGGCGTAGGGTTTGCATCACGGCGTGGAGTTTGGCGGGAGGATGTCCAGCGGGGCTCGCGTTAAGTTGAACGCCAAGGTGGGTTGGCCAGCCTGCGGAAGCCACGTGGTGGCTCCAGGCTGCGCCACACCCGCTCTTCATATCCCCAAAAGCAAGAGCCCCTGTTCCTCATAAATGCCCTCATAACTCTGCGCGACGTGCACGCACCGGATTTGCTCCTTGCGCTTGGGCCTGCACTTGCGCGCTTGGCGGAGGCTTGGCCAGATACGCCAAAGATGGAAAATACCCTCCGCACCATATATAGTGTTGGCGGGGTACGGTGGGGCACGATCCAGGAAACGCTATGCCAAAATGGCGTTGGAAATGGCAGGGCGTACCTCCGTTCGGGGTGCTCTAAGGGAAACACCTTTGGAGTGAAAGTTGAGAGACTGCTTACAAATTGGGCCACTTAATTGCAGTGAGAGGAAAATAAAACCAAGCGCAATGCCGACGTCCAAGGGTAGGGGGAGAAGATAACACAATACCACACACAGGATTTGAAGCCAGTATCACTTTTAGCACTAAGTGGGCTATCCAATCCAGCTACCAACTGGTGGTAAACTATACAGTCGACCCTCCTTTATTGTTACGCCTTGGGAGTAAGAAAAAAATAACAGTAACAATTTAAGAGGGCGACCAAGACTCTTCTTAACATTTATCCATGTAACAGTAAACCAGGGATGATTTCAAAAAATATAACATTTACAGAGTTACATGTCAAATCGACTGAAAATTCTGTCAATAGTGTCATGTCGACAATTTGCAACCTACTACGTAGATAACTTAGACTATTTTCTACAGATCTAACCCTATTAGAAAGTCTCTCAACCAACCACCGAGGGTTGTTGTTCTAGAAACATATTAATCACTTTGAATTCCTCCTGAACATTGGAAAATGTCACTTGTGCCACTGGATCTAAAATAGGTTCGTCTTCGTCATCTTCAGTTTCAACGTATGCACATGGATCAACGAGTTCCCAGGCTTTCCGTAGGTGCATATGGAGTGTTCAAATCGTGTTCTTCCTCGTAATGAACAAATTCGTGAACCCCCCATAGTCGGAAACGTAACTACATTGCATTATACAGAGCCAATTTGCTAGACATCCATCCCTATATTAATTCAGAAATTTAATCATCACATGTCGTTGGTTCCACATTATTTATTTCTTAATGAAATGTCAATGGAAATATTTATGTTTCAACCTACTGTAGGCAGCCTTCAGTGTACTTTCCTAACAAAGAGGTGGACATAACGTATATCAAGGGTCACTTTACAAAGGAGGGAATACCATTTTTGTAATGTTTAACATATAACATCCCTATTGCCGCCAGCATAGTGTAAAATTTTAGGGAGTAAAAAAAAGATAACAATTAAACCCCTTATAACACATAAAGAGGGCACATTTAGCCAGGGTCGACCGCAGTGATATAGAGTTGGCGCAAGGGTATGAGGCTTTTATTTGTGAGTTGGTTGGCATCCTCTCTCTCTCTCTCTCTCTCTCTCTCTCATTCATATGAAATACTTCCTGCACTTCAGACCAAGTGATGTGCGGACGGGGGACATCAATTCTGTAAAAGGGTATCAATCAGGTTGTCAATGCCGGAACCCCAAGATATGAAAAAATAACGCCCCGCAGGATAAAAAGTTAAGGGATATCTGGACGGTGATTTTCACCCAGATATCAATTTTGGATCCCTCCCACTTTAATAAATGTAATATTTCTTGACTGCTCTGCCACAGAAAAAAATGTTGAGTATAAATCTTGTCTTGACAATTTCCCGAACTCATAGGCTGTGTCGATACATGTGAATTTCAGCCTTCGTCTCCATGGGCAATTACACCAACTGACAAAATAAGCGAGCTGCAAGTAAGCTGTTCTATTTAGAATCAGGCTTTAGTATTATTATGTTTAATTTATATTAGATTAAATATTTACGTAATGATAGGCTAAGGTTTTTGGGAATATTCTATTATACCTGTATATAGATAATATGGAATGTCGGCAGCGAAAATATTGACCACTACTAATGGACCCTATGGTCGTCTACGCTAAACCAGCTCCAACTGTTAGATCGGACCTAACTTATTCGTCACTGGAATTTCAATTGATATCCCGATCACTACCCGGAACCGGCAAGTAATTCTGCCAACCAATATCTGGAACGGACAGGTATCATCAAACTAATAACCGGCTGATATCCTGAACTGGTGGTATTATATAATAAAGATGATTACACAGACTGGCGGGTATCTACAATTAAAAATAGGTATACCCCGATCTAGCAGGTAGTCGCAAAACCACAACACTATTGGAGACCCGGAAAGACAATGTGAGTCCCTGGCTCTAGTGACATTCTTTGCTACCATAACATGCTGTTTTGGGAATCTCGATGACGTGTCTGGCCCCTAGTGGCTAAGAGCAGCTTGGTTAGGGGCTATAACCCTCCACCTTCTTCCCAATTTCCCACCTCCTCAACCTGCGACTAGGTAGAACACCGAGACCTGATTGGGCCAGCCGTATCCATAACCGGCTATTTTGGGAATCTGGATGACGTGTCTGGCCTCTAGTGGCTGAGAGCAGCTTGGGTTATGGGCGATAACCCTCTACCTTCTTCCCAATTTCCCACCTCCTCAACCTGCGACTAGGTAGAACGCTGAGACGTGATTGGGCCGGTCATCTCGATTCCCAAAACAGCCGGTGATGTCACATAGCCGGTTTGAAAGAGCCGGCTATAGCCAGTAAACCTTTCGGCCTCCCGGCCTCAAGGTTGTAGTACATAATAGCGTAAAGGTCCGTGCACACTTGGTGCTAAGTCAGTGCTAAGTACATCCCCCGCGTGGTAAGTTTATCCCTGCATTCAGACCAAAAAAGTTAGCTACCACCGGTGACAAAGCTACCACTGCACTTAACACCATTAGTGGTATCTTAACACAATCCACATAAATCTTTCAGGATTCTCGGTGGCAAGTTATGAGCGCCAAAAATGGACTGATAACTTATCGCGCTCCTACCATCTCCCGCTCTCGCTCACCATCGCTAGTCTGTCTATGCACATCTGTGCTTGCCATCGCTAGTATATACACACACACTCCTCGTCTGTGCATGCTCTTCACGCATTTGTGCACACACACTCATCTAGGACTCATCAGTCATCGTGTCGTCGCTGCTGGATATGATGGGAATTGCGAACGTTAACACTGAAAAGGAACATAATGACGAGAACAACGAGAACAACGATACTGAAAACCAAGAAAATAACTATCCGAGTGAGTTATTAACTGCATACAATCTTTTCACAATTGAATTGTTGTCATTATGCAATTGAATGTTTGTCTCGGTCATTCACAATTGATTTGCTTGTCTTCAGATGCAGAAACGGTCGAGATATCTGATGATACCAGTGGTGGAGTCCAACGGAAGAAGAAGTGCAAAGGGAAGGCACCTGCACAGTCTGCTTCTGGCTCAGACCCTGTGATAAAAACCAAGAAACCCCGCCAACCCAATTGGGAATACGCAGAGGTCTTGGCACTTGTCACTGCGAAAAGAGACAAATATGTAGCCAGTCTGGATACTGTTGACCCGAGAGACAAATTTGAAAGTGCAGTGTGCAAATGGCGTAAAATTTCAGTTACAATCATGAAAACAGATCATTGCATGCATCACCGGAATGTGGCACCATGCAAGGACAAATGGAGCTCCATATTTGGAGACTTCAAACGTATTCACGATTACCAGAATGGTACAGGAACGGGTGAAGAGTACTGGAATCTCGGAGCGAGGGAAAGAATACAACTCAACCTCCCCCGTCAATTCAATCGCACTGTTTATGATATGATCCAAGCATTTATGGGGCACCGTCCAGTGTTCAGACCCATTCATACACGTGACCTCATGGACAACAATGACAATGTCTATACGCCAATTGTTCTGTCTGACCATGAGACTGATCATATTGGTGATCCGTCTGTAGACACAGTGAGTACTCAGGGACGACATTTCTAGGCTTCAGACACTGGTTCCGAAACTCAAGGCTACTCCCCCATTCTGGAGACGGCTCCTCTTGCACTAAGACATACCGTAAGTGCTATCCAGGCAGCACTCATACCTCCAAGGAAAACCGTACCTATTTTTCCAGGTACTACTCTTGAGCCAACCAATCCTGTCCCAAATCGTAGGACTCCTGAACCTGCGGATTCTTCATCAAATGCATCACCAAAGAATATAGGAAGCACCGGAGTGAAGCGCAAGTCGTCCTCAAGTAAAAAACAGCTGATTGATGTGACAGAGAAAGATAACCGAATGCTGGTTGAATCCATCGACAAGATCCATGAAACGAACCTGCAAATCGAGGAAAATAGAGCAAAAGCGCATGAATTCTTGTTACACACTCAACTCGATTATTTTAAGTTTCACAAGGAACTAAATTGGATTCAAAAAGATATGGTCTCAACTATAACGGGCCTCACCAAGGTAATGGGACAAGCCTTTCTAAAGAAAAATGGCATTCCAGATGCAAATATCAACAAGGATCGTAGTAGCAACGATGAATGAATGTTGACATAAGCAGCCTGATCAACTACAATTTGAATAGACACATCTGGAGTTTGATATAATTGCAAAGAACATGTAGATCGAACAACAGACATTACCATAACAATTACTGCATTCTTTGACGTCCCAGATAGTGCGCCAATTCATTGCGCAGATTTTGACCCGACGTTTCTCGTCCTTTGAATTTCAGCATGATTTTGCGGCTGCTCATAATTTGCGTTTTGTACTTGCTCTGTCTGAATCTCATTTTGCTCATGTCGTGGCAATTCAAGATTTTCTCGTTGAATTATTTCCATGAGTCTTTAAACATATGCGTAGTTTCTACTACGAATCAGATTGTGTAAAAGACAGCAAGCTGTGAATACGTCTGGCACAATGACGACGTGTAGTTCAGTTTTGTGGAGCATTTCCCTGAAAGTTTTTTTCATGATTCCAAAACTATTTTCTACAACCGACCTTCCTCGCCTGTGCTTTCGATTATAGAGCAATTCGAGCACTGTAGGTTGCCCATCTCTAAACGGTGTCATGATCCAAGAAATACAATAATACCCCTTGTCACCCAATAGGTACGGGGTAAATCCTTCTTGACAACCCCTGGCTCAGTCGAAGAGTCCATGATACATTGCTTTGCGGTACAAACCTGAGAGGCGAAGGACTCGGCTGTCGTTCACACTCCCAGGCATGCCAACGTACAAGTCAAGAATTTTTTTTTGGCTATCTACTACTGCCTGGGCAACCATTGAATAACCTAAGGACTTGAAGTAGTAGTAGTCTTCTGCTCCTGGACCTGGTGGTTTTGAGATGGCTATATGCGTGCCATCTATGGCACCGTGTATGCTTGGAAGGCCACACCACTTGTAGAAGTCCTCCATAACAATGACTATTTTATTTCATGTTGGCCATGATATCAAATTGCGGAACACTGTATTAATGGCCCGAACAACCATCTCTGATAACCAACGATACTGTGGATTTGCCAATCGCGAAGAACTCGCTGCAAGTCAATAGGTTTGCTCCTTGAACAAGTTTGTACAGTGTGCAGCACACCCGAACTTCTACAGGAATGGCCAGGCGATATCTGGTGTCTTCTTTTCGAACATGACGTTTTATCTTGTTGCAAATGTAGAGCACTGTATCTTTTGTCAACCAACGTTCACTGTCATATTCGGTGACAAGAAAATGGCTGAACCATGTTGTGCTGTGTGGTTTTACCCAGTCTCCAAGCTCTGTTCCAAATACTATGGCAAGATTGCATAACATTCTCCGAGTTCTAATGACAGAGGTCGCAAGAACAAGTTGCATGTTTGCAAGCATCGATTCTGTATCGAAATCTGGAAGAGTGAAAAGGGGAAATCCATGCGTAGCCCCCAAAGATTGAACGGACATTTCTGACAAAAGTACAACGAATGTCGTGTACATGAACTCCTCCAGCGAAAAATCCATGCTGAAAAAATGAAGAGCAAAGAATTCACTTCGAAGAGCGAAGAGCAAGCAGCGGTGAATGAGAGAGACGACCGCGTCTCTCAATGGTACCTCTCTCTCTCTCTCTGCAGGTGCATATGCGGGCTAATTTGAAAAGGTGGTAAGTAGTTTGTCAGTGGTAAGTATCCCTAGGTGTGAACACATGTAGAAAGTAGTAAATCACACCTGTGTTAGTTTGGGGGTAAGAAATCCCAAAAGCTTAAATTAAATATTCCGCCAGTGTGAAGGGACTTACCACATGCGAGCGTACCACTAGGTGTGTACTGACCTTAATAGCGATTCATATTTTTTTGACCAACAAAGCAGCAAAGGATTACTTGCCAGACTGCATCTTCCCGGATCCTTTTCATGTCACATATGGTTAATGTTGAAATTCATTGGTATTTCATTTATCCTTAAACTTCTTCTTATTCTTCTAAAGTCCTGAGCTCTTTATGTGTCAGACCGTTTGGTGTTAATGGCATAAATGTGGTTTTAAAAACTCTAAACCTCTTCATTTGTTAGTTATTATCTGTTGCTAATACTCATCTAGGTCTGACTGTACTGCTCTGTTCCTATGTGTGAAGTGTGAACGGTCTGTCGGTTCAGTTGGGCGACTGATGAAGGGAAGGTTCCGTTTGGTCCAGCAGGAATATGAATGTTGAACGTTGTGAACCATCTCGTGCTTGTGGCAGCAGCAGATCAACAAGATCTAGTGGGAGAGCCTCCTTCCAATGTGGAAACTGCACAGATGTGTGTACCATGCTCGTTTCTCAGAGCAACCCACGCTGGCATTCCAGCAGGCAAGCTTGCAATGGCCACAGCGTCGCCCTGCCATGCTCGGCCATCTGCTATCTCTCCTCGGCTCCCTCACAAGGACAGTGCCCGTCCCGACTGCACAGCTACTTGTTGGAGGCTTTTGAATGATGGACTTTGGAGCTTTGAAGACGGAGTACAGGCTGGCCCTGTAGTCCGTGTGCTGACGTGACGTTGCGTTGTCATATGAGAGCTCGCGTCACCAGAGACTTTGTCAACACCAGTTCTCGCTAACCGTGTCGGGGCAAGGAAGGCTCATCACATCCAAAGAGTCTTGTGTGTAATAAGTATAATAAGTAGACGAGAGAGACACGCATGGTCCAGCTTCGTCCTAATGCTCAGTGCCCCCCCTTCTAAAACGGTATATGTACGCCACCAGCATATGGAAAAGTTGTACAACGACAACTACCTGATAATGCACGCTTACAGGTCCAGCCTGTTTTCCATTAACAGGCCTCCTGGATTTAATGATGCTCATTTATAATCAGGAGCTTTGCCAGACCTCCTCCGCCGCCATAGCCAGAGTTCTGCCACTTGGTGCCCCTGCCTCCATGCACGTCCCCCCCTCTTTCGTCACGGCAGCCATGCCCTCCTCATGCTCTGCCCCAATACCAGCTTTTAACTGGAGCATGTAGGAAATGAACAGCAGGTATCTGCATGGAGCTGTGGACCGTGTGCATGCACCATGCGCTTCTTTTTTCCTTTTTCTTTCTTTTTTCCTTTTGGTTTAAAGGAGCAGGAGGATTGGAGCCCAGAGAAGGGAAAAATAGCTGTACAGGCTGCCTGCACCCTGATCGAAAAGGTCAGACGACGGGGGCAGGCATGAGCTCACCTCCGCAGCTCCTTCGAAGATGCAATCACCTACTCTAGAAAGCTTCCGAGAATTGAAGTGGACAGTCTTTCATTAGAATGGTTCTGAGATCAGAGGTGGTGGATTTTCAACGACAACTTGCCCTCAGAAAGATGTGAAATAGTATCCTTTGCTTCCTCAAGTATGCATAGAACCAAACTAGCTGTATTGTTGTTATTTTCGAAGACATCATTCCATGAAATGAGTTGAAGATTTGTAATTCGTAGTAAGTGTACTGAGTTTTTGAGTTGCAGATGACAACTCATAACTGTGACGGTACTGCATGAAGCAGTACATTTCACAGCTCACATGAGCTCCGATTTGAATGTCGTCAGTACCATCCCAATCAGGAAACAGAGTTATACTGAGAGGTTTGACTTTGAATGGGGTAGAGCATCATGATTTGGAGATTGTAGTGTAAATAAGCAAACAGGAGAAAGCAAGCAATAACTTTCAAATCGTGCAGTTTTGCCAGCAGAATCCTATACACAACCAAGCCAAATCCAAGAGTACTTCCACACCTGCAGTGTCCTTCACGAGAGCATAATTTGGGCGTAGGTCACTTGAGACCAGTTTATTTTCTCAATGGAGAATACGAGAATGGATAATTCCCTTTTGAAGGAATTCGACATTTTCCGATCTACTCTTGGACACAAGCTGCATAATACCGAATACTGGTAAAGCCAGTTCTCCTCCCAAGGACAAGCAGTTGGATCTTCAGGATCAAGCTTTGAGGAGAAAACAATGCCACATGAAGGTGTGGTTATATAACGAAGGTCGAAGTGCCGAAAAGCCTAGGGGAGTCAGCCTGGATGTTGGCTAACAGTAAACGGTAGCACCACCAAGCTAGATCGGGGAATCCAAACGATGGCTTCTTCAGAACCAGTTTCGTGCACATTCTGGTGGCGGTGTGGGGTTTCGTTTCGTGTCGGTGCAGTAATCATAGATCAGGTAGTCTCTTTGAACTACCTTCAGCTCGTTTATTTGGTTGGGGGTAAGTGTCTGATACTCTGATTGATCCCACCAGTTATTGGTGGCAGAGGCACAGGAAGTCGGGTCATTATTCACCACCTGGCATGCATCCATCCCGAAACCCTCGAACGTCGCAACGAATGGGGCATCTGTCCAGTTAAGCTTAATCCACCCATCATGGGTTGCCCAGTTGCTTCCGTCCCAAATGCTTGTGTAGATTCCCACACCCTGACTGTTAGGGTAAGGCACACCAAGATCCTCACTGTTCCTGTACACGCGAATTGGTGTAGTGTCCACGAAGAAACTGCACAGCAGATCGAAGTCTGTCATCGAAAGTTGAGGCTAACCACGTCAAACATAGCATACGGGTCTCTACTGTAAATCAATTCCAACACAGGCTAATGTTTGAACTTCATGCATCACATCATGTTCGAGAACATTCGCTTGTAACACTGACTAAGTGTCCGGCTCCTCGAAACCCCTAGGCATAAGAACCTTGCACTGAAAGGGTTTTAGCATGCTAACGTACATGACCTGGTACTTGTTCCAGAGGACTGAGTACGTATGAAAACTCGTTGACGGATCAAACCAGAGGTTTACACGCTGCTCCCGACCACCCACTCCTTTAGCATAGACGTTAGTCTGCACAGTGTAGGGTTGGCCCGATATATTTCCAAGAAATTCGAAGTCTAGCTCATCACGTGTTGGTCCTGGTGATGACAGCTGCAAACATCATCACCCATGCTTTCATCAGCGTCCCACCACAGCCATATTTTCAAACTGAAACCTGGTGGGTTAATGTTCTCACAATGACACTGCACAGCAGGCAGTGGCTCAAAGTCACTAACTACAACTAATTCCTGAAAGACATGTTTGCGTCTCTAGTTGCACAAACACCGTCTCAAATCCTCTGATGAAGGCAGCAACTTACATAGTAGGCAGTCACAGTGCCCGACGAGTTGCCAGGAACCAGCTTGATCCCCATGCCGATATTCCCAAACAGATAAAAGTTCTTTGATGAAAACGATGAAGCTGCGACAAACAAACCACCGTCGCATATGTTACCAAAAGTTGTTAGTCACGAATGTGCTGATGATTTGAATAGCAACATCAGTACATACCATACAAACCTTTTCGCTCTGTCACAAAATGATCTTTCCATGGAAACTCCCACTCATCTCGAGATGATCCATCACGGTCTATTGCAAAATCTTGCACTTACCAACCACATGGAAAAACACATCGCAGGAGATTACCTGAATAAATATCAAGAACAAGCTGTACTTGCTGCCCATTGTTTAAGATTTTAGCATGAGTGGCGTCCGCTGTGGTGAAGTAGTTCTCTGTGAAGGGAACCGTACTGCTAACAGGCAGTGGCCCTCCACCAACCTCCATGACAAGACATGCTGCGACCATACAAGTGAGCATTACGAACCACTTCCCTCCCCAAGCCATACCCCGCTCGCAGCCTTCGAGGCCCATGACTGCTAGCAGAAGCGAGATTGATTGTCTCCCAAAACTGCAGATAGGCAGGACCTCCCGCACTCAAAATTTGACAGGGAAAGACAGAGAGAGATGGTAAGCTGGAAGCCGGTGGAGGGGCCGACAAAGAAAGGAAACAAGAAAGCAGAGCAGAAAGAAGTAGAGAGAGTGCAGCAAGAAAGAGTGAGAGAGCGCGGGCAAGTGCGAGGTGCGCGATGGAGCAGCGCAGACGAGTTAAGTAAGAGAGGCCGTGATAGTTTGAATACATGACAAGCAGGACAGTGCCAAGTGGGAAAAAGCCTGCTCTCCTCACACGCGTGAGACCTCCCTACAGCTGTCTTCTGTGCATCCCCACATGTTTTTCATCCAATGATGTTGATGCTTTCAGATGTACAGCAGTGGTCTACTAACTACTTACTAGATACTA
The DNA here is from genome assembly GCA_030704615.1 of Takakia lepidozioides. NCBI lineage: Eukaryota > Viridiplantae > Streptophyta > Takakiopsida > Takakiales > Takakiaceae > Takakia > Takakia lepidozioides. Next base: position 15,191,041 of record CM060731.1, on the reverse strand, counting down.
ATCACTCTTATGTACTACTCTTTGTGATCGTTTCAGATACCTCACTCCATGCATACAACATTCTTCACTAAGTTAATCCAAGCCCATCCTTCAGAGGCTGCCAATTTGGTACTTCCACCTTCGCAGACCCCATATTGGCGTAAACACATTGTTGCCAACCCCACTACCTAGTTCTCTTCTCATAGTCTTGGAGACCTACCGGAATTGGCGTAAACACATTGTTGCCAACCTCACTATTTCTCTTGTCATAATATTGGAGACCTACCGGAATTGGCGTAAACACACTGTTGCCAACCCCACTATTTCTCTTGTCACAGTCTTGGAGACCTACCGGAATTGGCGCCAACCCCACTATTTCTCTTGTCACAGTCTTGGAGACCTACCGGGATTGGCGTAAACACATTGTTGCCAACCCCACTATTTCTCTTCTCATAGTATTGGAGACCTACCGGAATTGGCGTAAACAGTTGTTGCCAACCCCACTATTTCTCTTGTCATAGTCTTGGAGACCTACCGGAATTGGCGTAAACACACTGTTGCCAACCCCACTATTTCTCTTCATATGGTCTTGGAGACCTTTGACACCAGGGCCGAAAAAAAACCTGTCCCTATCTCGATTCTCTTGTCCTAAGGTCGCAATGTGCCTTGTCGGGTAATTTCCGACCCCACAATCCTATCAAATATGGAGGTTAGGGAGCACAAAGGAACATTTGATATATTCTTAGACTAGACGAATCGAGAATCAGTGAAACTATTCCAAAGGTACGCTATGGTGAGCACAAGTGATTTATTTTTCAAAACCTTTGAAGTTTCGTGGGCAGAGCCTTTTTCTTTTTATTTTTCCTATACAGATAGATCCAGAATGACCGTCATTACATCATGTAAGTTTTGCTCGTGTAAACCGATTTTTCCTTATTTTTTGGGAAGTCTCATGGCACTATCAGGGTTTTAAGTAGTTCCAATAACTTCAAGTACGTTTTTCACATGGTTTATTTTTTTTAATAAGAGAAACCACGGTTAGTAATATAATTATACTTGTGTACTAATGTGTACGATTACATGGAGGAGGATGCAGTCTCCCGTGCTAACGATATGCATGCTTATGAAGCCCACAGAGATGGTGGAGTACCACATCTAGTGGTCATGATGCCTAAAGCTGCCCCCATTGCAAATTCTATTAAACTCCCTACTCTTGATAACTCGTTTGTCACAGTTAAAGTTCAAGAGATCGTCCTTCCAGTCATCTGTTTTCACTGCAATGCTGAGGGCCACGTTAAATCGAATTGCCCGGTTTTATTAAAGGCCAAAGCTAACGTTGTTCATTTCATGGATGCTCCAGGTGCCCGAGACATGCAGGGGTTACGAGGAGGGTCGTCCCTGAAGAGAGTTGATGTTACTCTGCCAGCCCAGCCCCAGGCTAAGAGGGCAAGGATTGACCTCTCTCCTTCCTCCATCAGCCCGAGGGTGTTCCTGCTATCTTCGCCCTCTCAGGGACCTCCTCCGATCTCTGCCGATATCCCAGCCATCTTTCCGTTGGCCGCTCAGGGGGGAAAGGGAAATTTGGCTTCCTTTTTTCTTCAACTCAGATCCTTCGCAGACGTTGCCCTGCCGGATGCCTCTCACTTGGTGGGAGGCCAGTCAGTGGCTATCAACATCTCGCCCATCATTTTTGGGTTTCCGGAAGGCGCAACCTCTATTCTTATCTCAGGGAGTAATAAAATTGTCTCCGCTTGGATTACAAAGAAGGATGTTCTCTCCCTAGCTCCGGGGAAGAAGCTGGAGCTTATTCTCAACAAAATCAGGGAGATTTTCGCCACTTCCCTCCCCCTGTTCGATTTATCTTCGGAAACTGCTGTCTATTTTGGATCTCGGATTCATCAGTCAGTATCCAAGAAAATGTTTTTCGTTCAAGTGCTCCCTGTGTTGAGGTTTTCTGACGTTCCCGACTTGCAGTATGATGGAGTTTCGCAAAAATGGCTCTCGGGCTCCAGCGTCCCCTCGGAGCTGGGATCACCCACAGGACGGCCCTACCTGCTGACAACTTATGACGCGGGATTGAAATTGGTGGAGGCGTTCCGTTCCTCTCAGAAGTACTCCTGCACCATAGACAAGCTGTCAAGTTATTTTACCACTAGTGTGAAACTAGCTAGGAAATAGCTAGCTTTTACATATTGACATTTGGAATTGGCCCAAGTGTCAATCCAAGGGTCAAGGCAGATTTAGGCCCTGGAGTGGTTATCTTCACGGCAAGCGCGGGAGGCTCATCTTTCTCGAGTTGAGCCTCACCGCGCCTAGCTATGGCGCCGTAGTGTGGATTCCCCATGGCGCGGGCTGCACTTGGCTTGACTTGTATTTGAGTGATGAGGTTATATATGCATGAGTTTATGCTTCAGATTTGTGAGCTCGCATGAGCTTGTGCTTGTATTCTTCTTCTTTATCACTCGAGAAAGATGAGCTCGTGTCTGTGAGTGCCAAATACGAGTTAGTTGTAGCACTTGTGGTTTTTGCTTGAGAATGAGAGAAACCAGGTTGTTATGCAAGGAGCACCGTGGAGCTCTTGGTTGTTAGAAGCGGAGGCGATGTGGGTTACGAGGTGGTAGACCTTGGCATTCGATCTTCAGCTTCAGAGATGAAAGCACCATGCTGCAGGTAATTCCAGAGCACCTTGATGGTTTCAGATTGTGTACATACATGAGCAAGCACGATTGGGAAGAGGACCAGTCAAGAGCAGGTTATAGTGGCTTTGGTGGCAAATCTGAGAACTAGCCTTGGGAATGCGAGCTTTCATTGTGTGAAGGATTGCAAGACCAAGCAAAAGGGCTGATTTGGCTTGGGGCAAATCAGTGCACTTTGTGGAGTATGTTGAGATTGGGTTTCAATCTCGAGCTTCAGCATTGAGAGGGCTCTTGTCGTTGCAAGAGCAGGGCTGGAACAGGAGCTAAGAGGTGCGGCAAGACAATGGAATGTGCACCTAGGGTTTCAGAGCTTGGAAGAAGAGCTCTTGCACCACAAGAGGAGTGTCTTGTGGCTGGAAATGTAAGCCTTAGGGTTTCAGGAGCTTGGCAAAGGCTGTGGAGTGCTTAGTCTTGTCTTAGAGAGTATCAATGAGCCAAGGAGCCAAGATAGGGGCTGATACCTCTTGTGTGAAGAGGTTGCATATGTGGAGCATGTATTCAGTTCATTGAAGCTTCCATCTTCAAGCTTGGAGGGCAAGCAAGGAAGAGGGAAGGGCTGACTTCCCTTATGTGAGGGCAATGCATGTGTGGAGCATGCTTTCGGCCTATTGAAGGCTTGTACTTTCAAGTTTGGGAGTGCAAGAAAGGAAGGAAGGGGCTGGTTTCCCTGTAGGGCATGTGTGGAGCATGCTTCCAGCCCGCTGAAGCTTGTATTTTCAGGTTGGTGGGTGCAAGAAAAGAAGCAAAGGGGCTGATTCTCTTGTGGCGAGAGTGGGGCATGTGTGGAGCATGCCTTCAGTCCATTGGGCTTTTGTTTTCAAGCTTTAGAGAACTAGAAGAGAAGGTAAGGGGCTGATCTGCTCTTATGTGACAGTCCGACACTTGTAGAGCGTGTTCTTAGTTGGGGTTTCAACCTCAAGCCTAGATAGAGCATGGCTCTTGAAGTGGCAGATGTACGGGGCTGGAATAGGCTCTAAAACAGATGCTATGGCCAAGGAAAACGCTTGAATGAGTGCTCACAAGGGCTGGAAACCAGCAAGGCTTGGTTGTTTGCCATTGAGTTTAGTGGCGTGTTTGGGGAGTCTAAGTGAGAAATAAGGCTTGGTTTGTGGCAACCATCTTCCTCATGGCTTAGGGCTACTATTGGTGGTGTGTGGGAGTCGAAAGAGCAAGAATACCTTGCTGATTTCTTCACAGCCGCCATAGCTCGGTGCAAAAAAGCCTAGAGTCCAAGAGACACAAACCCTAGCTTGGCGTGGCTAAACCCTTGGAGAAATGGCTAAACTGCCATGAGTGGCCATGGATGGGGCTGTGACGGGCTGTGACAGGCTGTGCCCAATGGCCTGTGGGGCTGTGACGGGCTGTGAGGTGCTGTGACAGGCTGTGCCCTGTGGCCTGTGGGGCTGTGACGGGCTATGAGGGGCTGTGACAGGCTGTGCCCAGTGGCCTGTGGGGCTGTGACGGGCTGTGAGGGGCTGTGACAGGCTGTGCCCTGTGGCCTGTGGGGCTGTGACAGGCTGTGCCCTGTGGCCTGTGGGGCTGTGACGGGCTATGAGGGGCTGTGACAGGCTGTGCCCAGTGGCCTGTGGGGCTGTGATGGGCTGTGACAGGCTGTGACGAGCTGTGATGGGCTGTGACGGGCTGTGCCCAATGGCCTTTGGCACTGTGACGAGCTGTGAGGGGCTGTGACAGGCTGTGCCCTGTGGCCTGTGGGGCTGTGACGGGCTATGAGGGGCTGTGACAGGTTGTGCCCTGTGGCCTATGGGGCTGTGCTAGGCTGTGACAGGCTGTGGTGGGCTGTGCCCTGTGGCTTGTGGCTGTGACGGGCTGTGACACGCTGTGATGGGCTGTGAGGGGCTGTGGCCTATGGCCTGTGGGGTTGTGACGGGCTGTGAGGGGCTGTGGCCTTTGGGGCTGTGACCCCTGTGACCTGTGTAGGGCTGTAACAGGCTGTGCCATGTGGCCTGTGGGGCTGTGACGGGCTGTGAGGGGCTGTGACCCCTGTGACCTGTTTAGGGCTGTGACAGGCTGTGCCATGTGCACTACAACAGATTGCGGTTTTTATGACTCCCATGGGTGCGCAGTCTTGACAGATTTGTGGTAGAAATGCCATTTGCAATCGTAAAATGCTTTTGAAGTCATAATGCAGGTCTGGGAAAAGCGTATATGCGACTGTATGGCTTCGGACTCTGCGCAACACAGGTCAAACATGTTTGACCACGAATATTGGCATGGTAGATATGACTACCAGTCACGGTCATGGCTACACTGGAATGACGTGTACATATTGCTAGACAGACATATGACTTCATGACTCTCACTCTAATGCAATCTGCCAGATCATCACATGGATGAATCACTACATGACTGCACGTGTCGACACATGCTTTTCTGGTTATATATATAATATATGAGTATTTATATTTTGAAAAAACGGAGACTCTGACCACTAGAATGAATTAAAAAAAAACAAAAAAAAAAACAAAGTGCAAAAAGATTTAAAAAAAAACACATCGACTGGTAAGTGGCACAGTGTGTCGGCTTGGTGGTTTGGGGTTCAAACCCGCTGCCCTTATCCCGTGTGTGGGATTGTTCGTGACGGTATGTCTGGGTGTTGATCGTCATGTAGGTCTTATGGCCCTTAAATGAAGGCGGGTGAATTTTTCCCCCTCCTCAAGGGCCTGTGGTTTCCTTTAAGAAAAGAAAAAAAAAAGAAAAAAAAATCAGAAAGGGGTAGGGTTGTTACTTTGAGGGCAAACATGCATGGGAGGCCCGCAGTTGGAGCAACCTTCGCATCTGAAGCAATCAACCCTAGAAACGTTAGGGTATGTGTGGAGAAAGTGCTTTCGCCAAAGTTCATGGCACATCCTTCTACGAGTGGATGGAGGATGCGGCTGGCCAGAGTGGAGTTGGCTAGAGCTATGGCCGTAGCAGCTTTGCAGAATAGTCTCGTCTCATCCGTGTCTGTAGAATGTATGCTTTAGACATTGTTTGCCGTAGCACTATAGCCATAGACCCCTGCGCCCAGTTTGGTCTGTCTGTGTTTAGAGAGGGAGGGAGAGATATGCCAAAATCATGACGACTGGAGATTTGTACTATTGGCATGTCTTGGAAAGGCTGCACTTTGATGTACATACATATGTATTTGGCAGGATGGCGTTGTTGACATACAAGCACAAGACGCATGTGATTGACAGTGATGGCAGTGTACTCTCAAATGCAGACGTGGACTTTTACATTGATGATGTAAGCATTTCCGACCTCCATGTTTGTATGTAGGCACCTGTTTGAATGGTCGTACTAAGGCTTGTATTTTAGTTTTTGAAGTGCTGCTAGGAAGGTTTTATCATGATTTTCAACTGAAGCTGGATGGGGTCTGATCCGTCAGGCTGTGTTAAGGGGATTTTGGTTTTTGAAGACTCGTCCTTTTGCCTGTGCAAGTGGCCTATTGTCAGCTATTCAGTTCACCACATGTTTTAGAGTATTGTTTCTGCTGTTTTGGGTTGTAGCTGATGCATGTTGGTGTCTTGGGGTGGACGTCCGGAGGTCTTCCTCCTCGGAAGCCTTCCACCTCCTGGTATTCTTCCTGATGTTTCAAGGTTCTTGGGAGAGTCAGCTTGGTCTTAGCAGACCGTGTTTCAATCTCTGCCTGCTCATATGCACCATGCTAGTTCTCACAGACCAATCCGACATTACCTGACTACAAGACACAAGCAGTACACACAAGAGGTCCTTTTGGGCTGATGGTCGGTCAAATCCTCTATGGGTTCTTCTTCGACCTATTTCAGCATGTTTTGCCCTCTCATCAGACTCGGCCCTGAGATGCATGTTGAATTATGTAAGTTAGCTCGTTGTTCATTGATAAGTAGGGTTGGGGGTGTTTGCTGGAATGATTGTTGTATGCATGATTTTGTATAGAGGCATAGATAGCTGAAGGAGTAGGGATAGAGTGTGGAAGAGGGCCAGATTTGAAGCTCCAGATTATCTATGATTCCCTGTGGAAGGATAGATACAAGAAACCTGCATGGGTAGATGGTCAACTGGAAGCCGCAGCAGCAGCGGCACAATTGATAAAATCAAGCACTGCTAATGAAGGCACCTTCTGAAACACATTTCACCCTATTTTCCCCTCTTATCAGAATCGGCCCTAAATTTTCATGTTGAATTCTGCAAGTTAGCTGGTTGAGTGAATCTAGTTGGAGTGACTTTGACATGATACTGCCAATGTGATGACATCGTCCAAGCTGGAATTAAACAAATGTTGTTATGAACTATGCCCTTGTGGACTTGTATGCCAAATTGGGGTGCATGGAGGATGATGATCCCAGGATATGCACAACAGCAGCGCGGGATGGAGGCCCTTTGGAGAGGTCTATGAGCAAGTGGTGTGGGAAGGGATACTGCAGTGCAACCACATCGCGTTTGTTACGTTTGCAACATGTGTGCAAGCCTGGCAGCCCTGCAAAATAGCAAAGAGGTTCGTGGTAACATCGTCCAAGCTGGAATTGTACTAGATGTCGATCTGAACTTTGACATGATACTGCCAATGTGACAACAGGAAAGTATCCAGAAACAAGTCACGAAGACGAGGAGAAGTTGTGGAATGAATACTTTTCCAACCCCAGTCAATGGTGGGACAACCGAGGGAAAAAAATTAATGTCTGTTAGATTATAGAGAGCAGACGCAATTCAGCATAGGAACTAGTGTGATAAGCTGAGTTGGGTGTTTCCTAGAACAAATCTAGGCTATCATTATCAGCTGCAAGGCAAGGAAGTATGCATGATTTGTGCAGAAGCAGTGATAGCTGAAAGAGCAGGGACAGAGGCAAAAAGGTAAATGCCTGTTGGATTATAGAGAGTAGCAGATGCAATTGAGAATAGGAACTAGTGTGATAAGTTGAGTTGGGTGTTTGCTGGAACAAATGTAGGCTGTCATTGTCAGCTGCTAACAGCAATGCAAGGATATATGCATGATCTATGTAGAGGCATGGATAGCTGAAGGAGCAAGGATAGAGTGTGGGTCCAGATCATCCAAGAGAGCCGGATTTCAAGCTCTAGATTACCGATGATTCCCTGTGGAAGGATAGCTACAAGAAACCTGCATGGGTAGATGGTCATGGGTAGATGGTAGATAGTTTGGAGTGACTTTGACATGATACTGCCAAAGTGACAATAGGAAAGTATCCATAAACAGGTAACAGAGATGAGGAGAAGCTGTGGAATGAACTTTTCTAACCCCAGTCAATGGTGGGACAACAGAGGCAAAAAGGTGAATGCCTGTTAGATTACAAAGAGTAGCAGACGCAATTCAGCATAGGAACCAAGGCAAACTCTCCTTCCCCGGAAGGGTGTGTTTTGGTATCTGAGCGAATAAATATTTTATCTAAAAATATAATTTCAAAATTCGTTATTTAATAATGTGCCACTGTCCCCTGTTGGTCAAAAGTAATAATAATAATAATAATAATTATTATTATTATTATTATTATAGTAATTATAATAACAATAAATTAAATCCCCAACACCCCCACAGCGACGCTTGTCAATTGATATGAGAAACCACGTGTCAAAATCGCGATGCGACACGTGCTTACGTCTAATTCCCTCCTCTGCAGTCGGGATGGCGTCGCAGTCTGACACGTGGTGTGTTCTGTAGAGAGCACGTGTCTCTCTTACACAGCGGCTGACATGGACCTGTTCAGTCATTCAGTAACGCCAGCGTGTATTACTACCCCCACAGCTGCTCAGGCGCCACGTCACAGCCAGGCTGGCAAGTCATATCTGCCATGCCACAACTGACTAGGGTTTTACGACTGTAGAGTCATGAAGTCGTAAATGGCTTTCATAACTGCATTTGCAGTCATAACACAGAGTCGTAAAAGCCGCAATCTGTTGTAGTGGTGGCATGTGAAAGAGAATGAAGGTATTGCACTTCTCGGGGCAATTTCGGCATTAAATGATTGGAAGGAACAGAAAGGCTCTATAACCTCAACTCAACCAGAGGACTTGCATCACAAATCACAATCTATATGAGAAGGCTTGTATGGATTACAATGTTATTTAGTGTACATAAGATTGGAGGTACATATTCACCTTGAATCCTTTATAAAATTGGTGTAGACTCATATGGCGTCGTAATGGAAGACAACAAACTCCGTTGCAAATGTAATTTTGGGCAAAAAATGTTGGAAAGTTGCCGTTACAGAATTGCAGCTTCAACAGGTTGTGAGGGGCTGTGACAGGCTGTGGCGGGCTGGGACAGGCTCTGCCCTGTAGCCTGTGGGGCTGTGACGGGCTGTGAAGGACTGTGACAGGCTGTGCCCTGTGGCCTATAGGGCTGTAAGGGGCTGTGACAGGCTGTGGCCTTTGGGGCTGTGACCCTGTGACCTTTGTAGGGCTGTGATAGGCTGTGCCTGTGGCCTTTGGGATTGTGATGGGCTGTGACAGGCTGTGCCATGTGGCCTTTGGGGTTGTGATGGGCTGTGGCCTGTGTGGGGCTGTGACGGCTGTGACCAGTGATCTGTGTGGGCCTGTGCTGGTCTGTGGTGGCCTGAGTTGACCTGTGGACAGCCTGTGCTGACTCGTGGAGGCACTGGTGGACTGCCTAAGGACTGACATGCGGTCTTGAAGGCCGAATTTTGAAGCTCGTGGAGGGCGGTTTGAGGAGTATCTTCATGATATTCCCATGGTCATGCAAGTGAGGGAAGAGAGGAGAGGAAGAGTGTTGGGATGAGGGCATGCTGGGGTTAGGCATTGCTTTAGCTTCTATTCCTCGTAGTTTCCACCCTCTCATTAGGCCAAGACCTTTCCGTAGGTGGAGGCAAGAGTCAGTCCGGGTTTGGGCTGGGGTGTCCTTGCAGGAGCAACACCGTGGAGTTGTTTTTTGGTGTGGGGGAGTTGTCGTTCTAATTTCTTGTATTTGGATCCCCTCCATACCTGCATGCTTGACTGTGCGCCATGCTAGTTTTGTGTGGGCGCTTGTTTTTATAGGTGATTGGTCCGGATTTGATCACCGGCCAGTCTTAGAGCATGCTGTCGATGGTGAGGCTGGGGTGATGACCAACCAGATCATCATTGTTTCTCATGTGGTGAGGTTGGAGGTGATGACCAGCCAACCATAGGAGTGCTTGCGGTGGATGCAGGTACAGGTGTAGGTTATGTTAGGAACTTAGTATTCCAAACCATAAGCCGCAATAGGTTCTCTACCCGGTTACCTTGTGGAGAGGGGATTAGGGACATGTTCATGACCGGTTGAGTGTCAACACGGAGGTGCCACTAGTTGCTGGGGACAGTGCCGGTTCGAGCACTAGCGATACTAGTGGGTACACGAGACGAGGTGTGCGGTTTAGGCCACCTTCACCTCAGGTGTCTTCTACGGAAGATTCTGATTCGGATTGTGAATCAGGAGGACTCATACCGGCGGTGCAAGTTGTTTCCTTGCCATTGTTGTGGGACACAATGGAGGAGATGTATGGAGCTACCAAGGGGCCACGAAGGTACTCTGGGGCGGTAGGCACCATCGAGTTGGATGATTTTATCCAAGAGTTTGATAGTTGGTGTGATTTGCAGCAAATGCGCAATCCACAACTATTTACGCATTTCATGGCATGGAAGGGGCTGTTTCAGCACCTTGAGGGGCCGCCTATGGATGATTACCATGAGTTCAGGCGGGGGCATGAGGTTGAGATCGAGGAGTGGAGGATGTACTGGTCACTCATCTATGTCTCCATCACTAGGGGCACCAAAGCCACGAGAGCAGTGGCTACACCTGCCGCTGCACCGACAGCTTCAGCAAGCAGCAGTGGGACTAGTGGGACTGGTGGTACAGTAGCTACGACATCCACCCAAGCCAGTACCGCACCAGCACTAGTACCCGTGCCTGCCTTCAACCCTATTGTGGAGTTCTTCGAAGAGTTGAGAGGGAACTACCAAGGGGTGAGGACAGAGAAGTTGCGGAGCTTGTAAGAGTTCCAAAGGCCGACCGAGAGCTGGAGGGAGGCTTTCACTTGCATGAGGCGCTTCATAAATGTAACCCAAGGGGTTACGGAAGCTCAAGCAGTCCAATTCTGGTATGGGATATTGGACAAGGAGCTGAGGAGAAGGGTGGGGGATGCAACTCTCCTACAAGCGGCCCAACCCACCTTAGCAAATGTGTTTTTGCTGGCAGAGCGGATAGAGCTCAACATGGTGGAGGAACGAGTGGTCATGGTGGGATTTGCTAAGGAGACACCACGGGGTAGTGGTGCTCCTAGCCAACCACTACCTCAACGTGCTCAAGGCAACAAGGGGGCTCAGGTGAAGCTCAGGGAAGGGCAGAGAGGACCTCAGATGCAGGGGTCTCTCCCTTCATTTGCTGGCCAACAACGGGCGGATGTGGTGTGCTGGACATGTGGAGGACCCCATGTCAAGAAGGATTGCCCAGAGGGAGGCAAAGGGCCGGCACATGCACAGCCTGCATAGTTTCAGTGTGGGCATTGTGGTAAGTATTGGCATGGAGAAGCCCAGTGCTATGGTTTGTATCCTGAGTTGCGCCCAGGCTAGTTCCAAGGGAAAAATGGTGGCCGGGGGCGAGGTGGAGCAGCCCAGAGAGGACGAGGTGGCCAAGCACGAGGTGCAGGCCAAGGGCAAGCTCAACATGGCCAAGGACGCGGAGGTCAAGGTGTTGACCAAGGCATGGCCAACCGGCTTCAGCAGCTTGAGCAGAGGCTCGCTGCCATGGCCACAGCTCAGGTGGTACCGGCTCCAAGGTCGGATGGTCCACCTCCTGCTCCTAAAGGAGGAGACTTGGGAGGCATGGGATTCATGTGCGGGGCAGCACTACCACTAGTGAGGGGTGCCACTACCACTACCACTATGTGCGGGGCAGGACTACCACTGGGGGCAGGACTACCACTAGTGCAAGTGGAGTCAGCTGCGGCAGTGACTCGAGGAGCAGCACAAGTTCCTGAGCCACGAGGTGCGGAGGTGGAGTTGGATCCATAGCGTGGGGAGGCAAGCCGTCAGGCCAGGCTTCCTCAGTCATTCACATTGGCGGAGACAGTGTCGACGCCGTCCATGGCACCTAGTTCTTGCCCGACTGTTACCGAGGCGGAGGTTACTATGCCATTGGGGAGAGCTACACGGGCAACACCACTACCTAGTGTTGCCAAGGCTACGGCAGCTAGTGTGCTGCTGGGGGCAGCCATAGCTGTGTGCCAGGCTCCATTGTTCTCGGCTACCATGATTGCGACGCCGGGGGTAAGACCAGCTGAGATGTTCAGGCTGGCAGCTACACTCTGTGAAAGTGAGGAGGTTACTTCATCTTCTACGGAGATAGTGGGAGGTGTAGTGCCGGAGGGATCCTCGGATTTGAGGGTCAAGACTGCCACAGCGGCGCCATGGCAAGCTGCAGCTGCTAGGTTGATGGAGCTGCCAGCTAGGCCAGCCATTGAGCGAGTCATGGTGACACCTGGAGTTGTCATGTTAGACAACCAGGATGACATTTTCTGTTTGAGTGGACCGGCAGACAAGAGGTATCGGCCACTACGAGTCTTGTTGCCATTGATGTTGGGCAGAGCTGCTATTGCAGGCTTGGGCCTCACGGAGGCGGATATGGAGCCGTGCCCTTTCCAGATACAAACATCTCTGGGAGGATCAGAGCATGCTCGGGGCCTGACACGGCGTGAGTTGGCTATCAGACTACAGCCGGATCATCCTACAGATGGCTCAGTGATGAGAGCCAAGGCCATTGTGACAGACGCGGTCTCATACGATGTTCTTGTTGGTGGGGCAGTGTTGTACCCCATGGGCTTCACCCTGGATTTTTGGGAGGAGTCAGCTTCCTATAGGCTTGGATGGCAGTCAGGGGAGGGCCAGCGTGTGCAGCTCCCTGTGACGTTCATAGGAGGAGTTGCGGTTGCCCAGCGAGGCAAGATGCCGACACTGGCAGCATTCACAGCTGCAGTGAGTGGGCTTGGAGAGTTGCTTGAGGGCAACGCTCATTCAGAGGATGTGCCACCTCCGGGAGAGCAGGATGACATGTATGGTATGGCGGAGTTGCCTACCATGGTTGCTCAGACTCCATTGTGGGGCACAAGCAAGGATTTGCAGCGGGATGCTGATCGACGGGTGCAACAAGCCTGGGTGGAGGCTTTTGTACCGTCAGGAGAGGAGGAGAGTGTGGGGATTGCACCAGGACCACCTCAGTTGTCTCCATTGGACACCACACCTATTGTGTGGCAGTATCCGGATGAAGACATTTGTCTTCTGGACTTGTTTGGCGGGATCAACACCGGATTGGCTGTTGTGTTACAGGCAGGTCTACGAGTTCGACGTTACCTATATGTGGAGAGGGATGAGACTGCACCACGCGTTTCACTTCGTCATGTTGCTCAGTTGGTGCAGTGGTACCCTGAGTTGTTGCCGGTGTCTTCAGTTCGTGGATATCAGCAGGCCTTGCCAACAGACATTTCGTTACTGGGGGCGCATGATTTGGAGCGGGTTGGCTCCATTGATCTGGTAGTGGCAGGTTGGCCCTGCCAAGGACATTCATCAGGCGGGCATGACAATGGATTGCGAGATTCGAGATCGGGTCTATTTTGGGAGACGGTGCGGGTTTTGTGCCACTTGCAGCTTCATCAAGCTGTATCTCCAACATACATCTTGGAGAATGTGCCACTGATGGGCGATTCTCGGGCCAGGGTGATAGCCAGTGTGCATCAAGTCCGGTCGTGGCTTGGGTCAGCAGTGTTGCTGGATGCAGCTACAGTGAGGTCACGGGCTCATTGTCCACGGCTATAGTGAACTAACTTGATGTCACCCGCACTGCTCAAGCGTGCATTTGATGGGGTGCAGCGGCCAGCACACCTCATAGTGGATAGCATTTTGGACACATGGAGGCAGTCTCAGTGTGTGAGACACGATGACCGTTTACCTTTGGCAGCGGTCAACAGGGTGGTCACTCACAAGCAACAATACCTACACTGCTCAGCTTCCCAGGATCGATGCTTTCCGGGATAGTGGACCTGGCCTCCTGTGGGATGCTCAGTTGCAGCAGTTAGTGGAGCCTAATGCTGACAAGCGTGAACGGGCGATGGGTTTTACCACTGGTACCACGGCGGTGTCGTCTCTTTCTGAGGCATCACGTCGTCAGGTGTTGGGGCAAGCAATGGATCTCAATTGCTTGACCTGGATTATCAGCTTGGCTATGGCTGAGCAACGCAGAGCGCGGAGTACACTTCCCTCGATGGTCTCTCTGCCTACCGAGACGGTACAGGCAGTGAGTGGGGGCGAGCATGTGAGGACCACGGGGTGCAGGCATCCATGATAGACATGGGAGGTGCTCGAGGTTCAGAGGGAGTTGGCAGCCAAGGTAGCGGTGATGGATGAGGCTGGGGATTTTTCTCGAGTGGAGGAAGTCCTTGAGGATGAGATGATGGGGCAGGATGAGGCCTTGTCATTGACTGAGCAGGCAGGGAGTACTGCTCAAGAGGTTGCGGCATAGCAACCACGGGACGCGTCCTCTACCTCTAAGTTTGCTGGACTTAAGGTTGCAGTTACGAAGGGCAATTGGGAGCTTGACATTGGACCTATTGTCACTAGAGGAGAGAGACGACGTATATGGCGGTTCCTGAGGCTTACAGGAATTGCTTTGCATTTTGTACTACGGTGGAGGAGCATGAAAGACATGTTCAGGTTGTGCATCGACCGGGTTTGGTCAATAGGGATGCGGATGGATTGAATCGCAATCCATGCACGAGCTAGCAGGATGACATTGGAGCTCGGTGGCATGGTGAGATGGACGAGGAAATGGTGGCGGGATGGCATGCATCTGCCTTTTTGTGTATCTTGGCATCGGGAGGTCAGGTTGGACCTACAACAGGGATGACTGTAGACGGAGTATCTAAGGACCCTGAGGCTAGTGATGAGCCAGGTGGTGCCAGAGATATACATGAGGATTCAGCTGTGTTGGACTACCTCCGTATTGGAGACACGACAACCACTGTGACAGCCAAGGAGATGGATCGGATCCTACAACGAGCCAAGAGATTCAAGTGGGAGGGGATACACCTACTCCAAGTATGGGAGGATGGTCGGGTGAGGATTGTGCCTTACCCCACACAGCGTGCACGGTTAGTGCGGCATGCCCATGAGGAGTTGGGGCATTTTGGAGTGCGACGCACTCACAGTTTACTGCAGGGGCATTATTGGTGGCGTGGAATGCATACAAAGGTGCAACAGTTCGTGGCTAGGTGCATGGTGTGTAACAGGATGCATGCTTCATTCAACACCCCTACACCACAGTTGCATCATTTACCAATCATGGGGTTGGGCTACAGGTGGAGTCTTGACTTCGCAGGACCGTTGCCACTTACTATGCGCCACCATGGTGATGGTGGAGTACTTCTCCAAGTGGATTGAGTTGGTTCCATTGCCTGACAAGGCTAGTGAGGGGGTTGCGTATGCTTTCCTGGATCGTGTGCTTAGCCGATTCGGTGCTCCAACTAAGGTACTCACGGACCAAGAGAGAGAGTTTTTGGGGGAGTTTCAGGCTTTGTGTGATAAAGCCTTGATAGACCACCGCACCACTTCTCAGGATCATCCTGAGGCCGATGGCTTGGCAGAGAGAGTTGTTCAGACGGTGAAGAGGGGTTTGCGCAAGTATGGCTTGGAGAAGGGACACCTAGGAGATTGGGATCTTCAGGTTCATTGGTTAGCCATGGGCTACAGGTTCAGCAAACAAGCTTCACTTGCTTCCTTCTCACCATATTTCCTTCTCTTTGGCCGAGAGCCGGATTTGCTTGCAGCCATTCGTAGGGACACTGCTCAAGTCCTTAACCTTGATGATCCGGACGTGTGGGTTCGTGCATGTGGTCAGCGTGCAAAGTTGTTCAAGAAAGTCATGCCCATGGCTTTTGAGAACCTTGCCATTGCACAGCACTGTGATACGTTGAGGTATGCCACTATACGTGGTGGAGGATATCGTCCTAGGGTTTGAAGGTTTAGCCTTGGTGACTATGTTTATTTGCAGCAGACTGCTCCTACGACCCTGGATGTTACTTCAGGGCGTGTTATTCTGAGGGTTCGAGAGGTGTTGCCCTCAGGGGTCCTGATCTTGGAGGGTCGGGATGGCATGACTTGGAAGGACCATGTGCGTAATTGTGCGACATGTCACCTTCCTAATGTCGATGGTAGAGTTGACCCAAACTTGGTAGTGGTACCTGCAGGTTTGAGGTGCATACTCTGTGGGTCTGCCAAAGGGGCAGCCACCATGCTGGTGTGTGATCGATGCTCAAGAGGTTGGCATATGGGATGCTTGACACCACCTCTTGAGAGGGTTCCTGATGGAGATTGGTTATGTCCACACTGCTTGGGATAGTGGCAGTGGACATGACTGGAGGCAGCTAACAAGACATGGGAGGCCAAGCTCATAGGAGTCAATACACGAGATCATAGGCTCAAGTTCACAGGTTGCAAGACGGCGACTAACGATGAGGAAACTCTTGCACCTGACCTCTTGATCTATCGAGTTTGAGTGTAGTAGGGATAGTGGTGGAGGACTTAGTGAGGCTATGGTAACTATCACATCTTGTGGCTACCTGAACTTAGAGGGACCTAAGCACCAGCTAGGGGGGCGATTGTGTGGACTAGTGACTGCCATAGTGGGCAACATAGTGGCAGCCTAGTGACTGACTAGTTGTAGCCTAGTGGCTGGACTAGTGGCTGGACTAGTGGTGGACTAGTGATATACTACTGAGTGGTATGCACATGTGTTGTGTGGTTTTGGACAGCGATGTAGTTGTGTAGCGATATGTATGCGCACGACAGCTGTCAAGTTATTTTACCACTAGTGTGAACTAGCTAGGAAATAGCTAGCTTTTACATATTGACACTTGGGATTGGCCCAAGTGTCAATCCAGGGGTCAAGGCAGATTTAGGCCCTGGAGTGGTTATCTTCACGGCAAGCGTGGGAGGCTCATCTTTCTCGAGTTGAGCCTCACCGCGCCTAGCTATGGCGCCGTAGTGTGGATTCCCCATGGCGTGGGGTGCACTTGGCTTGACTTGTATTTGAGTGATGAGGTTATATATGCATGAGTTTATGCTTCAGCTTTGTGAGCTCGCATGAGCTTGTGCTTGTATTCTTCTTCTTTATCATTGTGTGGACTAGTGACTGCCATAGTGGGTAGCATAGTGGCAGCCTAGTGACTAACTAGTTGTAGCCTAGTGGTTGGACTAGTGGCTGGACTAGTGGTGGACTAGTGGTATACTAGTGTGTGGTGTGCACATGTGTTGTGTGGTTTTGGACAACGATGTAGTTGTGTAGCGATATGTATACGCACGACAAAGCCGCTGCAATCTGACGACCTCGCGCTAGTGCCAATTCCGGATGCCGATAATTCTTTCTTCTGCTTGGGCCCTCTGGATCTGGCCATTCCCAGCCCACCAGTGGTGAGCTCTGGCAGCCTCATGATCCCACTCTTTATCTTCTATGAACGCTGTTCTCCCTCCCATGGATGGGTTCTGTATGCAGTAAATGCTTACCCCTCTTTGGTTCTGCCTGCGTGGAGACACTCCCGCTCGTGCCCGGTGTCTAGAGCTCTTCATTTCATCTTGTGTTTTTTTGGGAGTCCCCCTGCAGTCACTTAGGGATTGCAACGAAATCAGGGATATTCAAAACGACACCAGTAGAGTCGGGGGTGTTCAATCTGACTGTGTTACAATATGGTTTGTTGGTTCTGTGAAAGCTCCAGTTCCTACGGGATTCAATTGGATGCCTTCGAGGCTACCAACTCATCCCGGACTGATGTTCAAAGTCACCAATTTCCAGCCATCAGATCGTGACAACCTCACGGGCTTTCAAGCTCTTCCTCCATGACCTGGAACCTCTATTCTTGGAATATTAGGGGAATAGGATCGGATGCTTCGGTTCCTAAGAGAGGCAGAATTAGGAATTGGGCCTCTCAGTTGCTTTCCTTTAATTCTTTAGTCTTTTTTCAGGAGCATAAATTAGATTCTAGGAAAATTATCTCGCTAGGGCATTCCATTTGGCCAAGCCCCAGCTCTTGGTGGAACCCTACTGTTTAGGAAACTAGAGGTGGAACGACAATCCTCATCGCGCCATCTCTGGCCTCCAGCTTTGATAGAGTTGAGATTTGGCTGCAAGGTCGTGCTCAGTGTGCTTTCTCTTCTCCGTCGTCTCTTTTTCCTTCCACGGCCTTCATCAGTATCTACGCTCCTCATTTACCCACGGATTGTATTTTGTTTTGGAATATGCTGCAAGCAAATATTTTGAAGTACCCCCAGGTTACCAACTGGGTCCTTGCTGGTGACTTTAACATGGTGGATAGTTCTGCTGATAGGCTAGGCAACTCTGCTTAGAGCCTTTCCCCTGAAGAGCAATCGGCCTGGGACTCTCTCTGTTTTTCGGTTGGTCTATCTGATTCCTTCCTTCCTGATCTTCGTTCCCTCAGATTCACTTGGTCGAATAATAGAGCTCCTCCTGACTTAGCCATGGCCAGACTTGACAGGATATATTGTTCCCCTCTCTCGGCGACTTGGGCTTGCCCTGTCCCTTTGCCCCTATCCTGCTAGACTTTGATCATGCTATGGTTTCAATTGTGTTCAAGCCTCCTGGGCTTCATCGGAGAGGTAGGGGCTTCTTTAAACTGAATCCAGTGCTTCTCCGATCTCCCACGCTAGTTCAAAAGCTTGCTTTAGAATGGAGGACCTCTGGTATTCCTTTTATTCCCCCACCATTAGATTCTTGCACAAATTGGAGGCCACTAGAAAACTATCCCAATCCATGTCTAGAGCTCTGGCTTTGGAAAGGGCCACGAAAGAGAAAGCTCTCCTCAAATGCATCTCCCATTGCCAATGGCTCATAGAGACAGACAAAGTTGGTCCCATGACCCTTCATTCATATCATTTAGCCAAACGCAACCTTTTGGAGCTCCGTTCTCTCAAGGAAGAGAATATGAGAAGGAAGGCGGGGGTTAACTGGTCATTGCATGGTGAAAAGATGTTAGCTTACTTTTTCCAGAAATCAAGGCAACGCCAAGCTTCTTCATCCATTTGCTCTCTAAAAAACAGGATGAATGTTCCTCTGTCTAGCCCTAAGTCCATGGCAGCTGCGGCAGCTGAGTATTTCGGTACTCTCTTTGATCGGCCTCCTGTCACCGATGGCATTCTAGTGAATAGGCAGCTGGTCCTCCAATCTATCCCATTCGATAATGGTGACTGGTCTCTGTTGCTGGGAGTTATGCAAAAGCTGGGATTCTCGGGTAGTTTCCTTTCCTGGGTCAAAATATTGCTATTCTCTGCATCTAGCAAAGTGCAGATCAACGGTGTCATATCCCCATCCTTCAAGCTGCATAGGTCGGTGAGGCAAGGCTGCCCACTCGCTCCCTTCCTCTTTCTTTTGGCCGCCGATTCTTTGACCCACTTGCTAGCCAACGATCACTCCATTCAGGGTCTTCAAATCCCTAGATCTTAAATGCCAGCCCCTCACTCTGTCAAAGACCTCTATGTATGCAGACGATATTGTTCTCCTGTTGGACAACTCTTCGACAACTAACATTGAAGGATCTCTCTCGGCTCTCTCATCTTTCTGCTCGGCCTCTGACCTTAAAGTTAATTGGAAGAAATCCGTGGGTATTCTGTCGAAGCTTTCCATTGATGCTCCTCTATCGCATATTGCCCCATGGGGGGATAATTTGGGCTTACGCTGGTTACAGGATGGTCAATCACATACCTTGTTAGGCCACCTGATTGGGCATGGCATGTCTGATTTTTAGCGTTTTGAGGCAATTCTGGCCAGGATCAAACAGAGTCTTTCTTACTGGTCTTCCCTTCATCTGTCCATCACAGGAAGAGCTATTGTAGCAAATCAAGTTATTCTTGCTTCTTCTTGGTTCTCGGCTTCAGTTTGGTATCCTGGGGCTCAAATAATTAAGCAAATCCAGACTATGACTAGGAACTTTGTGTGGGGAGGCACTTCAGCTTCCCCCAACAGAAGAGCCTTGGTTAGCTGGTCCCGCTCTTCGGGTTGGATTTCTCTGTGCATACTGACGGAGCCTTGGTCTCTCCCCGCCCTGCATCTCACCAGGAAGCCGATTTATTTCCCATTAGGGTGTTTTCGGTTACCTCCGGGGCTTGTGATCCAGAACCCCCCCTGAACCTTGCGCATTACGATGATTCTTTCATTTGCTTTCTTTCTGCTCCTCTTAGGCTGCTTCAGTTTGATCCCGCTGAATGGCGTTGGAGGATAAGAAGAAGAAGCATACCCCCTTTTTTTGGGTTCAAGGTGAAGCTGGCTTATTCTCTCCTGCGGCCTCCAGTGCTCTTCGCTAGCAAATGGAACTCTAAGTGGAGGCATCTGCCTACCCTCCCTGCAGATTGGAAGTCCATTTGGGGAGATATCTGGAGCTAGACAAGATAGGGCTGCCAAGGTCTCGGGAATTTTAAGGAAAATTGCAAATAGAATCCTTCCGGTTCTCCAGTTCATTCCTGGCTCCTTTGGCTTATGCTCGATATGCCAGGCAGGCCAAGATGAATCGATAGAGCACTGCCTGGTGTCATGTCCCCTAGCTGCGTTCATTTGGTCTCGGGTTTGTAGATTCTATCAGTTTTGGAACCCACAGGCTTCCACGAATGCATCTGTCTTGCTTTTGAATTTACATAGTGGTGTGTTGTGGAGCACTTGCCCGGTGTGGGCAGTTCTAAGGGCCCATACACTCTGGAGCGTATGGAGATGCTCGCTGGTTTATAGGAGGACTCAACATTGCGTGAAATTATTGTTGCATAGGATACACTCCGATCTCATGACTGAGGCACGGAAAGCATGGCGGGTTTTGGGTGCAGCTTTGCTAGATGCGCGCAACGAAGGAGGCGCAGCTTCTCTCTGCTTTGATAACACCTGGGGAAAGGCGGACAACTCTGCTCAAGAACATCAGAATCAGAGGTTATCTGGAACAACAAATTCCCGCCATGTTGGGAACTCTACTAGTGCGCAACAATCCTTGCAGTAGGAGGACTCGGATGTGAATTGGCGTCACAAGTGCCTGAGAAGGGCTAAACCAAAGCTCACCTTTCTTTCGCATCTCTTCTAGATAGTCTCAGTTGCTCCCTCTCCTCTTCGCAGATCCTCTTGGACTCTGCCTGGTACGTAATAGCTAGGCTGGGGCAATGTTCCCATTTGTCCCTCCTCATGGTTGTCTGTCTCCGGGTTTCTTCGTTTTAGTTTTTCCTCCTATTTATTAATAAAATTTCAGGGGCGTCGTCCCCTGTTTAAAAAAATAAAAAAGAAAAAATAATACTTATAATATAGATTGTAAATATATTGTTGAACTTTATGAACTTTACTGTATGAACTTTATTTTGTTGCTTTACATATTATATTTCCGTGACAACATTGGGACCTATCAGGGTGTTTTTGTGCTCACGCCTCCTTTTTTTTATGCTCCCGTGAGCAACGTTATTTTTTCTTGGCGAATTTTCGCCAAAAGGCTTTCTTTTTCCTGGGCTTCTACATCAAATAACAATCTAGGGTTTTTATTTTTTATTTTATTTTTTTTCGCCAAAAACAGGAGGATGAATGAGAGGACATCCATATGATTGCCATCGTGGAGTCCTCTGAAGGAACACACAATTGGCATAAATTGGCTAGTAGCACATTGGGGGTTGGTAGAACGGGAGCAAAGAGCACACGCGCGACTACTCATGACAGTGGGTTTTTTTTTTTTTTTTTTTTTTTCCTCATAAGTAGCGTGAGCGGCCACATGTGTAATCTACCCAACCCACTAGGTGGCAAAAAACCGCGGGCGTTTCTACCGTTCAGACGTAGGATCAGGCTGATCGAGGTCTAGGTACCTTTATTTGTTGGTGATTGGTGGCCGCTATATGATATGTGGCATGTTCTAAGAAAATTTTTGTTTTTTATATTTTATTTTATTTTATATATCGTTGTTGATCACTTTGACCATCCAGACCATCAAATCTATAATAAATTCGTTGAAAATGGTGCATCGGTCCAGTTAAGCTTGACAAGCAGGCCATGGGTGGCGCCTAGGAATCACCATAATTGCAACTGCTCGTGTACATATGCATAGGCTGGTTGTTGGGGTGGGGCACGCCAAAGAGGTACATCGAGTCTATAAAGAAACTGCAGTGAATTATAACGAAGTTCTTCGTTACAACCAAATCATTTTACAACTACTAAACCCATTCTGTCGAAGTAAGCTCCCACTAACTCCCAGGCTCATTAGCACATTTGTGTTACACACACCATCACACTTTGATTGGTTGAAAAGGTTCTTCAAACTTACTAATAACACAATTTCAAGAGATTTTGTATTGTATACTATTATTATTATCTCACATTTTAAACAATAAAAACATGTTAAAAAAACAAATAAAAAACAATAAAAAACATGATTTTATTCAAAAACGATCTGAAATAATATTTAAATATCATAATAGTTATTTTGTCCGAAGTAGATCATGATAGTATCGACAATGCCAATTCAACATTTCACATTAGCCATACGTGATTGTTTTTTGCTCATGTTTAGACTTTTCAAATATAGGTATCCATTCATTTTATGAAGGTTCTTGAGACGTACTAAGAGTACATTTCAAGTATACTTTTTATTGTATATTGTTATTATTAATTCACATTTTGAACATTGTACAAATGATTTTGCTCAAAATAATTTGAAGTACTATTCAAACATCGTTGTTGTTCTTCCCTCATGGGTATAAGTCGCAAAAATATGCCGAGAAACCTAGAGAGTATGGGAGACATACTTTTATATGCTAAAATACAAGGATGAAGAAAGAAAGAAAGAAAGTGTCAAGTTATTTGACCACTAGTGTGAAACTAGCTAGGAAATAGCTAGCTTTTTACGATTGACATTTGGGATTGACCCAAGTGTCAATCCAGGGGTCAAGGCAGATTTAGGCCCTGGAGTGGTTATCTTCACGGCAAGCGCGGGAGGCTCATCTTTCTCGAGTTGAGCACCGCGCCTAGCTTATGGCGCCGTAGTGTGGATTCCCCATGGCGTGGGGTGTACTTGGCTTGACTTGTATTTGAGTGATGAGTTTATATATGCATGAGTTTATGCTTCAGCTTTGTGAGCTCGCATGAGCTTGTGCTTGTATTCTTCTTCGTCTATCTCGTTACCTCGAGAAGATGAGCTCGTATCTGTGAGTGCCAGATACGAGTTAGTTGTAGCACTTGTGGTTTTTGCTGAGAATGAGAGAAACCAGGTTGTTATGCAAGGAGCACCGTGGAGCTCTTGGTTGTTAGAAGTGGAGGCGATGTGGGTTCGAGGTGGTAGACCTTGGCATTCGATCTTCAGCTTCAGAGATGAAAGCACCATGCTGCAGGTAATTCCAGAGCACCTTGATGGTTTCAGATTGTGTACATACATGAGCAAGCACGATTGGGAAGAGGACCAGTCAAGAGCAGGTTATAGTGGCTTTGGTGGCAAATCTGAGAACTAGCCTTGGAGATGCGAGCTTTCATTGTGTGAAGGATTGCAAGACCAAGCAAAAGGGCTGATTTGGCTTGGGGCAAATCAGTGCACTTTGTGGAGTATTTGAGATTGGGTTTCAATCTCGAGCTTCAGCATTGAGAGGGCTCTTGTCGTGGCAAGAGCAGGCTGGAAACAGGAGCTAAGAGGTGCGGCAAGACAATGGAATGTGCACCTAGGGTTTCAGAGCTTGGAAGAAGAGCTCTTGCACCACAAGAGGAGTGTCTTGTGGCGGAAATGTAAGCCTTAGGGTTTCAGGAGCTTGGCAAAGGCTGTGAGTGCTTAGTCTTGTCTTAGAGAGTATCAATGAGCCAAGGAGCCAAGATAGGGGCGAGGGGCTTATACCTCTTGTGTGAAGAGGTTGCATATGTGGAGCATGTATTCAGTTCATTGAAGCTTCCATCTTCAAGCTTGGAGGGCAAGCAAGGAAGAGGGAAGGGCTGACTTCCCTTATGTGAGGGCAATGCATGTGTGGAGCATGCTTCGGCCTGTTGAAGGCTTGTACTTTCAAGTTTGGGAGTGCAAGAAAGGAAGGAAGGGGCTGGTTTCCCTGTAGGGCAGTGTGGAGCATGCTTCACCAGCCTACTGAAGCTTGTATTTTCAGGTTGGTGGGTGCAAGAAAAGAAGCAAATGGGGCTATTCTCTTGTGGCAAGAGTGGGCATGTGTGGAGCATCCTTCAGTCCATTGGGCTTTGTTTTCAAGCTTTAGAGAACTAGAAGAGAAGGTTAGGGGGCTGATCTGCTCTTATGTGACAGTCCGACACTTGTAGAGCGTGTTCTTAGTTGGGTTTCAACCTCAAGCCTAGATAGAGCATGGCTCTTGAAGTGGCAGATGTAGGGGGCTGGAATAGGCTCTAAAACAGATGCTATGCCAAGGAAACGCTTGAATGAGTGCTCACAAGGGCTGGAAACCAGTAAGGCTGGTTGTTTGCCATTGAGTTTAGTGGCGTGTTTGGGAGTCTAAGTGAGAAATAAGGCTTGGTTTGTGGCAACCATCTTCCTCATGGCTTAGGGCTACTATTGGTGGTGTGTGGGAGTCGAAAGAGCAAGAATACCTTGCTGATTTCTTCACAGTCGCCATAGCTCGGTGCAAAGAACCCTAGTGTCCAAGAGACACAAACCCTAGCTTGGCGTGGCTAAACCCCTTGGAGAAATGGCTAAACTGCCATGAGAGGCCATGGATGGGGCTTATGATGGGTTGTGAGGGCTGTGACAGGCTGTGCCATGTGACCTGTGGGCTGTGACGGGTTGTTGAGGGGTTGTGAACAGGCTTGCCCAGTGTCCTGTGGGGCTATGAGGGGCTGTGAGGGGCTGTGACAGGCTGTGACCTGTTGTGCCCTGTGGCCTGTGATAGGCTGTGGTGGGCTGTGCCCTGTGGCCTGGGGGTTGTGATGGGCTGTGAGCTGTGCGGGCTGTACAAGCTGTGCCCAGTGGCCTGTGGGAGGGCTGTGACGGGCTGTGAGGGGCTGTGGCCTTTGGGGCTGTGACCCCTATGAATTGTGTAGGGCTGTGACAGGCTGTCCATGTGCCTGTGGGGCTGTGACGGGCTGTGTGAGGGCTGTGATAGGCTATGGCGGGCTTGGGACAGGCTGTGCCCTGTGGCCTGTGGGGCAGTGAGGGGCAGTGAGGGGCTGTGGCCTTTGGGGCTGTGACCCTGTGACCTTTGTAGGGCTGTGACAAGCTGTGCCTATGCTTTTTTGGGGTTGGTGATGGGCTGTGACAGGCTGTGACCTTGTGGCCGTGGGGTAGTGACAGGTAGTGACATGTGGCCTTTGGGGGTGTGATGGGCTGTGGATGGATGGTGACCAGTGATCTGTGTGGGCCGTGCTGGTCTATGGTGGCCCGTGTTGACCTGTGGACGGCCTGTGCTGACTCGTGGAGGCATTGGTGGACTGCCTAAGGACTGGCATGTGGTCTTGAAGGCTGAATTTTGAGCTCGTGGAGGGCGGTTTGAGGAGTATCTTCATGATATTCCCATGGTCATGCAAGTGAGGGAAGAGAGGAGAGGAAGAGTGTTGGGATAGGGCATGCTGGGGTTAGGCATTGCTTTAGTTTCTCTTCCTCGTAGTTTCCACCCTCTCATTAGGCCAGACCTTTCGTAGGTGGAGGCAAGAGTCAGTCCGGGTTTGGGCTGGGGTGTCCTTGCAGGAGCAACACCGTGGAGTTGTTTTTGGTGTGGGGGAGTTGTCGTTCTGATTTCTTGTGTTTGGATCCCCTCCATACCTGCATGCTTGACTGTGCGCCATGCTAGTTTTGTGTGGGCGCTTGTTTTATAGGTGATTGGTCCGGATTTGATCACCGGCCAGTCCTAGAGCATGCTGTCGATGGTGAGGCTGGGGTGATGACCATCCAGATCATCATTGTTTCTCCTGTGGTGAGGTTGGAGGTGATGACCAGCCAACCATATGAGTGCTTGCAGTGGATACAGGTACAGGTGTAGGCTATGTTAGGAACTTAGTATTCCAAACCATAAGCCGCAATAGGTTCTCTACCCGGTTACCTTGTGGAGAGGGGATTAGGGACATGTTCATGACCGGTTGAATGACAGTTTGTCAACACGGAGGTGCCACTAGTTGCTAGGGAAAGTGTCGGTTCGAGCACTAGCGATACTAGTGGGTACACGAGACGAGGTGTGCGGTTTAGGCCACCTTCACCTCAGGTGTCTTCTACGGAAGATTCTGATTCGGATTGTGAATCAGGAGGACTCATACCGGCGGTGCAAGTTATTTCCTTGTCATTGTTGTGGGAGACAATGGAGGAGATGTATGGAGCTACCAAGGGGCCACGAAGGTACTCTGGGGCGGTAGGCACCATCGAGTTGGATGATTTTATCCAAGAGTTTGATAGTTGGTGTGATTTGCAAATGCGGCAATCCACAACTATTTACGCATTTCATGGCATGAAGGGGCTGTTTCAGCACCTTGAGGGGCCGCCTATGGATGATTACCATGAGTTCAGGCGGGGGCATGAGGTTGAGATCGAGGAGTGCAGGATGTACTGGTCACCCGACTATGTCTCCATCACTAGGGGCACTAGAGCCACGAGGGCAGTGGCTACACCTGCCGCTGCACCGGCAGCTTCAGCAAGCAGTAGAGGGACTAGTGGGATTGGTGGTACAGTAGCTACGACATCCACCCAAGCCAGTACCGCACCAGCACTAGTACCCGTGTCTGCCTTCAACCCTGTTGTGGAGTTCTTCGAAGAGTTGAGAGGGAACTACCAAGGGGTGAGGACAGAGAAGTTGCGGAGCTTGCAAGAGTTCCAACGGAGGCCGACGAGAGCTGGAGGGAGGCTTCACTTGCATGGGCGCTTCATAAATGTAACCCAAGGGGTTACGGAAGCTCAAGCAGTCCAATTCTGGTATGGGATATTGGACAAGGAGCTGAGGAGAAGGGTGGGGGATGCAACTCTCCTACAAGCGGCCCAACCCACCTTAGCAAATGTGTTTTTGTTGGCAGAGCGGATAGAGCTCAACATGGTGGAGGAACGAGTGGTCATGGTGAGATTTGCTAAGGAGACACCACGGGGTAGTGGTGCTCCTAGCCAATCACTACCTCAACGTGCTCAAGGCAACAAGGGGACTCAAGTGAAGCTCAGGGAAGGGCACAGAGGACCTCAGATGCAGGGGTCTCTCCCTTCATTTGCTGGCCAACAACGGGCGGATGTGGTGTGCTGGACATGTGGAGGATCCCATGTCAAGAAGGATTGCCCAGAGGGAGGCAAAGGGCCGGCACATGCACAGCCTGCACAATTTCAGTGTGGGCATTGTGGCAAGCACGGGCATGGAGAGGCCCAGTGTTATGGTTTACATCCTGAGGTGCACCCAGGCCAGTTCCAAGGGAACAATGGTGGCCGGGGGCGAGGTGGAGCCGCCCAGAGAGGACGAGGTGGCCAGGCACAAGGTGCAGGCAAAGAGCAAGCTCAACATGGCCAAGGACGTGGAGGTCGGGGTGTTGACCAAGGCATGGCCAACCGGCTTCAGCAGCTAGAGTAGAGGCTCGCTGCCATGGCTACAGCTCAGGTGGTACCGGCTCCAAGGCCGGATGGTCCACCTCCTGCTCCTGAGGGAGGAGATATGGGAGACATGGGATTCATGTGCGGAGTAGCACTACCACTAGTGCAGGTGGAGTCTGCTGCAGCCGTGACTCGAGGAGCAGCACGAGTTCCTGAGCCACGAGGTACATAGATGGAGTTGGATCCACAGCGTGGGGAGGCAAGCTGTCAGGCGAGGCTTCCTCAGTCATTCATATTGGCGGAGACAGTGTCGACGCCATCCATGGCACCTAGTTCTCGCCCGACTGTTACCGAGGCGGAGGTTACTATGCCATTGGGGAGAGCTACACGGGTAGCACCACTACCTAGTGTTGTCAAGGCTACGGCAGATAGTGTGCTGCTAGGAGCGGCCACATCTGTGTACCAGGCTCCATTGTTCTTGGCTACCATGATTGCGACGCCGGGGGTAAGACCAGCTGAGGTGTTCAGGCTGGCAGCTACACTCTATGAGAGTGGGGAGGTTACTTCATCTTCTACGGAGATAGTGGGAGGTGTAGTGCCGGAGGGATCCTCGGATTTGAGGGTCAAGACTGCCACGGCGGCGCCATGGCAAGCTGCAGCTGCCAGGTTGATGGAGCTGCCAGCTAGGCCAGCCATTGAGCGCGCCATGGTTACACCTGGAGTTGTCATGTTAGACAACTAGGATGGCATTTTCTGTTTGAGTGGACTGGCAGGCAAGAGGTACTGGCCACTGCGGGTCTTGTTGGACTCGGGAGCTCAGCCATTGATACTGGGCAAAGCTGCTATTGCAGGCTTGGGCCTCACGGAGGCAGATATGGAGCCGTGCCCTTTCCAGATACAAACATCTCTGGGAGGATCAGAGCAGGCTCGGGGCATGACACGGCATGAGTTGGCTATCAGACTACAGCCGGATCATCCTACAGATGGCTCAGTGATGAGAGCCAAGGCCATTGTGACAGACGCGGTCTCGTACGATGTTCTTGTTGGTGGGGTAGTGTTGTACCCCATGGGCTTCACCCTGGATTTTTGGGAGGAGTCAGCTTCCTATAGGCCTGGATGGCAGTCAGGGGAGGGCCAGCGTGTGCAGCTCCTTGTGACGTTCATAGGAGGAGTTGCGGTTGCCCAGCGAGGCAAGATGCCGACACTGGCAGCATTCACAGCTGCAGTGAGTGGGCTTGGAGAGTTGCTTGAGGGCAACGCTCATTCAGAGGATGTGCCACCTCCGGGAGAGCAGGATGACATGTATGGTATGGCGGAGTTGCCTACCATGGTTGCTCAGACTCCATTGTGGGGCACAAGCAAGGATTTGCAGCGGGATGCTCATCGATGGGTGCAACAAGCCTGGGTGGAGGCTTTTGTATCGTCAGGAGAGGAGGAGAGTGTGGGGATTGCACCAGGACCACCTCAGTTGTCTCCATTGGACATAACACCTATTGTGTGGCAGTATCCGGATGAAGACATTTGTCTTCTGGACTTGTTTGGTGGGATCAACACCGGATTGGCTGTTGTATTACAGGCAGGTCTACGAGTTCGGCGTTACCTATATGTGGAGAGGGATGAGACTGCACCACGCGTTTCACTTCGTCATGTTGCTCAGTTGGTGCAGCGGTACCCTGAGTTGTTGCCGGTGTCTTCAGTTCGTGGATATCAGCAGGCCTTGCCAACAGACATTTCGTTACTGGGGGCGCATGATTTGGAGCGGGTTGGCTCCATTGATCTGGTAGTGGCAGGTTGGCCCTGCCAAGGGCATTCATCAGGCGGGCATGACAATGGATTGCGAGACTCGAGGTCGGGTCTGTTTTGTGAGACGATGCGGGTTTTGCGCCACTTGCAGCTTCATCAAGCTGTATCTCCAACATACATCTTGGAGAATGTGCCACTGATGGGCGATTCTCGGGCCAGGTTGATGGCCGGTGTGCATCAAGTCCGGTCGTGGCTTGGGTCAGCAGTGTTGCTGGATGCAGCTACAGTGAGGTCACGGGCTCATCGTCCACAGCTATGGTGGACTAACTTGATGTCACCCGCACTGCTCAAGCGTGCATTTGATGGGGTGCAGCGGCCAGCACACCTCATAGTGGATATCATTTTGGACACATGGAGGCAGTCTCAGCGTGTGAGACATGATGACCGTTTACCTTTGGTAGTGGTCAACAGGATGGGTCAACCACGAGCAGCATTTCCTACACTGCTTAGCTTCCTAGGATCGCATGCTTTCCGGGATAGTGGACCTGGCCTCCTGTGGGATGCTTTGTTGCAGCAGTTAGTGGAGCCTAATGCTGACGAGCGTGAGTAGGCGATGGGTTTTACCACTGGTACCACGGCGGTGTCGTTTCTTTCTGAGGCATCACGTCGTCAGGGGTTGGGGCAAGCAATGGATCTCAATTGCTTGACCTGGATTATCAGCTTGGCTATGGCTGAGCAACGCAGAGTGCGGAGTACACTTCCTTCGATGGTCTCTCTGCCTACGGAGACGGTACAGGCAGTGAGTGGGGGCGAGCATGTGAGGACCACGAGGTGCAGGCATCCATGGCACACGTGGGAGGTGCTTGAGGTTCAGAGGGAGTTGGCAGCCAAGGTAGCGGTGATGGATGAGGCTGGGGATTTTTCTCGGGTGGAGGAAGTCCTTGAGGATGTGATGATGGGGCAGGATGAGGCCTTGTCATTGACTGAGCAGGCAGGGAGTACTGCTCAAGAGGTTGCGGCATAACAACCACGGGACGCGTCCTCTACCTCTAAGTTTGCTGGACTTAAGGTTGCACTTACGAAGGGCAATTGGGAGCCTGACATTTGACATATTATCACTAAAGGAGAGAAACGACGTATACGGCGGTTCCTGAGGCTTACAGGAATTGCTTTGCCTCTCGTGCTATGGTGGAGGAGCATAAGAGACATGTTCAGGTTGTGCATCGACCGGGTTTGGTCAATAAGGATGCGGATGGATTGAGTCGCAATCCATGCACGAGCCAGCAGGATGACACTGGAGCTCGGTGGCATGGTAAGACGGACGCGGAGATGGTGCCGGGATGACATGCATCTGTTTTTTTGTGTATCTTGGCATCGGGAGGTCAGGTTGGACCTACAACAGGGATGACTGTAGACGGAGTGTCTGAGGACCCTGAGGCTAGTGATGAGCCAGGTGGTGCCAGAGATATATATGAGGATTCGGTTGTGTTGGACTACCTCCGCACTGGAGACACGACAGCTAGTGTGACTGCCAAGGAGAGGGATCGAATCCTACAACGAGCCAAGAGGTTCAAGTGGGAGGGGATACACCTGCTGCGAGTGTAGGAGGATGGCGGGTGAGGATCGTGCCTCACCCAACACAGCGTGCACGGTTAGTGCGGCATGCCCATGAGGAGTTGGGGCATTTTGGAGTGCGACGCACTCATAGTTTACTGCAGGGGCAGTATTGGTGGCGTGGTATGCACACAGAGGTGCAACAGTTCGTGGCTAGGTGCATGGTGTGTGACAGGGTGCGTGCTTCATTCAACGCCCCTACACCACAGTTGCATCTTTTACCCATCATGGGATTGGGCTACACGTGGAGTCTTGACTTCGCAGGGCCTTTGCCACTGATGATGCGTCACCACAGATATGTGTTGGTGATGGTGGAGCACTTCTCCAAGTGGATTGAGTTGGTTCCATTGCCTGACAAGGCTAGTGAGGGGGTTGCGTATGCATTCCTGGATCGTGTGCTTAGCCGATTCGGTGCTCCAGCTAAGGTACTCACGGACCAAGGGAGAGAGTTTTTGGGGGAGTTTCAGGCTTTGTGTGATAAAGCCTTGATAGACCACCGCACCACTTCTCGGGATCATCCTGCTGTTCATTGGTTAGCCATGGGCTACAGGTTCAGCAAACAAACATCACTTGCCTCCTTCTCACCATATTTCCTTCTCTTTGGCCGAGAGCCGGATTTGCTTGCAGCCATTCGTAGAGACACTGCTCAAGTTCTTAACCTTGACGATCCGGACGTGTGGGTACGTGCATGTGATCAGCGTGCAGAGTTGTTCAAGAAAGTCATGCCCATGAATTTTGAGAACCTTGTCATTGCACAGCACCGTGATATGTTGAGGTATGCCACTATACGTGGTGGAGGATATCGTCCTGGGGTTCGGAGGTTTAGCCTTGGTGACTATGTTTATTTGCAACAGACTGCTCCTACGACTCTGGATGTTACTGCAGGGCGTGTTATTTCTGAGGGTTTGAGAGG
Organism: Takakia lepidozioides; assembly: GCA_030704615.1. Taxonomy (NCBI): domain Eukaryota; kingdom Viridiplantae; phylum Streptophyta; class Takakiopsida; order Takakiales; family Takakiaceae; genus Takakia; species Takakia lepidozioides. The sequence goes on along the minus strand of CM060731.1, from coordinate 15,159,632 downwards.
TGTTGTCCTCAGGGGTCCTGATCTTGGAGGGTCAGGATGGCATGACTTGGAAGGACCATGTGCGTAATTGTGCGCCATGTCACCTTCCCAATGTCGATGGCAGAGTTGACCCAAACTTGGCAAATAGGCAGCCACCATGCTGGTGTGTGATCGATGCTCAAGGGGTTGGCATATGGGATGCTTGACTCCACCTCTTAAGAAGGTTCCTGACGGAGATTGGTTGTGTCCACACTGCTTGGGATAGTGGCAGTGGGCATGACTGGAGGCAGCTAACAAGACATGGGAGGCCAAGCTCATAGGAGTCAATACATGAGATCCCAAGCTCAAGTTCACAGGTTGCAAGACGGCGACTAACGATGGGGCAACTCTTGCACCCGACCTCTTGATCTATCGAGTTTGAATATAGTAGGGATAGTGGTGGAGGACTTAGTGAGGCTATGGTCATTATCACATCTTGTGGCTACCTGGACTTAGAGGGACCTAAGCACCAGCTAAGGGGGCGATTGTGTGGACTAGTGACTGCCATAGTGGGCAGCATAGTGGCAGCCTAGTGACTGACTAGTTGTAGCCTAGTGGCTGGACTAGTGGTGGACTAGTGATATACTAGTGTGTGACGTGCACATGTGTTGTGTGGTTTTGGACAGCGATGTAGTTGTGTAGCGATATGTATGCGCACGACAAAAGAAAGGACATGATTTAGATTTGTACCATTTGATTCTTCGTGCTACAGGGAACTAAAATGTGATTTCAAGATAATATTGGGACACTCCATCACGACACTTTATTTCATCTGTTTGATTAAACATGTCTGTTATCATACTTGGTAGGAGTTGTTAATTTTCATCTGTGAGGTCTTTGTTGGTTTTTCATCTGTGGTTTTGGTGGACTGTGAGAGAGACAACGGGTGGTTTAGTTGTTTTTGGCGCCACAATGATCATGGTAGTACATCTTATGGTCCAGGATTGGAAGAGCAGCTACAAAGGCACACTTTCCTGCAGTAAAAAGACCTAATGATATATATTGCATATCGATCCTTCATAGGCGCGAGAGCAGTGCATTGCGCTAGAGGCTGCCATAGACACCAAGACTTATTCTACAACCTCACTTTCATTCTTGTTTTTTTTTTCAAGTATTGTTTTTTTGGGAGAAGAAATGGGAGTGTCTGTGTCTTGGTCTATAATATGTGCTCTATTGTTGTATTTAAGCGTTTAAATGCTCAAAGAGCAAGATGAGAGGGAAAGAGGGCTCATTGAACTACTTCTTTCTTTCTCACATTAGACAAACTCAATTGGTACTTAGAATATAGTAGAAATAGATTAGCTAGATTAATGGTCATTATGTAGAGCTTGCATCTTAGGAAAATAAAGTAAACAAAAATTCTCTGTAAAATGGGGTTCTAGAGCTACTAAACATGTAAAATCTCATCATTGAATCATTGGCTGAAGTTTGGGAGTTTCTACTTGGGTCCAGGTTAGCAGATTTCCATACTAATAGCAGCAAAGTCATTATGTGCATGGGCTATGGACGATCTCTCCCTATACACCTCTCCGGAATATGTTAGTACTCATTTTTGTTTAGGTTGTGATTGCTTAGATTATATCAATTTGCAATGGCTAAGGAAATGTATAAGCACTGGTAGAATTGAATTTAGGACTACTACATGGCTATGCCTATGTCGGTCACCAGCACCTCCTAGCTGGACAAGGAAGCACATCCCTGCTCCAGCTGACCCTCCTCATGTCCCCTTTCTTGTTCCCCTCTCAGAGTTGATCTCACATCCAACTCATCTCTAAGGTATTTATAGATTAATAGAGGTTATATTGGTTCAATATGCAGGGAAGTGCCAGCAAGAAAAATTGCACATCACAAAGCACTAGAGAAGCGTACATATGATGATAGATCATAGAGCATATGGTGAGAAGGAGGAAGGAGTTGGGGTCAATGAGGTTAGAGGGGAGGGTTCTTAGAAGGCAGCAGAGGGTCGACAGTTCTCTAAGGAATTCATAAAAGATAGTGGGGGGGTGAAAAAAATAAAATAAAAATACAAAATCTTGCGTCCATGTAAATAAATTTCGTTTACCAATGGAGATGAGCATAAGACATTTGACTCTCGAATCAAATGTCTTGCTAGATTATACTATCGGGATGTAAATATAGGGTGGGTTGCCCAGAAAGGCAACAAAGCTGTGGTACATGCTTTGAAGAGGTTGCAGGAGGCCTCTCCAGAACTTTGGTCTTGCGAGGCTGTTCTCAGTCGCATAGGGAGGATGCAGCGACATAGGAGGTGCCACTACCGCAAAGTAGTGGCGGCATATAGTAAACACTCTTCCCATGGATTTAATGCGATTTTGCAAGTTTGATTAACAAAGTAGGAAAAGGCTAACATATTGTTTTTGATGATTGGGCACATGAAACAAGCCCCAATATAACTGCAGCAGTGCAAGCTGGATGTACTTTGTGGAGGAGGTACGTCTTAATCGATGTATGCCATGAACAATCATCAGACAATGAAATGGCCCTACCAACCGCTTGGGGAGTGGTGGTGGTATGCGCACTTTCATCCGGCAATTTGTAAGAAGACAAACTTATTGTCTTTTGTTTTTCGGCTTTTCAAGGCAACAAACTTTTTGTCTTTTGTTCCCTCTATTCTTACTTTATCAAATTAGTGTGTAGTCTATGACTGATATGTAATGCAATGGGCTGATATGTTTCTTGTGTGTAGAAAACCTGGTTTGTAGTCCACTTCCGAGGAGTTGTAGGTAGCCAAATCGAAGGGTGTCAAGAATTTTTTTGCACAGTTTGAAAATGTCCCTATGAATGATGGAGCCTCATCTTCATGTGACGACAGCTCGAGCGAGTGTGATGCAAGTCTACGTCATTCTTTTTTAGTTTTTTGACCTACTTTTGCGTTCTTTATAACTTTGCTTCAGCTTTGACTTGTTATTGATATATCATACCTTAGAATTATTAGATGATTGGTGTGGTGAATAACATTGTTGCTACTTCATGCATGTATGAATTAAATATAGGTGGTTAGTTGTCTATGCAAAGTGTGGTTAATTCCAGCGAGGGTTGAAATTGTACTTTTTTCTTTTTTTTTGTATTTCATCCACACCCATTAGTGTGTTGTAGTATTTCCTGAATTTGTGGGAGTCAATTGAAAGTCCAAAAATTTCTTGATCTTTGAGGAACTAGTGTTTTGGTTCCTTTATCCACAACTACAAAATTGAATGTTTTTCGAAGTTTAGACAACTCGAATTTTTGACTCTTGTAGCTGGACAAACCGGGTTAGACCTAATTTGACGACTAGCAAACCTCATAGATCTCTCTCAACATACTGAGATGCTCAGCTGCACCTCAATACTCACAACAGTCATATTGTGATGCAATTTGAGTAACGGTGTATAGTGGAAAATAGAAAAACATGATTGTAAAAGCTGAAGATCTGTGCGTGATGTGTATTTTCTATCATGTGTGATTTTTTTCATGAGTTTTCTTGCCCACTTGCAGAACAGGTCTTCGATATTGTTTTTGTATAAGTTACAAGCATTGTAGTGGCAATGTCCAGGGATCTGTCCACACATCAGAATTGTTATACACTAAACAAATATGTTGCAAGATTGGTCTTTGTTTTTTTTTTTGTATGGCACATAATCTTAGTTGTAATGACAATGTTGAGATGTTGTAAACTTGTTGTACATTTACATTCTTCATTTGAGAAATACCAATGTCGTGTGCCGTAACTTGCTCTCAGTCTGCATTCATTTGAGGAAAAACAAAAAAGAACTCAACATATTTTGAGAATATTTGAACTTTATTCATGTAGTAAAATACTTCAAACATGATATTATCATTCTATCCAGCAGTGTAAATATATTATTAGTTGTCTTATTAATATTAAGATAAAATAAAAAGATAATAACTTTGTAATATTATTCTAAATATATTCTCAATATATTTCTTACGTTCCTCTTGTCTAATTCTCCTTCCTGTTCTTCTGCCTATTTGTCGACTGAAAATTCAGATCTTACTCCCCTGCCAATGGTTCCATCATGACCAGACTTGAATTTAAACTAAGTCCTTGGCAATTAGGCGAGATCACACATCATAGGCCACTGCAGTCATCACTCTGTGCCACTGGCTTTTATTCCAACATGGCCAAATACCAACAATTACTTTATGTACAGATCCTTCAAGTCCCGATAATTCCTGACTCAACTGGAACTATCACCCAATCCTAGAAAATGCACATGGTACTGGGATACACCAACCGCCACACCATGCATCAGCTTCTGTATCATCTCTCCTCCCTACTCGTAGACACTGTTCACCATGGCCATCCTGTCTGCCACACTTTGTACAGCCAACGTCTACGAGTTCTCTTATCTAGGGAAAAGACCATAAAGAGAATTTCCCTGTACACTTCTCTATCATCTTCATATGTAGCTTTTGGTCTTGATCAACGGGAGCTTGCCACCACCTGCTCTTCCACGTGACATCCCCATCACCTCCCCCAGACAGCTGTCGACAATTGCTGAACCGTTCAACATCCTGCCAAGCCTGTCGCAGGTTCAATCTCACAGGGACGATATAATATTACTATAGTATAATTAGTTGAACAAAATGATATCATAAATACGTAATAATAGATAATAATGAATAACAACAATTCAGTTACAAGAATAAACATCAAGTAACAAATCAATATATGAAGCAAGACGTTTGTTTTGTTTTGTTTTGTTTTGTAGCGTCATTGAGATCTCCCAAACCGTGGGGCACCAGCGTGGGTGCTTGGTGCCGTTGGAAAGCCCTCGAGGAGGAGGGGTGCACCGGCTTGGTCTCATGATTTTTGGACCAGCGGTGAGGGAGATGTGGAATTCCAAGTACTTTTGGTTGCTGGAAATTCGAGAAAAATAGCAAAGTGGGCTTTCCTAGAGCACTGATTGGGCCTTCATGTGGGAGATTTGGAATTTCAAATACTTTTGGTCGCTGGAAATTCACAAAAAATAGCAAAGTGGATATATCAACATATGAAGCCTCGACAAGGGAGATTGCAAAAATAGCAAAGTGGGCAATGACATAGAGATCTCCCAAACTGTAGGTCTTTGGATACATTGGGGATCGACATGGAGGTCACACTTGGGCCTCTACCTGGGAGATGCACTTGGATACATGAATAGAAGATTGCACTTGGGCTTAGATTTCAATTTTTTACACATGGGCCACGACGCAGGCTACACTAGAGGTCGCACTTGGGCCTCAACATAAGAGACGCACTGGGAGACATAAGAGACGCACTGGGAGACATAAGAAATTGCACTTGGTCGTGGACACTTGGGCGTCTACACGGGAGATGCACTTGGATACTTAAAAGATTGCACATTGGGCTTAGATGGGCCTCGACATAGGAGGCGCATGTGGGAGATGTCCTTGGATACATAGGAGACGCACTTGGATACATAGGAGATTGCACTTGGGCTTAAATGACAGTGGACACTTGGGCCTCTACATGGGAGATGCACTTGGACTTAGCTGAGTCTCGACATAGGAGACGCACTAGGATACATAGGAAATTGCACTTGGTCTTAGATTTCAATTATTTACACATGGGCCAACGGCACAAGCTATCGTAGAGGTCGACTTGGGCCTCGACGTAGGAGACTCACTTGGATACATAGGAGATTGCACATGGGCTTAGACACTTGGGCCAACGGCACAGGCTACCCTAGTCAATATATGAAGCGAGATGTTTGTTTTGTTTGTTTTGTTTTGTTTTGTCGCGTTGAGATGTCCCGAACCGCAAGGCCCCAGCCCCTGGTGCTTGGTACCGTTGGAAAGCCCTCGACGAGGAGGGGTGCACGGGCTTGGTCTCATGATTTTTGGACATGCGGTGTGGGAGATGTCGAATTCCAAGTACTTTTGGTCGCTGGAAATTCACAAAAAATAGCAAAAATGGCAAAGTGGGCATTCCTAGACAATGGTTGGAGCCTCGACGGGAGAGATATCAAGGGAAAGGTCTCCGGTTCAAATCTGGTCGTAGGCTCTGTGGAAAAAAAACTGATTAGACTTGAATGACTTAGATGACATTGGACACTTGGGCCAACGACACATGCTATCCTAGGGCCTAGAGGTTGCACTTGGGCCTCGACATAGGAGACGCACTTGGATACACAAGAAATTGCACTCGATACATAGGAGATTGGACTTGGGCTTACATGACAGTGAACAATTGGGGCTCTACATGGGAGATGCACTTGGATACATAGGAAATTACACTTGGTCTTAGATTTCAATTCTTCACATATGGGGCAAATGACATAGGCTACACTAGAGGTCGCACTTGGGCCTCGAAATAGGAGACGCATGGGATACATAGAAGATCTTACACTTGGGCTTCGTTGACATTGGACACTTGGGCCAACAGCACAGGCTACCCTGGAGGTCGCATTTGGGCCTCGACATAGGAGACGCACTTGGATACAGAGGGGATTGCACTTGGACTTAGATGACACTGGACACTTGGCCCAACGGCACAGACTACCCTAGAGGTCGCATTTGGGCCTCGACATAGGAGACGCACTTGGATACATAGGGGATTGCATTTGGACTTACATGACACTCGACACTTGGGCCAACGGCACAGGCTACCCTAGTACATCTTTACAACTACATATAATAAACAAACATAGTTTATAAATTAAAAACTGAAATTATTCTGATTAAGTATATTATCAGTAGTGAAAATATTCTATCAATTTATTAGTTTTACAATGATAATGATGCTTATTAAATGAATAAACAAATAAATAGATGCATCGAAATAGTTAAAGTGACATCATTAACATAAATTCAAGTACAAAAATAAGCAGAAAATATTAAATATATCACTATAACATCATATAATTATACAAGAGTATAGTACCTTGACTTTCCTGTCTCTTAGATAGTAGCTCCTCTGTCAGTTTATTTGTAGCAGACTTCAGGTTCTCATTTAGAGTATGCATTTCAGTTTGAATTGTGTGCATATCCTCCACTTTAAGTCTTAAACGGGTCGATTCCACCTCTTTCTGCTCCAACTCGAAGTGCAGCATTCTGTTCACTAATCTTGCTTCTCGAGCTGTCGTTTCAGTTACATCAACTGAGTACAACTCTGGAAATTGATACACTCCTGTTCCTAAACATAACAAATTGTGAGCTCATTCTTTGCCAACTATGGTGTTTAACAAGAAACATCGGACTTGACACGATTGAATGGAAGTAGGAAATTTATTAATATCACTTCTTAAATTAAAGAAATGGTCAAAACATAATATCATTCCAACCATTGATGTTGATGCACTACTGTTTCTAAAACATAAACAGATTGTGGTGTGATTGGATTCCTGCCAAGTTATAGAGACCATATGTATGTCCATCAGCTGCTTGTGGTACTGATATGTTGTGCTCTAATTTTTTTTTTTGTCTTCCTTTCCTTCTTATTTCTCTACGTAGTTGACCTTTCCCCTTTCAGTCTTCAGGGGAGGGAAGTGGGGTGTGGGAAGGGAAAGTATTCAGGGAGGTTTGAATATTGGATGGTGGGGGGACAGAGTGACAATGCCGAGCTTGGTCCAGCAATAAAAGCATTTGATGTGAAGGCCACCAGAGTGCTTGTTAGCGAGATTACAAAATGTGGGGCGGCACTCTATGATGTTCTTGAGACAGAGCCTGAACTCCAGGTCTGTCATGGTACCCCTTCCGATTTCCTCTGTGTAGTATTACAAAGGGTATGCAGCCTGACGTATAGTGGGTCTCAGAGTGCAGTATTAGTTAATCAACATCATGAGAAAGACAGGAGATTTCCAAATTAACATGAGATCCACAACTGTCTAGTTTTTGCTGTCCAACTTGTGCTAATTTTTATTGGATAGGAAGCAAGATGAGAGCAACCATGATGAACACTGACATGGATGAAATAGAGCACAGCATGAGAGATGCCATCAGTGCAGTACAAGAGAGCATTGCATCCGCAGAACAGGAACAGAGTTCTGTGGAGAGAGACGAGAAGGCCCTGCGTGCTAAGTATGAGAAACGGAAGTTTGAACTGGAGCGCAGTGGAAAACGCCTCTCTACTCTCCAAAGTGTCAGGTTTGTTGGAGCGACAGAAGACTTTAAGTAGTTTGTTCCGCACCAGGTCTATGTAACTCTATAGGGATGATGACCATGGGAAGACCTTGTGAGATAGAGAGAGAGAAAAGCTCTAATGGCCTACTGGTAAATTAGAATAAAAAGAAACAAAGACCCTTTGGGAAGTCCAGGGCAAGGGAAAAGATGACGAAGACACTTATATTATGTGCCCCAAGGGCCTATGCACAAACTAGTAAACAAAGAGATGAGATATAAATGAAATGAAATGAAATGGTAGTTTATAAGATCCAGGGGAAGCTCAAAGAGCCTATGGGATGAGAAAGAAAGAAACAAGAAAGGGAAAAAAACAAACAAACAAGCAAAACACCCTGCCCCGAGCATTTCTAGACAGCCTTATAGAAAGATGTGCTGGATGCCCCTGACCCAAAACAAGGGTTAGGAGTCCTGGAGGGATGAAACCAATAGGAAGATTAGGAAATGTTTGGGATCCATTTTGGGTTCCACATACTGACCGAGCTGGTTCAACATGCCATTAGTGCTCATGGTGTGAGGATCCTATCTTTTACTTTTTCAAGGCCAAAAAGGTGTAGCAAACCTCTCCACATCCCTGTCTGGAAGTGGCACAAACAAAGATCCTTTGATGTTCAGGCCAGCGTACATGGATGAGTATGAAGTGCTGCAGAAGGATTTGCATGGTTTGTTTTTTGTATATGTGGAGAAACTGCAAAACTTGCAGTGGCTCGAGAGTCAGATGGAAAGCCATAGCTGAGATGAACAAGAAAAGCTGGATGAAACAGACCGCTGCACTTGCAACGTCGGTTACACAATGAGGTCCATTGCTACATGATCTTACCCTTCCTATGATGGACAACCTCAGAGAACTCCAACCAAGAATTAAGTCTAGGATGGGCAAGGTTTGTACCATCTCTGGCTTGGGAAAAAAGTGATGGTTGTGTTGGATGAGAGTTTACTATTGCCACTGGTCATCAGAGCCTGTGGGATTCAAAATTTCTAGACGGGTACAGAAAATTTCTGGAGCTCATTTCCTACATTCATGGAGGAAAGTGAAGTTGATTATGATGCTAGTTGTGATCGGTTTGTTGTCATATATTCCTTTATACAGTCCTTCAGTGGATTGGTTGGACTATTCGACACCACATGCAAATTAGTCACGAAAATAATGCAAAACATGAACAAATCTGTGATTGGTTTGACCTGCGGGAACAGGAGCTGTGCATCCTGCGAGGAGAGGAGGTGGCTGATGATGCAGTTGTGAATATGGAAAGCTCAGAAGAGTCTGAAGGGGAAGGAACCAACTTCTGGAATTGGTACAATGGGGGTGCATCAAAGTCTAGAATGCAGAAAGACTTGGAAGCATTTGGCAGTAGCAGCAGTGACAATGCTTTCCCCAAGGTGAGCCTAAACTCCTATTTTGGTAACATCAACTGACAACATAAGAATACCTTGTTTCTTGTGACTGAGCTGTTGTGACCAAGACCAGAGCTGGATCCTTAAGTATCTGTGTGAGATGGACCCAGGGTCAAGGAACAATCTCAGCACTACAGTTGCACCCTCCAGGCTATGGTACCAAAATGTCATATCATAGCCAAAAGTTTTTTCTTCATTTCGACTCCACAAAGAAATCTGCATGGATCTCCAAATGGTGGGTGTTACCCGCCATCTGATAAAACTTGGTCAGAACAGCAGCTTGCCGGACTTCTTGATTGCTCAATAAGTTATCCTCCCATCCCTTTATTTGTTGACCTGGCTAAATGAATTACGCTAAGAGTACTGAACCTTTGTTCCAACTTGTTGGAACAAGACTTCTGCTTGCTCACCAAGTAAAGGGGAGAAAGCATGGGGTTGATCACAAACTTCCTCACCATCTCGTCAGGTGGCCAGTGTTGATGGAAGTACCAGGGAATTCCTCTGAGGACACAGTGAGCCTATGAACTACGTCTGTTTGCATCTTCAGCCAGCCAGACTGACTAACTACTCAGTTCTCATCTGTCCTGAAAGTTGTTGAAAAACTCTTTTAAGAAGAAAGAATGACATCATCCCCAACTCCTGTGGGGTAATTGAATGTATATATATATATATATATATATAGATTGTGCAGTGGTGGTTCACCATCTCGGGCTACCGAAGACCTGCACTGGCCTAGTCCTTGCCACATTCTAATACTCCCAGTATGGAACTTACACAAGTTCTCCCTAGTAAGTTTCTTGACATTATTTTGTTGACTATCTCCTTTCTAGCACAAATTTCGGATCCCAAGCAGCCAACTGAGTCATTTCTCTTACTGTTTTTGTTCAATCCCTTCTAGAGACTCTACACTGCTGACATGGTGAGTACCAATCGGACTTGAAGAGCACACATTCACTAGTTGGCAACTATGGTGTTAGCAGAGGCCTTTGAATTGGAGTGGAAGTAGGTTGAGTATTGTCAACAAGAGTACACCAGACATTTCTTCGCCGAGACTCAGCAAGAGACCCAGCACCCAGGGAAGTGATGCAGACCCTGACGTAGCTCAGCACACGGGATCAGTGGGGGAAGAGAAGATGAGTCGCACAGTGGACTCCATAGAAGCTTCACTCAACGGATCTGAAGTCTCTAGGGTCAGCTTCTTCATCTTTCTGAGAACCTCTATAGAGGGGGTTTAACTTTGGTCTAGTTCTTTTCTTCATCAGTATGTGAAGAATACACCAGAGCTCATCTTGTGTGGGGGGGTCAAGAGATAAAGAGACTAATTTGTTTCCTTGTCTTCACAGTTTTGATGGAATCTGGTGTAGTAGCCTTTGTAATGACTGCAACAAGCTTTTGTTGATTTGTTATGTAGGATCTTGACGAAGCGGATGAGGACCTTTTGGACATTGACGGTAATACCAGTGATGATGATTTCTGATCCCCGCCAGGTCCAGCAGGCAGCTTCGTGGATCAGTTTGTAAAAGAGCTGGTCCACAATCACATCAACACCACTGGAGACCAAACACTGACATGCTACAGATATATTGTTATCGGAAAAAATTGTTGTTCCCTGGAAGGTGGAGAGCTATGTTGAGACACCCATGACTGATGTACACCAAAGAGGTGAGCTCCACTTTGAGGAGTTTGATGGATTTTTCGAAAGCCATTACCCCCTGATCCACTGCAAGATCTAGGAAAAATGCTACCGCATGCAGTGGTGTTGGTGTCTGTTCACAATTCACCATATCTCTTTACTGCTCTTTGACCTTATGAGAGAGCAAGACAAACAAAGTTATCACCTAAAGCAAGCGTTGCAGTGGACCTATGAACCACAAGATTCCTTGAGATTTCTGTCATTCCATGAATGCTTTCTTAAGATGCTTCGTTCAACATTGAAAGCAAGGTACCATTCTTCATCGGATGGAACTAAAGATTGAGACATGTACAACCAAGATCAACACTCTAATAGGTGCGAGAAGCAAACCGAAACTGATTGAACATAATCTGGCCTCAACGCTTGAGTCTTGGAAGCAAGGATCATGACACAAGGATATGACAACAAACATGTGTAGTTCCACTTCCACTTGAGCAATGTGCACCGAGATCCGGTACCAGTGAAGGAATATCTCTTGAAGCACAGGTGCAGTGAGGCCGAAGTGCATTCCGGTCTTGGGAGGTAGGACCTGCATGATTTCATGTGGCCTGAGAACAGAGAAGTCCCAAGACCTCGGACTTGACTGCAGTTCATGCATGACCCCACTCCAAGCTAATTTGAGATACAGTTGGCTCTTGAACATGGTGAGAGCAGGAAAAAGCTTAGGGCTGGGGTCACAATGGATAAATTCAGGCAATCACTCTAAACATGACCTGCACTTCTTTTCTTATCATTGAAAAACATCACCTCAGCTTGCCCACCATACACTGCTAATACCTTCTGTTGTGGTTGTTGCAGTCTCTTCAACCCCTGGGGGTACCCTCTCCTTCTTTGGGAGTTCACTATGAGACACTGATGCCTGCTGGCAGAATGATCGGCTACCTGCCTCTGTTACCACATCCGTAGTTGCAACACCAGTACATTGACCTCCACCTGCCTGAAGCCCGCCTTGTACATCCTGTACAAGCACTATTCCAATTGAATGACTGTTTTTGTTCCTTCCATCATAAACATAATTACCTGGAATGTTGAACACTTTCCATCACCCTGAAGCTAACTGACCACCTTCCAAGTCAATGCATAATAATGCTTCAAAACTGAGAACATGACAGTCTGTAAGAACGTATTACGCAAAAGCAACATGAATACCCTCATACCAAAATTCGTGTAGATTAGATGTGCGTACCAGTGAATGGAGGGGGGGCACAATTGACCTCCAGGTCTGAGGGCAATTACCAAGAAAGCCCTGCAGCAGCTTGTGTTGATCCTCATGAAGAAGGCACACAGAGAGATTGTAAATTGTCATTTGCAACACCTTGTAGTTCTCTGAAGCTCTGTTGAACGATGATGACTGAAAACTCGATAACACCTGGGACAGATTGTGAAGGCTCATGACCAAAGGATGTAAGCTGGCCACTTCCTGAGAATTATCAAGTGATGTGTCTACTTTCCCTGTTGCATGAGGGAGACAGAAAGGGGGTGTTCCTGAAGCTCCTGACACACTGAAACCAAATGCATCTGGAGTGGGCGACTCCTGACAGGAGGGCACGTGACCAGCAAAAGGGGCAGATGCACGAACAACTGAGTCTTGATCTCCAGTCAAAGCATGCTGCAACACAACAGAACCAATTTTTGAAACTTCCACATGTATCATAAATCGAAGTTGTAATTCTCTCAAGGGCAAACAAAACATAGCACTGAGGCCCAATCTTGTTAGGAGACATTTGGAGCATAGTTGCAATCAACAGGAGACTCAAGGCCTTTTGTGTACAGAAGATGAACCATATCTCTTATTACCATTACAGGATGGATTGAGGGAAAGGTGTGGTGGTGGTTGAACGTTTCTTTAGAGCCTTCAGATCCTCCTAACAGTGCGCAAGTGGCTTGTTACACAATATGCCAGCTCACCAAAACAAGGCAGTCCAACTACTTTCAACCACTCTCTCAACAGCACTGTAAAATAAGACAATGGAGGACCTTCAAGCCGGCTGCTGAATTGACGCATCGAGGCTTTGATTCTCTTGATGCGTCTGTTGTTCCATGTGGAAATGTGGCTACGTTGCGATCCGCAGCTATTTGGCCTGTAGCGAGAATTCATAGGAACCACACCTTCAGAAATATGTTTAGCACAGCTGAAAGGATAATCCAACTAACAGGCTAACACTCTTAGCATAAAATGAGTCCCAATTCAAAGATCCCAACTACATTGTTGAACCCATTGCATATTTCCATGCATGTGCACTTTCAGAGTGCCAGCACCGCCACAACAACAATGTAGCAATTGCCAACTTGCTAGAATCTTCCAGCCTGCAAACGGTCATCTAACCTTGAGCAAAATGTGTGACTATGGAGAGGTATGATGCTATCAGCAGATGAGCTCTTACTAGGAGATGGAGAGTAAATCGTTCCAAATCCCACGTTTGCTGGTGACACTGCAGTGTAGGGGGAGTTTGCGGGCCGGGTAGGTCTGGAGTTAGGGCCAGGAATCGTATGAACCTTTGTTGTAGAAATTTCCTGTCCATGTTTGTCCAAGGCGACATCAGGCTGAGATTGGGTCTTACTAAACACCTTGTGCTGGAATGACGGGGAGAGAGACTGCGGGTTTAGTGGATGTGGAACGAAAGAGTCCGATTCAAGCGCTGACAATGCAGTTGGCCGAGATGGAGCATAAGACGAAGAGTTTGAGCAGAGAGGAGGTGTTTGGAGTGGGATCGAGTAGCCTTCGGAAGAAACGGCTTGATCATAGCGTGCAAGAGGTGGCGGACATGATGCTGACGACTTGGCAGGAGGGACGGAGCCTCCGGAAGCACTTTCATGATAGCGTGTAAGAGATGGCGGACATACTGGCGTCTTGGCAGGAGGGACGCTGAACGGTGCCAAGGAGCCTCCGGAAGCATCACTGTGATGATAGCCTGCAAGAGATGGCGGCCATGCTGACGAAATGGAAGGAGGAATGTTGAATGGTGTCAAGGAGCCTCCAGACGCAGCACTTTGACGATAGCGTGCAAGAGATAGCGGACATTGTGATACTTTAGCGGAACGTAGTCCATATGCTGGCATCGTAATGGCTTCTCACAACTTCAATAATTTCTTGAAAATCTGTAGGCAGCAAGGTAAGGAGTTGTAAAATCTCTTCGAGAAATTGGACACAAGCCTCTAATCGTTACTGCACTTTCGCCATGGTTGCTTCGTAGGTAGAAAGCTCTACTAACCAGCTAGTTTGCACCTCCATGCAGACTTCACTCTCTTTCAAATCATCTTGAGATTCTATCCTTTGCGGGATCAAGCGTGCAGTGGAAGACAAGTCTGACGCATTGACGGATCTGAACCCTTGTCGTCTTTCTCTCCTAATCAGACCAAAACAATCTCGGGGGTGTGGCTTGCTTCAGAGTCGCGACACTAGAGAAATGCTGCGCATAGGCACGTAATGCGATGCATGCAACAGGATGCGACGCTGACACGCGGGATGATTCAAAGCGTGCAGCTTCAAATTAGCAACGGCTACAATTGTATCGCTTAGGGTTTCAGCCTACGAGGGTGATGTATGCTCATGACACCACAGAATGAATTTAAAGCTTGGTCTTGGTTGATTTCAAAGCTTGACATGTAATGATCCATCACAAAACACAACAGCTTCCATGGATTCTGTCATATGTGACCACAAGAACATCGCAATTGCAGCTTGCAAATTCAGATTAAACACTGAGAATCTTGACATCTGGTTCTGAACTATTTGCTCTTGAAGTTGATTGCATGTCTAAAACTGTTTTAAACATTTAAGAAATCCAGTGTCTTACAGCATCTTCCAATGATGGCAAAACAGGCCAAGTATGAACACTGACCCCAGGGCTTACAATCAAAGCGTGGTATCAGTGGAAAATCCACTGTGATGCTCTGCCGCCCAATTGCTTAAACAGAGCTGCTCTTCTAGCTTTGTCAGCACATATGCCTGGAGGGGTTGGCTGTTTTCAGCTTCCTGTTTGTTGGCAACACATCCTGGAGCTGCGATCTTCTCTGGTGTTAGTTCCCCTTTGAAGTTTAATCTCTCTTGTGGATTTAGAGAGCTGTCTAACCAAAGCAAGCTGGGTGAAAGGAAGTGCTGCAACTACCATCCATAGTTGCTCCAGAGCGTTTCTTCAGAGTTCGGTTTTTTGATACAGAACCAAACTGGGTGAGGCCTGAGTTGACTGGCACACTAAAAGGGTTGTTTGTAGATGTGCTCTGGGATGGTCTCTCTGTTGAACCCCCACACCCTCTTGTAGTTCCTTGCTCACGGCAGGCACAAGATCATCGACAACCGTAAAGACAAAGCATGAATGAAGCCCAGAATGCAGCAGAAGACTTCACCAGCACTCACATTGGGTAATCAAAAGTGTAGTCTGTGTGTTCATGATTGCTGGCTGGTAACTCTCTTGAAGCTATGAACATGTGAAGATGATTAGGGAACGTTGTGAATTAAGTAATTCAAACAATGCAGTAGCCTGATTCAAGATTTTAAGTAGGTGACTAATTTCGTACATGCCGAAAATAGTCTGCAGCCCTACTTGTCAGATGTCTATTGTGAATGTCAAGCAGAGGTCACTGCGCAACAATGAGTAGTGGGACTTAATCTGCTCTGCTCTTTGGTGGTCTTGGATCGAAGATTTTACTGACTCAGGCACTGGTGTGACAATTGAGGTAAAAGGTGAAGGTCTGTTATGATACGGTTTCTTACAAATAGACTGCGCAGGGTCTCTTTCTTGGAACAGTTCTCCAATGACTATGGGTTTCAAGTCAACCTTACAAAAACCAAGATTATGGTTGTCAATGGGCTGGCCGACCGCAGATTCTTCCTCAACAATCGGGAGGTGGAGATAGTCAAATCCTACCGATATCTGGGGCTGGTTATCCACTCCCCCAAATTCCACTTTGCAGCCACTGCCCTGGACAGATTGACAAAAGGCAAGGCAACCTCCATCCGCCTTCAGGCCAAATGCAAGCAGATACACCTGCGCCACCCACCGACCAAGAAGTGGCTGTTTGATAGCGTAGTCACCCCAAATGCCACTTTTGGTTGTGAATTCTGGGCACCTGCAGTCCCAGTTTCCTGGTGGGAAAACAATCTGGAACCATTGCAGTCATTTTTCCTCCAAGCAATGCTTGAGGCACAACTCCATCGCACATATTGAATGCAGAATACGGCTGTGCCACTCCAAACTGAGGCCCTCTTCCGGCTTACAATTTTCCTGCATAGGTTACAAGGCCTTCCCCCCAAGGGGCTGGTGGCCAGGGCCATCACAACATCTATGAGACTCAAAAATGCAGGCTTCAAACAATCCTGGTATGCCCGTGTGGATACCTTTTTTGAACGCCATGGACTCTCTATAGCTTCACTTTTGCCAGTGAACCCAGAAGAGGTGGAAATCACATCCAGGCATGACCGCAACCAACTCATTAGAAAGGAGCTCATGGAGTTACATGTCAGGAGGAAGTTACCCAACCTCACAACAAAGCTCCATTTCTATCGAGAAAAATTCTTGGTTCTCAGGGATGATAGAATCTTGCGGCCCAATTACCTTTCGGCCTCTTTATCTCCTTCCCTCCTGAGGGCATTGGGGCGGTTCAGGGTGGGTTCCCACAACCTACGGATAGAGACTGGCAGATGGGAAAACCTGCAACGGGAGGACCGCCTATATCCAGCTTGCATAGGGCGCAGCCAGGAAATCGAAACTGAAGAACACTTCTTCTTCTACTGCCCTCTATACTACGAGATCCGTGGGAGATTCCACTGTTTATTCAGTGGACCCAAACTCTCACTGATGTCTTCCACTATGAGGATCAAAAATGCTTGGCAGCCTACCTGCACGAGGCCTTCACCCTTCGACATTCGCTAGAACATTAGTTGTGGTTTCTGGACTTGTTCCTCTCTCATGTTTCCATTTTGTCCCATAAGCTCTATGAGCTTTCCGCGGACGTTATAAAGTACCATTTCATTTCATTTCATTTCTCAACCTATACCCCACTTTTCTTCGTTTATGCTTTCCTTTGCCCCATAGCTCTTTGTAGACGTTGCGAAGTTTATTTCATTTCATTTCTTTCTTTCCTCGAAAGCCGTGCCTGGTAGTGTGATCACCTGGAAAGCTGTCACATTTATTACCAGCTACTGGACAGTCGGGATAGGCTTTCCAATATGAGGATAGTTGGCTCTGAGCAAGCACAATGGCATTCCCAGGGGGTCTTAACGTCTTAACCATGATGGTCTGAAATCCCCAACTAGCTTTTACAGGGGATTATCCGGAGGTGCATTTGGCATTCCACATTTCGCATGCCTCATACCACATCCCTAAGATGATCGACTCTGTTTCTTGGAAGCAAGAGCATCCTGTTAAACAGGCTGAGTCCTGGCAAAATAGGGGTAGAGGAGATTTCAAGTACCTGAGCAGGAAGAACTGATCCTCTTAGATGAAGCTGACTTTGAATAGTGTCGGAACAAAACGACGTTAGGCAGTTTGTAACATGGGTGAGGACCTTAAGGATGATCCGAAGGGCCTATCTACCCGAGCGGCACTAGTCTACTGAAGTTACAATTCAGGGCAGGGAGTCTTCCTTTGAACAATAAACAGATGCAGAGAGAGAAGGGAGATTGTCATTGCCCAATGTGTGGGCGGCCTGAAGATAATATCTATTTTCTGAGACAATGTCCGGGGAATTCTTCATTGATTGACACCCTTGCAGGACCACCTTGACAATGAGGTATTTCTGATTCAAACGGTAGCAGTGTAATCACAAAAAAACCGTTATTATGGAGCGGTGTCCAAGATTATGCATGAAGAGAATCCTGAGCTTCTGGAGATCCAGAGTTTGGCAGTGCTATTGTGGAATAGAAGTATCTTCATGCATGTTGACAGCTATTCCTTCTCCTTGCCAGGAGCGGGAGGAGGTTTCAACTTAAGTGATTGTGCATGCATTGGGTAATGCTCAGCATTTTGCAGAAATCAAAGGAAAGGAGCTTTATAAATTTCAACTGAAGCTCAAAGAGCTTATGGAACAAATTAAAGGAAAGAAAAGACTGAATTTTTTTGTTCTGGTTAGTTAGTGCAAACTCGCCTCAGTGTATGTCGTAGATAATCTTCATATTTCCGGACTAGCATGTTGAAATGTTCAAAGCTCAAAAAGAGCATAGACAATTGATGAAGGCCAGGTTTGTGTTAGCAGCTTATTACAGGGATCCATTATAATACCCAGGTGGCAGTTTCAATTTTCGAAGTGCACAAGAATACTCCACAACACAGCTTACATCTCATCAAACCCATCTTATCGAAATGTCTTCTTATACTGATCTGTAGAAAGCCATGTCTTCTACAGCAACCTGGGCGACTGCATCTACTTTTCTCTTGAATTCCTATTTCCAACCCATGCAGGAGGGAAGGAGGTGATCCAAGAATGATGTATCACCAAGCTGGTGGGTGGATTGCATTAGAAACTAGACTTGCCCCTGGACAATATCGGTGCTACTTTGTCCATACAGTTCCAGCACACATTGAGTCGTCTCTTGACCTCCAATGCCTCTTCGTATTTCTCTGAGTCGACTGTTCATAGTCACTCATCGAAGGGTCACTGAAATATTAAATGTTGAATATGTCAACAGCAGGTACATATTTGAGAGTCGCTCATGGAATCTCACAGGGCCTCTCCACTCTGGGCCTTCCTCTCTATATATATGACGCCAGCCGGAGCTAGTGTACAAATAAGAGCCTCCTCCCCTTGCGGGTACTGCCCCCTTTCGGGGGTGGGCTCCATGGAAACCGAAACCAGTTACAAAATGCAGAATCCACATTCTCTGGAGAAGTATTGTACATAGGTTTAGGTAGGGGGCGGAAAATCCTACGGGTTTTTTCCAGTGTTGTTTTGGTATTGATCAGGTTTAGGACATAGCAGACTGGTCAGACGTATCACAGTATATATAACGTAACAGAACAGTAGTATTGTCTAAAAATCCTGCAACTACTAATGTGCTGGACACTAACCACAATCCTGGTTCAGAAAAAAGTCGGCAAGGCCTTCCTCACGCCATCTTGGCCGCCAAAGAAAATGACTTCCTTCCAAAAGTAAGTGTAGGACGTGTGCTGATTTCAAGGTTATGTTCCTTTTCCTTGTCGAACAATTTGAAGTCTGGCGCGGCTTGTGCGAAGAACTATCATAACATGTCAGCTGAAGTTGAGCCGCATTTCCTCGAATGACAGACTATTTACAGTAAAATAGTTAGTTATTAGGAATACCAGGATAGTGGAAGTTATCAATGGCATGTACAAAGTACATAGCACGTAGACTGCTTTACCGATGTTGTCCAGGGGCAAGTCTAGTTTCTAATGCAATCTACCCACAAGCTTGGTGATACATCATTCATGGATCACCTCCTTCCCCCCTGCACGGGTTGGAAATAGGAGTTTGAGAGAAAAGCAGGTTGCGCAGGTTGCTGTAGAAAACATCGCTTTCTGCAGACCAATGTAAGATGGGTTTGATGATATGTAAAGCTGTGATGTGGAGCATTCAAGATTGTGCACTTTGAAATTGAAACTGCCACCGGGTAATTGAGTACAAGGTCTGCACTGGATGAGAACTCAGGATTGATTAACAGTACTCCCTCAAAAGTATCCTGCATAAGAATCAGGAGCTAGAAAAACCAAATATCACCTAGAAAGAGAGAAATGCCTGGTGACAGTTGCACGTGACAATACTTTCAAATTCTCAGTAATTGATGGAATGGTGAAATATCACAGAACCAGTTCCCTCGAATCGAGCTATACATATGGGATAGGGTAACTCCATAGAGCAAAATGGACTTGTGCTGGTTGAAGGTTGTAGGGTCTGTGACGCCATGAGCTTTTGGGCTATGTAACCACTGATCCTACATTGGCCCGGTCCCGATTGTTAAACCCATTTTCTACCCTGCAATTTTTGAACAGGAGGAAAATAGGTGTACATAGATCTCCTTCTGTTTTAGCTGTCCAAGGGTTCCATGGCCTTATTCTCTTCTGGGAACTTGAAAGAGAACTTGAGCTAGATGGTGTTGCGGCTGCATTCAGGCGGCTGCGAGGGGTAACGTGAGCGATCGTAACAGTAATCGTATTGGAGGTAGTGTTGTCGCACCCAGTTCAACAAATTCGTCTGGGTGGTATTCAGGGTTTGGTAGAGTTGTGACTCCCACCAGTAACTGGACGAAGTGCCAATGCAAGAAGAGGCGTCGTTGTTGATCACTTGGCAACCATCCAGACCATCAAATCTCTGATAGTTCGTGAAAAACGGTGCATCGGTCCAGTTAAGCTTGACAAGCCCGCCCTGGGTGGCCCAAGAATCACCATTCCAAATGCTCGTGTAGAGATGCATAGGCTGCTTGTTGGGGTAGGGCACGCCCAAGTCTTCGTTGTTAAAGAATACACGAATGGGTATCGAGTCTACAAGGAAACTGCAGCGAATTATAACCAAGAATCCATTGTTAGTGACAAATCAAAGGATAAACTAAACTTAGTCAAGCCCGTTCCGCTACACAACGACCTCTCGAAACTGTGAGCTCCTCCTAAATCATTGATTCATACATGTATAATCGACCTTGGTAATTGACAAGCTCCCTGACAAATTGAAAACTACATATATACATCAAGAGTTCCGCGACCCAACAGTTCTCCAACCCAGGTGAAGAAATGCGCGGACACTGTCACCAAGTCAATCTACATCGAGCTCCCTGTGATTATATGTATGTACAAGTTTCACTATGAATAGTCCTTGACAATTTGAGAAAATCCAAATGTCCGAGGTCCGAGGTCGAATCACTTACATTATGTGAAACCTGTTCCAGAGAAAAGAGTATGTGTGGAAATCGGCTGAAGGGTCAAACCAGAGCCCAATACGCTGCTCCCGATTGCCTACTCCTTGAGCATACACATTTGTCTGCAGGACGACAGGCTGTCCGGAAGCATTGCCAAGAAACTCGAAGTCCATCTCATCGTGGAGATTCCCTTGAGACGACAGCTGCGTACACGCACATCTGACGAATCCTTAAGTAACTCAGCAAGAAATGAGGAGTCCTTTTCAAATCATTATTTGTTTGAGCATAGAACTGCAAGATTTATGGTAACTTCCGTTCAAAGTCAACTTTGGTATCCAGTTGAGATATGTAGATTGAAGTTCAGGATCTAGACATGAGTACCAGAAATCTAACATATACATGGTCTGCGCACCTATACCAGGTCACAATCCAGAATTAAAATAAATTAGGATAATGGACATGTACATACACATATTCCTCTCTATCTCTATAGTGAATTGTAGTGTCCGACGTTGCCGTGCATATTCAGGAGTAACCCTTGTGTACAAAATCATATCGTACAAAGTAGAGGTGCGTCTATTGGTGATGGATCTGATCTGCACGGTTTATCATTTCTACAGGTTTACTAATCAGCTAGGACCATTATAGTCGGCTGTATTGTCCATAACTTCAGGTAGGCCTACACGACCATGGGAAATACTCGCAAGTGATACATGTGAGGGACGTCCTTACATAGTAGGCAGTAACAGTGCCAGCCGAGTTGCCAGGATTAAGCTGAATCTGCATATCAATGTACCCAAATAGATACTGGTTCTTCGATCCAAATCCTGCAGCTGGATTGAACACACATTTTCCCACAGTAATCAAGCATTCAGCAACCTTGTTTGTCCTCAAAATATATAGCTCGATCAATAATCTCAAGTAATTGGGTTGAACGCAACATCAGATCCTGCATATGTAAGTAAATATCTGCCTAGACACAACACCATTCGAACTACAGTAGATTTATTCTGGTATCGAGATGATATTGTACATGGCTTTGCTGGGTTTATTTAAAGCTCCTCTGTAGCTCAGCGAAGGCTCCAGATTGGAAACCATTTTCAGATCATATATCTAAGTTATTGTTGAATCCAAGGAGTTGCGTGCACACCACACCTTCACACCTTCCAGCGAAGAAGGCAAGTAAACGATCGTGGTCCGCAAATAATCCAATCCACTGAACTTCTATTGGAAAGCCCATTGCAATGTCCATGATATGCATATGGAGATTATGGAGGATCTATACCAGCTTGCTGGTCGAGAACCAGCTGGACTTGCTCGCCATTATTGAGCACTTTCACATGACTTGCGTCACCAAAACTGTCGAAGTTGTCCAAAAAGTTGACAGCAGTGGAACCGACCACCATTGCCAAGCATACAGCTACCAGCAGTCTCATCCAGCCCATGGTTTTCCAGCATGCAGATCACTCCCTCCTGTCAGTCAGGCTAGATGTTCACAACTTCACTGCCCCAGAGCTACAAGTTTGCATCTTCAGGAGCTGCCCCAAGCGTACGCAGCTGAAATCGACAGACCATATCCTCACAGCCGCTGTCAAAGGGAACTGTGAGAGAGGGCTGACTCTCACATACCTGATGCTGGTTGCTTCCGTCGAGGGGGTAATGCTAGACAATTGACGACAGAGTGGGAGAGGGCGAAGGGAGCGCCGGAGCATTAAAGAAGGGAGTGCAAGGGAGGCTTACCTGTATCATGGCCCAAATCCAAAATTTTAGGCACTGGCTATAATTACCGATACAAGCATCTTAACTACCCATGGCCCTTTCACGCCATAGATAACCACCTGTTGAGGAACAAGGAACTCTGCTGCTTTGGAGACCTTTCATTTCTTCACCTCTATCTATGCGCATTTACTTCTGATGCTACCCAATTTTGGGGTAACCTTTCATCTCATTACCTCAAAAACATGCGCACATCATGTACACAATGAACCGCTCCGAATAGCGTGTAATTAGTCCAAAGTGCCCAGGTTCTAGACCTCAACTGGGTTACCAGCAGTGGGTAAAGAGGTCTTTATAAATAAGGGAATATGACACACAAGTTTGCCATCTGTCCACATAATTCTGTCCCATTTAATCAGCGTGGACCCACCCTGCGACTCTTGCAATGAACGCATTTGGGTGGAGAGGAGCAAGTAGATGGGTGTCAGTCATGAAGGCTGTGACAAACTGTTCAGGGTGCGCCACAAACACACGTAACGGAAAGGACGACGCTGCTTCTTTGCGCATATGTACATACAACAGTGACCAAATTTGGTGCAGCCTGGGAATGTTTAATCAAAGTCAGAAGGAAGGGTAGTAAGTAGTAAGCCTTGGCGTGCTCCTCTTCTGGAGAATTGTGTCTGAAGATGTCCAAGCTCAGCTATAGGATTTTCTCGACACCCAATCAGCGCACACTAACGGGCCACGAAAGGTTGTGACAAGTTGGACTAGGCGCTCTTTTAATAGCACTCGTCTGATCGCCCTGACTATTGCCGACACTGGCAGGCAAGACTGGAGCGCCAGCCTTTGACAGAGCCCAGCGTTGCAGTGTTCCAGGAGTACCTCAAAGCTTCAGATTCTCCTGGACCCTGCTGATGATGACGAAGTCCAATTTGCATAGGCAGAGCTGAAATAAACTTCTCGAGTGCCCATTGGCAAAGACGACATTGGAGCTTGTGGACAACGTTCCACGGATCGCGCAAATTCCTTGTCCACACCAAACGAGTATGTCCAAGTATCTGCACCACTGCAGACAGCAGCTCACTGGGCGCCCACTGGTTGTACAATTCATCTCCAGATATCCACACAATTGCGTTAAAAGGCCCTAAACCCATTCAAACACCAGCGGTTGACCACTTCTCCCCAGCTTGTGATGCTCAAGTTTAGTGTTACTTCTACTAAGATTTGTGCTCCAACAACGAAATTCTTCAAACAAACAAAGCCTGCGCATATACCATATCTTGTATCTCGGTCGCACATATACTGTAACAGAAGTGCATCAGAAGTGCATTATTTGTCTCTCGTGAGATGTGATAAAAACTGGAGCACTACAGAGCCGAATAGAATGGCCCCTGTGCAAGGACGGCCCGCTCTCCTTGAGCTCGAGAATTGACCCATTTGCAGTCCAAGCTTCTAATGCGATCTGTGCTTGTGTTTGGCATTTCTCGCTCAGTCTACAATTCACAGCTCCATTCACTTTGTGGCTCTTCCTCCGGTATTGCTTAGGTATCAGTTATGATCCATCAGCTTTACATTCAAAAAAAAAAGGAAAAAAAAGAAGGGGAAAGGCCCTGTAAATCGTCTTAAGGTGTCTTGGAAAAAATAACCAAGACCGAGGACCATGAGGCAAACATCAGCGAGATGGGGCAAAACCCATCCACCAGCCACCGAGGGCAAAGCTTAATCCTAAGTCAGAGGATCCCTCAGAGTTTCGGGAAGCTATGATCCAAGACTCTTGAAAAACTAATCATAGAGATCCTAGAGAACAAGGTACGAGTTCCGACGATCATGAGACGACCACTTTACAGCTGGAAGTGAGGCCCCCAGACACTGATAAGGAATGGCAACGCAGGACCTACATGCAGAAGCCAGATCTGAGGACAGCCTAAACTGGCAAAGAAAATCGACCACCATCCTGGGAGCCTAAAAATGTACCCTGTAGAAAATCGGAAGAACAAGAAGAACACATGGGGAGAGCAGTGAACCTGTGAGTATAAAAGAGAGCCTGTAGTAAATCCTGAAGGAGAATAGCACTGGGACCTAAATCCTACTCCGAGGAATCACTAAACCATACTACAAGCTGCACATGCAGAACTCGCAGCGATGTCTCCTCCCGTCCGTGGAGGTTAACTGAGATGCAACCTGGCCAGCCATAGTGCTGCAAGACGCCTCTGGCGCAGGGGCTCAAAGTTGAGATGAGCCCGGACCTTGGAGTCCCAGTTCTTCCGGTGTCTCAACTTGATATCCCGGTCCTTGGGATCAGCAGGTGAATTCCAGCGGTTAGGAGAGTCCCCAGGTGGCAGGAGGTTGGGGTGCCCATCTGATCCGATCTCCTTCCCTCTGGCACATAATTCCATGAAGCCCCAATCGGCATCAAATTGCGCAGTCTTCCAGCTCTCAGAGCATCTGAATACTGTAGAAGAAGGGAGGCGGGAGACACTTGTGGGTCGCACTCAGTAGGCTGAGCTCGTCAGGCCTTCCCACCATAAACCCAATGAGGAGAACAAATGAGCCAGTATGATCACCGAGGGCCTCCTTCAATGGTAAGTTCAATGGTAAGTGCGTTCGGTCTGGGCCCTCCATATTGCCTCCAAAATGTCCTTTGATGTATATCCTATCCAAGATAGTGAGATGGCTGGCTCATCCTGCCCTGCTCTTGCTCTGCGATAAATCCAAGGTTCCACTACCCACACCATATTGTTGTCCGTACATCCTGACGACTCTTCTGTTCTTGTAGGCAGACTCCAGAGGCAAACATAATTTCAAAATGATACTTTTCAAACATGCAAAGGATCTGTCCAGCAGCCTACTCATTTGAGTCAGTCATGTGACTCGAATGAGAAAAACCATGAATAGGAACATAGCAGAAACAACGAAGAGAAGAAGCCAAGTCAGACAGCCTGTTTTCCAGCTCTGGGAGTAGAGCCGGCCTGTGCGAAGGTTGGCACGGTTGGTGGTGGCCAGGCTGTGCTCCACAGCAGCCTCTGTGGACTCTAGCACCTCCTCCGTCTCCCGCAGGCTGCGATCCATGAGCAGGCTATGGTCCTTGAGCTGTGAAGCCAGCACCACCATCTCGTCAGTCAGCCCCTCCTGCAGCTCCCTGTGCTTCTGTATCACAGTCTGCGTGGTTGCCTCAAACCTCCCAAGCTTATTACTCTGCCGGGCTATGCCATTTTCACGGGGGAGACGCCTCCTTAGGGTTGGAGACACCTCAGAGCCACGATTGCTCCACGCAGTCGATACTTCAGTGGTTTCGTTACTTCGCGCAGTTGGCACTTCACTAGGTAGAATCAGAGCATTCACCGCACTGTCAGGCACGGCCCTGCCCTTGACGCTTTGTGCCACAGCTTCAATTCGGCGGGCATACTCGTTGGCCTTGGCGGCAGTAATAGAAGGCAGACCCTGATGGGCATCATCGCCCATCAATACAGCGAGGAGCTCGCGCATGGTGCCCACGTAGTATTTCAACTTGGCCTCATTTTTCTGCTCGGGGATGGCTGCCAGCAGCCTCCTTAACCTCACCTCCTCCTTGCTCAGCCCCATGGCTCTCTATCCCTCGCTTTACTTTTTTTTGTCAGTGCGCCATGTCGGGACATATGAATGTATACTGCTTCACCAAGAAACCCCTTTCTAATGAGAAAGACGAGAGACGCACATCGTTGCAATAGTTGCAGATTGCCATACTGTTGCTACCTGTGCTACACAATCCACAGGAGCTGCCCACATCATACCATAGCATGGCATCTGTCTGAGAGAAAGAGAGAAGAAGTTACGAGGTTGGAGAGGCATGTGTGGCACGAAACAGCGCGCACCATTTTCATGAATGTGATATCTACACACACCTAATTCTACACATGGAGAAAACATACCTGAATTTCGAACCACAATCAGCACCATCGGTGGGCACATGATTGGATGACCAGTCTACTCTTCCCCGTGACATTTGTGATGCTCTTTGAAGATATTCGTTTCCACATCTCCCTGCAATAGGATTGCAAGAGCTCCATTGAACTCCGCTTGTTCCGACACAGTATCCAGCGCAGATACTCACAGATCGGGTCGAGAGAGACGAGAGAGAAGGTAGGGGAGACTGGATGATAAAATGCACCCTGGATGGATGACAGTTGGATTGCTTAGGGGTTCTTGGGACACGTGTCATCACGCTTTCCCACTATTTTTGAGAAAATATTTTAATAATTACGTGAATTCACTCATAATCCTGAAGCGTTACCTGCATAACGGTAATATGTAATAAGATACAAACAATAAAACAATATATTATAGTGTCGCCACAATAGGGACACGCAGAGTTACAATAGGATCTCAGGCTAGGGCTAGCATTATCGGTAGCTGATGTGGCTCGCCGACTATCCAATAGACATGTAGCGACTGTCTCGTCGATCTGCTCTGCTTGAGGAGCAGATTCGCAGATTACAATCTCGAAGTTGAGTACATTTGATGTTGAAGAGAGGAAGATTTTGTCTGGAAGGGGTTGGTGTGAAGTGGAGAGGAGGTTGTTTGTTCGTGGGATTCGGATGAGAGCGTATTCTTTGCGACAGGAAGCATCGAATGGAATATATAGAGTTGAATAGTCTTGGGGATAAGAGGACAAAGCTGGTGAAGAATTACACTACTTATCTGAGAGATTTGTGCTCAAAGCAGGGATTGCACACACATGGTGGCACCCCAGGATTTTCAGGGGCAGTGGAAGCCAAGCAGATATGCAAGCAGGGGTCCAGAGGCTACTGTGTGTCGGTGCTGACAGTGGGGGACTTGAATCTGAGAAGCGACAGGTTTCAAGAAAGGATTTTGCAGCAACTTAACAAACTAATTAGAAGGAATTGTGAGAGGGTGCCGCGGGGATTGGCATCCTTGAGTCAGAAAGGGAGGTTGCGTCTTCAAAATGGGGCTGAGGCCGTGGACGATCTGCCAGAGGAAGAGGTGTTGGGTGATGAGGGCCAGTCCTTCGGAAAAAACCGGCGTGAGAAGCGCGTCCTGATTCTCATGAGTGACACTGGCGGCGGCCATCGAGCTTCGGCCGAGGCCATCAAAGCCACTTTTGAGCTGGAATATGGGGATGAGTACAAGGTGTGTGCGTCTTCTCCTATCTGGCTATGTACCTCAGCATTTCCCTCTCTCTGTCTCTCAATTGTCTCCTTTATGTCTTGCGTTTTAACTATTTTCACAAGCTGTCACTCTTTTTTAAGGTGCAGTGAAAACTACAATAGCAGTGATTATGTTAACATCTCACATGACGTTCCATGCCAACCTAAACCGCACCATAGGGGCAACATCGTGCACAGAGTATGGAGATCGACGGTCCATTATACCAATGTTTGCAAAGAGAGTACGCCTTCATTCAATGAAAATATGGTGCCATGGCATTCTACCTGTGCCACATAATGTCAATTTTGAGTTTTTGACCAGCGGTAAGTTCCAAGTGATACGATGTTGGTTTTGGGCCATTCCATAGTGAGGTTGCCCATCAGATAGGAGGTTACATTTGCGCTCTACAGGCATTGGACTGATGAATGCAGCATTGTTACTCTCTGCATGTATCTGCGGGCAGCTTACCTCAATTTATTGGGAACTGACATTCTCAGGTACTGGACTGGAATTTTTTGGGGGAGGTGGTTAGGTCAGTATAATTGACCTGTGGAAGGAGTACACACCCTGGCCTTTCAATCAAGTGCCAAGAACCTATAGCTTTCTGGTGAAGCACGAGACCCTATGGAAGCTGGCATTCCACAGCACAGCACCTCGTTTTGTGCATCAGTCACAGATGCAGTTGACAGCCCCCTTTGTTGCCCGGTAATGCCTAGCCGAAAAGGTTCATTTCTAGTGTTGATTCAGCAGCTCCTCAACTGTGTGAACTGCTTTTGAATATATTTTGTTCTTTGTGATAGATATTCTAGTCCTCTGAGGTTACGTTGGTTCGCTTCTGTGCTACTCCCAGTGACAATGGATGGCCTCTGTTTACAATATATAGCTATGATATCTGAAAGGACCTCTTCAGGATAGTCACTTCCGAAGCCAGGTTCTAACCCTTTTTATTGTTTTTGGGTCTGGGGCTCTGTAGGGAGGTATCAAAGTGCCTGATAAAGTATCGGCCAGATGTGATCGTGAGTGTGCATCCATTGATGCAGCATATCCCATTGCGGGTCCTACGTGCCCGGGGCCTTCTTAATAAGATTCCTTTCACCACTGTCATCACCGACCTCAGCACGTGTCATCCTACTTGGTAGGCCCTGTTCTTGTTTTATAGACTTGGTCTTTTCTGTCATCAAACATTGTGGAGGTTTCTATAAGTTGATGCAACTAACAACAACTAATTGGTGGCAGTGTGGCATTGCAGGTTCCACAAGCTAGTGACGAAATGCTTTTGTCCGACAAAGGAGGTGGCTCAGAGAGCTCGCAAGGCAGGTCTTCATGATTCTCAGATCATAGTGCATGGCCTTCCCATCCGTCCCACCTTTTGTAATGCCACACGTCCCAAGGTTGGTTTCGCACCTTGTCTGATTCTGTGGAGTAACCATTGAAAATCTGCAAATGAAAGGTTGTCATTGATCCAATGCTCAAATCTATGGCCTGGGGTTCAGGACGAGTTGCGAAAGGAGCTTGGTATGGATGAGGAGCTACCTGCAGTTCTGTTGATGGGAGGTGGGGAGGGCATGGGTCCAGTGGAATCTACTGCACTGGCTCTGGGTGAGGCCTTGTATGATGCTGACAGTGGGAAGCCAATTGGGCAACTTGTGGTTGTTTGCGGCCGCAACAAGCGGCTTGTGAATAAGCTTCAGCAGATCAACTGGCTAATGCCTGTGCAGGTCTCTTGTTCTCTTCCACCCTTCTTTCTCTGCAGTGTTCATTGGCGGTGCAGCCACAACCAGATTTGGCACTGTGCATTAGGTGGGGGGCTGATATAGCAATCAAAAGCATGCTTTCAAGGATATTTCAACACCCTTAAATCAACATCCCATCAGCGGGTCATGGGATTGCTGTCTGTGATGCACAAATTCTCTGATCACAAAAGTCCACAACCTGGTTTTGATAGTTAGGATCCTGAACATAGGCTCTTCAGGGTTTACATGAAATGGTGGATGAGTACACTCCTCCTGCCATTGCCTTCACTGGAGAACATCCAGGCAAGATGCAATTCTGACCCACAAGACTCCTCTTAACCATTTTTTAGGTCTAGCGTCAGCATGTATGTATTCTAAGGAAATAGAAACCATGTGTATATGCAGGTGAAGGGATTTGTGACCAACATGTCTGAATGGATGGCAGCCTGCGACTGCATCATTACCAAGGTAATCCTTTACCAATCTGACCATCCTTTGGCCATGCCCTCTGTTGGCTTTTGCACAGGGTAGAAATCTCTTCGCCTATGCACATGTTGCCGCCATGGATTCATCCCTTTTCCCTATTCGAAGGCGAACATGTTGTCAAAAGCATTTTTTATAATTTGAAAGTTCTTAATCTGTTTGAGTGCTATGGAAGGATCAAACTAGAACAATTTAGTGATGATGTGTGCTGAGCTCCATACTTTTGATCAGTTATGTAGTTCCTCTGCAATTTGATAGATTGTTGAACTCATCTCTTTCTCTCTCTCTCTCTCTCTGATACGGGAGTAGATAAATGCCTCTGTGACTAACTGCCGGCCTTGTGACCTCGTGTCTTTGTTTGTTTTGACCTAAGCTCTTTGCTTCGGGTAAGGTAGTGCATTTAATTTAGTTGGAGAGTTTGGGGCCTCTCCCTCTTTAGAATATGCCTACGCGGGCCATTCCCTGCAGCTCCCTGGAGTGTCATCTCTGAATGGTAACAAGCAGACCCCTACCACTTGGGGGCAGCCCCTCCGCCCAAAATGGGCAGTTGTATGTGGGTATGGTTTACATGCCCACAGAGGGGACCCTTAGTGCTGACACAGACAAAGCCCGTTGGTGATTGGCCTCGGGTCCTGAAGCACACCGCGTACGCTGTCGAGAGTCCCCAACCCCCGTCAACAGGTTTGAAGACGTTAAGCTGGACTGCGATATGTTCCTCGCCAAAGGTCAGGTGGTCTTATTGGGTGACTTCAATGCCCGGGTGGGCAAAGGTCTTCACCAGGATACCATCGGGCCTTTTGGTGAGGATGAGCTGAATTCTAATGGAAGACAGTTTATAAACTGTCTGGAAGAACTTTCAGCTTTTGACCTTGAATAATAAGATCAAGTGCAATGGACTCGTGAGAAAGCCCAAACTGGGGAACGATCCATTGTGGATTATATCATAGTGGACAAGAATTTGTTTCCCCAGTGTGCCAATGTGTTGATCGACAGAACTGATATCGGTACCTCTGACCACTTCCTAGTTTGGACTGAGATCAAAAGGTGTTTCCCCAACTCTAAGACATTTGTGAAACTTTCAATTCGGAAGTGGGTGCGTAGAAAAATTCCAAAATGAAGAGGTCAAGGCTGAGTATGTCCAGGCCTTGCAAGAGGCTCTCCCTCACTTTGTCCATTCATTCCAAGATCTTCAGTCTCTCTCTGGCAATGAAAGAAATGAAGTCGAAAGAGTGGTGGATTCTTGGGAGAGTTTCGTCTCCTCTGTGGCTGACAAGATCATTGGGAGGAAACTAATTGTCTGCGGTAGAGCTGTTATATTGGTGGACCAATGAGATCAAACTCAAGATAGCCGAGAGACGAGTCCTCTATAAGAGTGCTGCAAAGTGAAAGCCAACAAAGAAATGTGGGCGAAGTAAACTCAAACCACTATGGTGGTAATGACAAGAGATTCTGGTTAGCCCTTCAACGTCTGTACAAGCCGAAAAATGGTCAGCAAGTACAAGCGCTGATGACTACTAAGGGTGCAGTAGTGACTTCGACGGTTGACAAAAGCCTTTGAAACCCACTACAGTATCCTTGGCAGAAATTCTAGAACAGTCAGGGATCTTCTGAAGAATGGAAGGACACGTTTGAGAAAACTGTTCCTATGATTCAAGACAGCCCTGATGAACTGGAGTATAATTCAAAGGGTTACAACGGTCTCATGAGTTCTTCTGAGATTATGGAAGCAATTGAGCATTTAAACGGACATAAAGCTGGTGGACCTCATGGCATAGTCAACGAGCTTATCAAACATGGTGGCGAGTGGCGACCCCATGATAGAGGCCCTTGTACTTCTCTTTAACCTTATCTGGAGGACTGAAATGATCCCTTGGCTGGAGACGGGGTCATTGTAAGAAAGGTGACAAAGAAGAGCCGGGGAACTATCGAGGCATCACGTTTCTCAATGCAGTTGGCAAGATTTTTTGCAGAGTTACTCGTCTCAAGGTTGATCTGGAATCTTTAGAGGTTGTTTCCACGAAGGCCTAGCTGGCTTTCGGAGAAACGGGCTGTGTGGATCATATCTTCACTCTAAGCCAGATTATCCCGGGAAGGAAAAAAGAAGGGAAACCCACTTTTGTCTTTTTCTTGGATGTCAAAATGGCTTATGACACTGTGTGGAGAGATGGTCTATGGCTCCGACTCTGGTCATCTGGGATCAAGGGAAAGATCTGGAGAGTGGTCCATAACTTGTAAGCTCACACCAAAAGCTGTGTCACTGTTAATGGACAGATGTCTTACTTGTTTGACATAGACCAAGGTGTAGCTCTAGGCAGTACCCTCTCCCCTCTGCTCTTCAATGTTTTCATCAATCAACTCCTCGAGGATGTGGAAAGTGAGGGATTTGGGTTAAGGGTGGGTGATTGCACCATACCAGCCTGTATGTTTGCGGATGACTTCGCAGGCATAGGGGAGACTCCTTCCAATCTCCAGGAGTTAATTGATTGCGCGAAAAGATACTTTTAGCTTTGGGGGCTAGAGGCTAACATCAGTAAATGTGCAGTGGTGGCATTCAACAACTGAGGGGAAGGAGGAGGTGATCTCAAGTGGCAGTAGGGAAGCCAAGAGATTCCTCCCTTCCTACACATACCTTGGCGTTGAGTTGTCCTCCAACTGTAATTGGGATGCACATATTCAAAAACTCATTCAATCTGGCAAGCGCAAAGTGCTGGGTCTCACTGAAATTTTCCACTGCAGAGGGATCAACTCTGAAGTAAAATAAACCATTCTTTGCCGCGTTATTAGGCCTTGGAGTATGCATCTGCAGTATGGGTTGATAACTCCAACCAGGCTAAGTCTCTAGAATCCATTCAAGTGGGGGTGCTTCAGGAGTACATGTCAGCATGATGCAAAATAGCCAACGTGGCTGTTCGGGGTGAGTTTGGCATCCCTTCCTTACGCTCCCATTGAGATGAACTCAAGGTCAGATGGTGAGGTCAGCTGCAACATATGTCTAATATCAGATATCCTAAGTTAATTGACTCTATATCTTGGAAGCAGGATCCCCCTGTCAAACAGGCTAAGTCCTGGCGGAAGAGAGGAGAAGAGATTCTCGAGGATCTGAATCTAAGCCCGCAAGTCTTGACCCTGGTGGATAAATCCGACACCTGTCTGTTGCCAGGAAATCGTCTGATGAAAATGAAGTTGGCAGAAAACTTTCCTGAACTTGTTTCCAGTCTGTGACATGGGAGAGGCCATCATGGATGACCTCAAGGGTCTACCCACCCTCGGCATTAACGTGTATTAAAGAGTGGGTTGAAGTGCAGGCGGGACCAGGAACAATAGCGGAGGCCATGATTCGTGGGCTGCCGATGCTCCTCTTTGACTATATTGCAGGCCAAGTTCGTCCCTACCTAAACCATGTACAAGCAGGATGGTTCTGAACATGTTTTCCAGTCTTGAGGGTTTTTCTACTTGTCGCTGAGCCATTCACCTATCTGAGTCATCTATTTTTGTACATACAGGAAGTTGGAAATGTGTCCTTTGTGGTGGACAACGGTGCTGGCAGATTCTGTGAGGACCCTAAAGAGATTGCCAGGATTATTGCTGATTGGTTTGGCCCAAATGCTGGGGAGCTGAGAGAGATGGCAGAGAAAGCACAGAAGCTTGCCCAACCCGATGCTGTTTTCAAGATAGTGCACGATCTTGACGAACTGGTTCGGCACAAAAGAATCTCCCTGGAACACCAAAAGTATGCTTTTACATAGAGGGTCGCTTTGAGGGTGCCCCCGTTTGTCACCCAGCCTATTCGATAACCATTGTCTGGCAGAGGCAATTGTTAGTAATTTTCCAGGTGGAGCTGTCTGGCTTGATTTTGGTTCAAGTCTGGTAGGAGGCTCAGTTTGGGGTGGCTTAAAGCCTTGGCATTGGATCTTGAAGT
This sequence comes from Takakia lepidozioides, assembly GCA_030704615.1. Taxonomy (NCBI): domain Eukaryota; kingdom Viridiplantae; phylum Streptophyta; class Takakiopsida; order Takakiales; family Takakiaceae; genus Takakia; species Takakia lepidozioides. The sequence goes on along the minus strand of CM060731.1, from coordinate 15,125,586 downwards.
TACAGGTTATTAAGGCAAAGTTCCTTTCCGATAGCATAAGAGAGCTTCCTGGAAGGCTCTCAAATTCGCTCTCGCTAGTCATTTGAGTGGTAGATTTTCCTGGTACTAGTGAAGCCAAATTCCATTGACTTGTCCACAATCCCTGTTGATTTTTGCCAGAGATCATTCTTCAGGCCATATATTTGGCCAAGAATTCTTGACAGTATTGGACCACAACAGCCCAATAACACTCTAGAAGGAGACTTTGCAATGCTATCTGTGGCTTTAATCAGGCCATGTCCGTAGCTAACTGGAACCCCCAGCTAGAAGGTTTTTAACAAACCCCTGTTTTGCCAGTTGCATGGGTTGCCTCGAAGAGCTCCCAGAATACAGAAACCCATGTTAGTGACTAAATTAGTTCCCGATCTAGAAGTGATTAAAATGCTGTTAGATTTGCGATGCAGGATTAGCACACGTTGTGATATAGTTTGCAAGGTCTGATTTCCATGGGTATCTTAACATTGATCACATTTTCGTGCATTGTGGGAAAATACTGAAATGCTGCACTCTTCTGTGCTTTTGTCATAGCTTTAACTCCAGTGCTGCAACTCCACTACCATGTGTGGTTACTTTGATGTGGCTATGTAGGGAATCTCTGACCTTGAAAAAACTGGTGGGAGAGACGTTCCATGGCCGTCTGAGGGTGTACATGCATATAAAGGGTTTTTTTTTTTGTTTTGTAAACATGGGAACCAGCCCGAAAAATAAATTAAGGGAACAAGAGTACCAGGGAAAAAGGGCTGTGAAAGCATGAACACAACCCAGAGCTAAAAGGAGAAGGAAGAAAAGAAGGAGCAAAGGCAACAACGGGCCCAAAGTGAGGCATAGGGAGATGGAATAAACTGAACCAAGTACAGGAGGAGGAAATTCAAACACGATAATAAAGAGCTAAGAGTTCCCCACTGAAGTCGAGCTGAGATTTGATCCGAGGGATGGGCACCTTGCGATGGCGCCAATTGACCTTAAGGCTCAGCTTGATTTTACTAAACACCGGAGTTTGTTTTTTAGTTGCTCTGCTAACGTCCTGAACCTCTACAAACTGTGTTTCGACTGCTCTCGACCTTTTCTTTCTACCTATTCGCTGTGTTCCGGTTTCCTTTTATGACTCTAGATCTTTATTACGGGTGGTATCCCCCCGTCTCTAGCATGCTTAACGGTCTCCCATCGGATTATTTTTTCCCTGTTTTTTGATAAAATGGCAAAGTCCCCTTTAAAAAAGAACGTTATAATTGACAAATATGGTGAATTTCTCCAAGATTAGGTGTGTGCATGTCACATGTGGGAGGTAAAATCACTTCTGTAAGGTTCACTTTTCTGGATGTAAATAGTTAGGTAAATAGACTCAATGTACTAGGTAGAGGTAAGTGAATTCTGGTTAAAAGAAAAGATACCTACAAGCAGTGAAGGGTTAAGGTATTTATCAATTACATTTCTCTGAGCCCAGCCATTTACTGTGTTTTTGAACATGTCTGTTTGTCAAAGTTTTGCCAAGGCACTACACACTTCAACATGCATGCATATTTGTCTGGAAAAATGTCATGAACATTTCATTGGCATCTCTTCTGTAATAATTGTCAATGTCCTGTTGCAGCCAAGTTGCAGGAAGATTATATTTTTCTAGTCTTCTGTGTGCTTCCTTTGACACAAGAAAGCTGAAGATGACAACACATGGTTCAAGTCAAAAGGCCTCGGACTTGTCCTCTTGCCACAGCTTTGGACTTGCCCTCTCCCCTGGCCGAGGCTGGGCCACAATTGTGACCTTACTTTCGATGGAAGACCTTTTCTAGCAACTTACTTGTCCTGTAACAAGGCCTTGACAATACTACCCTTACAAACAGAGTTGCAACCCACTTAGACTCTAAGCTTGAACCCATCAAGGACTAGGAAAAGCGTGCATTTACTTATGCCACCTAAGCTGGTACTCCTATCATTCATGCAATGGATGCCCCCTCTTGCCAGGCTTGAAGAGCAGATTCAAATCTGCTTTTGCTTGCAGGGTCAGAGGTAACAAGTAAAGTGACCACTTGCCTTCTGTGGCTGGAAGACGTCAAACACACATCTGCTCAAAAGCTTGGGAGACAATCAGCCTAAGCACCCGAAGCGGTAAGGCTTTGTTTTCCCACACAGGCTTTCATCAGGTATCAAGTCTTTTCTGTGTCACTTGCAGTAGATGCTGTGGCCATGAAAGATTGTAAAGACATGGGTTTTACTAGCCAATCCTGAAGAGGGGAAGGATTGGTCAAGAGGATCTTCAAAGCATTCGCATAGGCCTTTGCATTGACCTGCATGCAAGAGAATCTTCTGCATATTAGTGGTTCTGTAAACAAAAGAAAGCCACAACTGGAGCCAGTGTAACTTTTAGTGCATAATCACTTTCAGTGCACAATGTCTCCTGACCTCTAGGTTATCCATGCAAAGGCTGCACATAATACATGACCTGATAGACGAATTTTGTGTATGAAGACCTCAGACAGAGAATCAGTAATAGGGCTAATAATAGGGCCATTTGACGCACCATTCTAGAAAAACAGAAGATATCAATCGGTGGAATTTCATTACAGGAAGATGTATTTCAATAAACAAAGGAGTGAAACCTATTCAAAATACCTTGATGTCAAGATATGAGAGCTCAGCCATACTTGAAATAGGTAGAAAATGACGAAGCAAATGAAGGAAATGTTCATGAAAAGCCCTCCTGTACAGATACATTTGCCATAAAGAGTCAATACAATGCACTTTGCCCAGTTCTCCAGCCACTTCACCAACTGTGGAATTCATCTTGCAGATGAGGGCCCAAGAGTTCTGTGAACAAGGCAAATGGAGGTACTACATCTTTCAAACAGTACACTGTCCCACGTAAGTTTTTGGAGAGAAAAATGGATGGGAGCACAAAGGAGTGGAGAAGCAGAGAAAGCACGAACAGCATAACTAAAAGCCTGGAAGGTAAAAGGGGTATAATGGATGCAACTACACGATCTCTAATTTTCAAGAAAGGCTACAAACAACGTCTTATGAGTACATTCTATGTTTCAAGAAAGGCCTACAACCAAGATCAACACTCAAGTTAACTGTAATTTCCCATAGCCTGGTGATTTGGGCACGAAGGATTAGATGGAAACTGGCTTTCAATGTGAAGCAGTGTCAATTGGAACTCCCCACAGCCACAGAGCTGAGAGAGAGACAATATTGACTATGAGAAGAGATTACTTGCAGAGGGAGGATCGTGTAGCAGGGTAGAGAGCTCCCTTGGCTGATGTTCCCTGCCTTCTACCTGTTGTTCCGAGAACAACCTCATGCTGTCCTGATGCATCCCAGCTGATTGAATATCTACAATCAGAAATGTCAACCAAGCAATCTCAGTGTTCAACTTACAAAAGGAACGTCTCAGAAACTAATGGACAGTACGACCTCTTCTGGTCTCTGAAGAAGGACCTCAACCTTCGTCCCGATACAATACAAGAAACACCCACAAAAGAAAAAGGACACAAGCTACCTGCTTATCTAAACAACAGCATGGAGAAAATTGTAACCTCTCCACCACCCATCAAAATAAACATTAGACCAAGCAAAGAAGACTGGTGGACCAACCCGCAAGCCAAGAAATCTGAGCCATGAAGGGGTCGTCTAAACCTTTCTGGCGGGGCTGGAGCAATCCATAGAAGTGGCTGCAGCCAACATTTTCCACATTCTCAACAATTTGCTACCCTGCTTAGACCAGTTTGAGTATCAATCACTGAGGCATGATGTTTTTTGTGTTGGAAGAGATCTCAACATGTCCTAGTGACCACCACAGTTACTGCCAAGAATATCTAGACACTAAAAGCAACAGACTCAGAACTTTGCATAACCGTTACAACTTACTGCATTCAATCTGAAAGGTGCAGAGAGATGGCTCCCTATAGGAACCAAACGACTGTACAGAGCCCTCTTCAGTGCCGGAAGTCCCACTCCTCCCACTCCTGGAAACCGTGTACTGTGTCCCAAAAGGCTACCCTTTTCTTCAGTGTCTGGAAATAAGGACTTTTCTCCAAGGTGTGCAGGACTTGGTGCTCCTGATAACTTGGCAGTAGATGTGTCACCAGCAACTGTGACAGAAGAGAGGTAGATAGGTTCCACAAGGAGGTGAGAGAGAAGCGCCCCTGCGATAATCAATACGATTGTACAAGAGGGACAAACTAATGTGTTAGAAGGAGGAATATTGACCAAATTAACAATTCACATGATAATGAGACTGTTTGCAATAAGACACGAGGTTATAAGGTGATTCCAAGGGTATGAGATGATATCGAATTTCACCTCTACAAAACAAGTAATAGGGATTGAAACCAACACCAAGGTCTCTGTTACAATAAGTGGGCATTGCTGTCTTGCTGCTAGGCAAGGTATGATACTCTATGGCACACTAGCTTGTCCAAAGCCAATCAAAGAATTTCACTACCCAAGGCATCATAAGAGATGAGACTGCGATCACCATAGCCTTAGGACCCTACACCCTGTGTTTGCTTTGGACTTGCCATGTCCCCAATATCCAGGGAGGTGCAGAGAGCTTATGGGAGAGTAGTACTAAATGGCAATAACCTTGAAGGCCAACCACATTCCAACGCGCCAGTTTGTCACTGCAGCTCATGGACATGGTGACATCCCCCCTCCCAGGCTTTCTTCTTGCCACTCCTGCTGCTTGCATACCTTCATCTTCTACCACCCCACTTTCCAAGACACAAGTCTCCTTGTCATTGTCCATATGTCGATCCACATTAGGTTCCAAAGATGACCACCAGTCAGTTCATCATGCTCAGTCACAATGCCTGCATTATCAATGCTTCAAATGCCTCACAACGATAAATGGTGCGGAGAGCGGTGATTTCCAATGTACGAGGGGATGGAAGAACCCTGATTCAGGGAATGTCAGCATTCAAACTTGGCATGGAGGGCTGATGGTTATTGAGTCAAACAGGGTGAATAGGGTTGTTCTGCATTAGAAAGCTCAAGATCCAACAGCAGGATGCGAAAGGAAGGCTAGAGAGGAAACTTTAGGTGTGCAGCTAACGGCAAACATATGTAATTATTCAGGCACATGTTTAAGAGGTGTCCGCTTACCATAGATACTCTGACCAGAAAGCCTCGCTTGGCATTCTGCTGCTTGAGCTTCTTCAATACTAGCATTTGCATCCAATCTGGTGAGCTTGGCACCAGTTTGTTTTACAATAACTGCACCAGCCAATGCATCCATGGGTCACATGAGTCTGTTTAAGTTTTCTGAATCCTGTCAGGTGCTCCAAAAATATGACTTTACTGGACTATGTTTGCAAGCAAGTGAAAATAAATTGTTGACTGCAAATGGATGGTCCACAATCATGAAATCAACTCTGAGAGGATAGAAATGCTGCCAGCCAAAACCCATTACCCCCATTGGACCATCATTTGAATGTTGCCAGAGACTGAATAGAAACTTCCATTGCACCTTTATGATTGCCAGGAATGGATCTTTGAAGTTGAGTTTCACTTCTTAGCTGCTCTGTTTCCTTCAGAGGAACCTCCTCTGGTCCAGGTGCGCCTACTCCACCTATGTTCGTAACTACAATTGTGTGTCCACATGGATCGCTCGAAAGACTGTGAGAGGGCCAGGTAGAAGGAGGAAAAGATGTAACAGAATCCTCAGTCTGAATTTCAGCAAGCTCGCTAGGGACTGTCGGCACCGGAAATATGCAAGCATCTCCACCTGCAGCAACGGAGCTGTCGTGGAATTGTTACCAAGTTTGCCAAAGAGAATATTGTTACAACCATCACACACTATGTTTTATCATGAATGAAACTCGCCTACAACCGAATTATATCCCTATATACAACATTCATAATGTAATCTAAAATCTTTCAGCTCTGGAGATTGAAGTGTTGCATATTCACAGCTCAGTGGGGGCACTGCCAAATTGACAAAGTGTAATATAAGAAGTGTTACAGGGAGGCTGACTGATGTAGAGATGGAACTCAAGCCCTGGGAGCAGTTGACATTTCCTGTCGTCCCCAATTTCCCCAATCCACTGAAAAATTGACGGAGAGAGTTGTTTGCTCTCGACCAATTTGGAGAAGCTTGGCTTCAAATCATCATAATCGGAGTCATGATGCCAGAGGCGCTCAATCTCGGAATACAAGAACCTGGCCAGGCCACACCAGGGAAGCAGTGAACATTCAATGAGTAAATCATACTTTTTCATCGCTTCCATCCCGGTCTCTCTTCCTCTCTAAATGTATAAGAAATTGTGGTCATGAGGATCGAGCAAACCGTAGGAGGGCTCTTCTGGCAATGACTTCAGCATGGGAATCATTAACGACATCTCCATTTGGACTCATGCGCGAGCGTCCGATGCATTTCGTCCCGGTCCCTAGAGAGACCACCCGCACCTGACCAGAGGAAGAGAGAAGAAAGGCAGCTAGTACAGTGGTTTCAAGCCCCTGCGGTTTTCCCTTTTTGGGCAAAGCTTCATACTTGGCCTGGACTAACTCTCCAACAATGCTTCCCCATCCCCTTGCCTCTCCTTGACTACCCATCACAGCTGGAATTCAAGAGCATATGAAACGTCCAGCCTCCATTCTCGCCTCAATTCGATGTCGGGTTGGTTTCTGTGCATTTCTTGGTGAAACCGCACTTGTAGCTCAACGAATTCCAGGCCTGCTTGCCTAACTTGTTTGGTTGAACTTGTAAGAGAGCTCATCTAATCATAAGAACACATCTCCGAAAGAAATTCCACCGAAACCCAACTCAATTCTGAGAGCACCAGACCATCAGATTCTACCAATGTCCTCCCTTTCTTCGAGACATCAGATCTCACAAGTCTGGCCCACTGCGATCAGCGCCACAGTTACTACGGAGTTGTGTTTTAGCGAAACAGAATAATTTCAAACATTTTTAACTCTTCAAATGAAGATCTTCTTTCTTTGACGGCGCGAGGCTGGGAATTAGGGTTTAAGGCTGTGCGCGTAAAACCCTACCAGATTGCCTCATGCTGGAAGCAGAGGTGTTGCATTCACAGGAAAGATGTGGGCATCGGGGTTTAGGAATGCTTCTTTGCAGTATCAGATGCAGGCAGGGGGATAGGACTAGAGAAGGTGTTTTTAGTCAAGCCAAATGGCCAAGGTAGTAGTTGCCAAGCGCAAGCTGAGGTCTGCTGGACCTCCATCTCCTGTGACCGAGTCTGGCATTGCCGATGGTGAAGGCGCTATTCCAGAGATAATTGTAGTGTCGAGTGATGATAGTGAGGCCGAAGTTGATGGAAATGCGAGCGACGGTGCCAATGGCGTGGATGCAAGTGATGAGGAGGGAGAAGGAGCTGTTGGGGTTTCGAATGGTGGGGCTTCGACAGACGAGGATTCGGATGGTGACTACGAGGGAGAGGAGGCCAACTCGGATAGGTTAATTTTATCTTGGATCTCCTGCGTATCCAGCACTGTTTTCCTCCAATACCTGATGATGAGCACCGAAAATCCTTAATTAATTGTAAGAATGTGGTGGTCGGGACAGATCTGAAGATTTCGAGGGGGGCGAGACAAGTGAGGAGGAAGGAGGGGAGGAAGATGACGAGCTGAAGGCGGAGATTCGAGAGGCTATGGAGGAGTACATGGATGCTAACGAAAGAGCTGCAGCCAACTTGGAGGGGGATTCAGAAAATGGTCTTGACACTGAAAAAACAGCAGAGGATGATGGTGACAGGCCCTTGACAGCTGAGGAGAGTGATTCTTCAGAGGACGAGGTGGGTACGAATGCAGACCCTTGGATTTTTATTACTTCGCACTTCTAGTGATACCTGTACTTTAGGGCCTAGGGTCTCTCTACTGGAACATGTCCAGAAAAGGGGGATGATTCCAGGATAAGACACTCTGGGTGTAACTGGGTTTTGCCATTAGCCGACATTCACAGGTCTACACACTTCCTTCTTGTACCTTGCCTTCGGTGCACTCATACAAGATTGACTGAAATTGCCATTTGACAGGGACACATAGAATACCTATGTGTGATGTTAGAGGATCCTGTATCAAGCACTTTTCTAAAGGATTTATATCTGTAACCAGGTTCTACTTCATTCCAGTGTGTAAAATAGGTCTCCATGATGGTGGGAGCAATAGTGTTGATCTGAAACAGATTAGATGGAGTGAAGCCTATAGCTGATGTAGGCTCCACAAGTATCCTGTTAATATACAAGGCAAAGTCTTCAAGTTTCTCAACATACTGGTGATGGCTCCCAATGGGTCAAGTTTGAAGCTGCAGGACTATAGGTGTATTTTGGAGACATTTGCTATGAATCTGTACATTCAGGATGATAGCAAGAAGTCAGAATACTGCAGTAAGATGTACATTTTTCCAAGTCTGGGCCCCATTGGTAAAGACTTGACAATGCTGTTCTGTGGTTTGGTGAGTTACAGACATGAATGGCCTGGGGCCCTTAAGCTTTGCCCTACCTGCAGAAAATGCAGTCCGTCCTCGTAATGCTAGTCACCTGTGAGTTACCGCCTGTGTTTTGTTGAGAGCCATGAACTCGGCCAAGGTTACAGACTTCCTTATCGCAGTTATTTGCATCTCCAGTATAACCTTGAGAAGAATATTCCAACTAACTTTTATGTGAGTGCACATGGACCCTGCCATGATAATGTGTTAGGGTCACAGGAGCACTACACTATCCCCCAACATGCAATTCTGCAAGTAAGTAGCCACCTTCAGATTAGCTCACTACTAATGTGATTGGATCTGTGAACCTTGCAATGATTATTCCTCAATTTCTTCATTTTGGGTTCCACTCATAAATGGGACGTTCTTGGTAACATTGCTCTATCAAGGGGCACCATTTTCATTTCACACGCAATAATCTCCAGCATTGATTGGTTGCCTCCTTTCCTCTAGATACCTTTGTCATACTGTGACCTTCAACAGCAGAAACTCATAAGAAGGCACATCTGAACATGGGTTTCTTTTGCTGTTAATTGGCAGACGCCACCCAGAAATACAGTTGGAGATGTGCCGCTGCAATGGTACAAAGATGAGGAACATATAGGCTACGACATTGCGGGGAAGAAATTGAAAAAGAAGGAGCGTCGCGATCAACTTGATGCTTTTTTGGCTCGCACTGATGATGCCAAGGACTGGTATAGAATCTACTGGCTTACGCACTTTTTCAGCCATGTCACTTGAAGGGGACAGTGCCATTGACAACCTTGGTACTTACAAGGGTTGATTTTGACGGGCTTGTTTAACAGGCGAAAAATTTATGATGAGTATAATGATGAGGAGGTGGTGCTAACAAGAGAGGAAGTGGACATGATTCGCCGTATCCGGCAAGGCAGGATTCCTCATGCTTCAGTTAATCCATACGAGGTATCCATTCACTATCCTCTTTTTGTGTGAAATGTATTCTTGGCTGTTCATAGACTTCAGTGACCAGATGTTTAAGTTTCATGTTTGCTTTATCCCAAACAGCAGGCTATGCTTCAATAAATCAGGTATGTCTCTTTGTGTATACAGCCTTACATCGACTGGTTTGAGTGGGAAGACAAGGGGCACCCTCTCTCAAGTGCACCGGAGCCCAAGCGACGCTTCATCCCATCCAAGTGGGAGGCGAAAAAGGTCGGATCCCTCGTTCTTTAACCCCCCTTGAGAGTGGCGTAAGTGATCGTTACACAGGTCAAGCTTGCAATGTTTGCTGGAATCAGATCACTCAGAGCACAGTTCCTGATTCCGTGGCTTCGATGTAGCAATATTGACTCGTATTGCTTATTGGATGGGGTGCTCTTCCATCATGAATCATGCAGAAGTTGAGTTTCACAGATAATCTTGTGAGGATAGCAGGCATTGGCTCTGGAGATATTCATGGTCCTTCCAGAATATACCCATGTCCAATAGCACACTACTCTCCAAGGGTCTCAAGTAGGTGGGCTGAAGCCTCAATTTAAGGCTGAAGAAAGATCACAAGATGGTGGGTCCAAAGAAATTTGCTATCAGTTAGTCAATGGCAATCTTAGAGGAGAAGACTGTTCTGACAATTGGCTGCAACGCATGTACCTACCAGGTGGTGAAATTGGTACGGGCACTGCGGAAGGGATGGATAAAGCTGGAAAAACCGAAAGATAAACCACGCTTTTACTTATTGTGGGGTGATGACCTCCGTACTGCTGACAAGACTGCGAATGGCCTGGCCTACATACCTGCTCCAAAGCCGAAACTACCTGGTAAGAGGTCCTCTGCACTTCCCTATCATTAGCTTTGGAATACATGCATGATGGAGGGGCATGAGATCTAAGACGTGTAGCTCTCATCTGTTTGAATTGGTCATTGATGCAGGACATGAGGAATCATACAATCCACCAGTAGAATACATCCCCACCCAAGAAGAGATAAATTCGTACGAGCTGATGTATGAAGAAGACCGCCCAAAATTTATCCCTAAAAGGTATTCTCCTGCTTGATTGAAAGGATTTGTTGAATTCTATTTATCACTGTTGAGGATTGGAGATAAAACTTCGACCCCCGCAAATGTGCTACATCAATTCAGTTCATTATTCCGTTGACAGCTCTGTTGAGATACTGACAGTATGAGCTTAGATAGTGGTACGACATCAGCATTCAGAGTCTATTTCGAGGTGTTATCAAGGAATATGGTTTCACCTACCTTTTCAGCATTTGGCTGGATGGTTGCACATATGTCACTGTCGAGGATTGGAGATATAACTCCTAACTTTGACCCCTCCAAATGTGCTATATAAACTCAGTCCTTTATTTCCTTTAAAGCTCTGTTCAGATACTAATAGCATGAGCTTGGGGAATGGTACCACATGCCAATTATAATATGTTATCTGGGTTCCGTTATGAGTATTTGGTGTAGGACCGCATCTGGGTACACTATTGTTGTGTTGCTGGCAGATTACTTCAATTCCTTGAAGTTATTATCTAGCCCCTTTGAAGAGTTTGCCACCAGAAGTCCAAGTGCCTAATTGCTCAAAAATACCTTTGGTCTAGATTTGGCTGTTCTGGGATAAATACTTTCTTCATGCATTCTATGCTTTTGTAACTTCCTGTCATGATTCTTTACCAAATTGTTGTCCCAACAGGCTGCCTGAGATTCTCAGACACTGATTTTATGGTCAGGGAATAATGGTGAACTCAGCTCATAGGTCTGAGTTTTTCTCTCAGTTATGGTCATGCTTCCCTTGCCATCCTTGCAGATTTGAATCACTGCGTAAGGTTCCGGCATATGCAGATTTCATCAAGGAGAGTTTTGAGCGCTGCTTGGATCTCTATCTGTGTCCTCGGACAAGGAAAAAAAGGGTCAGTCTTCTTTTGGCTACATCATGCTCTTTTCTTTGCAGTGCTGTTCGATTGCCACTTACTATTAAAGCATGTTTTTCCTGAGCTGCTAATGTGAATGCTGAAAACCTTGGCAGTGAGTATAATTTTTTGCCTGGCTCCCATAGGACTTCATTGGCTTTGCTGAAGTTACAGAAGAGTCTCACAGATGCAATTCAGCATCCTTGACTTGGTTGTTGTCATCTTAATCACATTTCCTTTTCCTTCGAAATACTGATACTGGGACTGAGACTTTGATCAGTCTTGTCTAAACTGGCAATGCAGATCAACATTGATCCAGAGACTCTCATTCCGAAGCTGCCTAAGCCAAAGGACTTGCAACCATTCCCTACAGTCTGCTTTCTGGAGTACCGGGGGCACACAGGAGCTGTGTCATCTATTGCGACCGACTCTTCTGGGGAGTGGCTGGCTTCAGGTTAACGATCTTTTTTCCCCCTTGTTCTGTACATCGGTCTCTAATTCCTAAAGAATCGTCAGTCATATTTGAGCCGCCAGATCTCGAGCAGAGATACATGTGAGGTTGAGGGATTTGATGAGTCACGTGGTGAAGGCAAGGGATGAGAAGACTTAACATGATGGCAATGTATGGTGCCAGCTGATTGTTTTAAAAGTAGTCTGATGCCTTACCCATGTCTTTTCCAGAAGTGTTTTGTAATCACTAGCTGTGGCCAAGTAGTCTGTTTTATATCCTGGCCTTGTGCTCGATTCTGGTAACCTCAATCTCTAAGGCCTGAGATGTGATACTATTGCATCTAGAACTACATGAGAGAGCCACATGGATGCTGGAGTATGGATACTGTTTAACCAATAATATCTTGCCACTGGTGCCTTTAGCTCACTGCTTCTGCCTTTTGAGAAGCAGTGGGTACAGACATGGTGAATTTGGTAGCAGTCAGCAGTGAGCTGTATGTCACTGCTTATAGCTCACTGCTATTTGCCAAGTACCTGTAACTGAAGGTTGTGACTATCCAAGTAGAGGTTAATGTGGCAGGCAGTTTGGGTTTGTGCATCTATCTTAAGTAGATACTTTCCATGTTCATGAGCATGACCCAGGATGTCTAAAACCCTCACTAACCAACTTGAATGCTGTAAATTACTGTGAAGGCTCGCATGATGGGACTGTGCGCCTATGGGAGGTGCAAACGGGACGCTGTTGCAGGGTCTGGGACATGGGTGCACGCATCCGCTACCTGGAGTGGAATCCAAACCCCCAACTTAGCGTACTTGCAGTTGCTGTGTAAGTCTATCTAGTCTCCCATGACTTGGATCTGTGGCCAGGTGTTCTCATGTGACTGTCTTTCTGGAGAAAGCAACTCTGGTCATTGTCACATTTGCAAATCTTTGGGGTTAAATGGCAGTCTTGTTTGAACAGTTCTCTTAGAGATAAGAGATCTTAGAGACCATTTGTTGTCTACGTGGAGTGATTTGGATAGTGCCTCAAGGCACGTTACATGAGGGATTTTGAAGATATTTTTTTCACTGGGAGTTTTGACTTACCATCTATTGACTGTGTGAATGCTGCAGGGAAAAGGATGTGGTGCTATTGAATACGGAGCTGGGTGGGGAAGAGGCACGTGCAGGCGTTGCCACACTTCTAACTCTGAACAACCAGCCTCTGACACCAAATGAACCAGGTATCTTGAGCTTCTTTGTGGCAGTAATTGTTGTGTGTTTGAAATACAAGCATCTTGAGTTTAAAGAGTTTGTGCTCGTGGTGCCCAAGATCTGCACCTTGCCACCAGCTAACTATCTGCCAAGATGTCCAGGTAATATACTAGTACTCCTGTGTGCTAGTTGCTCTGATGTAATTCTTGTAGGAACACCATGACCCTCTTATCTTGCTGTCAAGCAGTCGATAAAGGTATTTGTTCCTGAGGCATGTGATGTGCAGAGGATAGTCTGTTCATGAAACAACCGGTTGTTTCCAAATTGCAGATGCAGGGCCACTGGCAATCTGGAATAGTTATGAGAAGTTTTCAGGTCTCAAATTGAGTCATCAACAGGTACTTATAATTGATCACCTTCCAGTTTCTCGCCTTTCAGTATGACAAGGTGATAGCCCACGGCTAAGAAAGACGAGTCCTGTGAAACGCATATGGCCCGTCCCTTGAGTCCCATAGAAAGGAGAATTGGACTGAAGACTAAACCTTCCTCCGGCCACTGCTATCCTGGCACTGTTCTGAAAGGAGGGTGTATGTGAGAAATGTCTCTTGAGGAATAACAGATCTTCAGCTGAGAGCTTCCATTTGCTGAAAGATACACCTTGGGTTTTGTGGCACAGACAAGTGTGATCACATTTAGGAAATGTCTCTTCTCTGGCAATGGTCTCACCCAATTACTGGGGAATTTGAAAGCCCTCTCAGAGACCACACGAAGTTATATTTCCTTGTAAGAATTTCACAATTTTAGAGCCCGGTGACAATATGCAGTTCCGCAGACAGGCTTTTGTTGGTCAAAAAGTATGCCTTGGTTGCTTGGTATAACTGTACTTAGCTTTTGTATGCGGATGGTTTGACAGGTGGTGCATTCTCTTGCATGGCATCATAAAGGCGACTATTTTGCTACTGTCTCTCCTGATGATATCCTCCTGTATTCACTTATATTTCTGTGGTGGTAGTGTTTGGAGAGAGATGAACTCATTGACCATTCTTTGTGAAGATTGGTAGGAGTCGCCTCTGGATTCAGACCTCTGTGTTGGAAGGAAAGTGACCTTTAAATTGTCATGCCCAGCTCCAGCTGTGGGGCCACGTAGGCGGTTTTGAGAAAAATGCCGATGCAGCCATCTGGCTTCTATCTGAGATATAGTGAAATGTGGCTCCAGTCAGTCAGTCATGCTGTGTTTGTGTAAGAGAGGAATGCTAAAATCAAGGTGTCCCTTAATGGAGAAGGCAACACGCAACACAAGGGCAGTGCTGGTACACCAACTATCGAAGCAACAGACTCAAAACCCATTCCGCAAGCACCATGGGCGCGTGATTCGAGTGCTATTCCACCCTCACCGTCCTTTTCTCTTTGTAGCGACAAAGATGCATGTCCGTGTTTACAACCTGGCCAAGCAACAGCTTGCCAAGAAACTCCTCACAAGCCTCAATGAGATATCTGCAATGGCCATCCACCCTGGGGGTAAGTCAGAGCTCTTAATTTCATTTTCATTGATTATGGTAGCATTGAAGTTTTTACTTCACACTCCATGCATTGCGATACTAATTGTGTAATTGGATGGACACAGGGGACAATCTGATATTGGGGAGTCAGGAATCAAAACTTGTGTGGTTCGACATGGATCTATCAACCAAGCCTTACAAAACTGTCAAGTAAATCTCTTCCTGTGACTGGCTTGAAAGCTGTATTTCATGTACTTAAGTGGAAGCTTTAGTGCCATGGTCACTTATATTTGGCATGGTTTTCCTCACGGGATCTTAACACTTTGTTATGGAAGGGACAAGGCATGTGATTCTAATTGTGTGCATGTATGGATGACTAAGTATCATCTATCATGTGGTTTGGAAGAATGTTGATTGATTTTCAATGCTGGGATTTGCTGATTGGTATTTATCCAACAGCCCCATTTGATATGATGGATGGATGGGGGTAAACAGGAACCATGAACAAGACATCAGTGCGGTGGCCTACCATAAGACATATCCTCTTTTTGCCTCATCTTCTGATGATGGCACCGCGCACGTCTTCCACGGCATGGTGTACTCAGACCTTCTGCAGAACCCCCTTATTGTTCCTCTTAAAATCCTACGAGGTCATAAAACAGTAAATGGTAGAGGTGAGTCCCTTACAACACAATCTGCTTGTTGTTTTTGTATCTATGTGCTCATAAAGATACCATCATATGAGTTTTGCAACAAGCAGCCAACTCTCCTTCACTACAATTTGATGGTGTTAGACCCCCTTGACTTGATGACTTGCTTGGAGATAGATGGCATTAGTACTCAAGCTGTGGTTGAAGTTACTTGTCCATGGAATGAACGAAATTGCAACAGTAATTCAAAGGATCTGTAACTAATCATCTGGGGCATATCAGGGTCACCCTCCCAGAGAATCATGGTTGTCTTCCTCTGCTACTCTCGAGCTGGAGGAAGAGTTAGAGCTGACCATCAGGAAGGCCTAGCAGAACCCAACGTACGAGGCTGAAAAAGAAAGTTGCCTACTTACTGTAACACTTGCCTGTTTCCATGCTGTGCAGGTGTGTTGGACTGTGAATTTCATCCGAAGCAGCCATGGTTGTTCACGGCCGGGGCTGACACAGTGGTGAAGTTGTACTGCAATTGATAAATATGTTTCTCATATCTGTTGTGTCTCAGGCTTCTCCTCGCCTTGGCTTCTTTTTTCTGCACTGCCCTTGTTGTATACGAATGGCCACAGGCCCTAAGCAGGAGAGAGAGTTACCTTGTCAGTGCTACTGGATCTACAAACTTGTCACATCTGCACTGTCCACCCTCCATCCAATCCTTACCAACTGCAAACCATGGGAACCAAGGACACGCATGATGTATGTACTCTATGGCCTATTCTTATTTATGCATCATATGCTACAATACCATACCATTCTTTGGTAATCTCAAAGTTAAAAGTACATTCCTGGCATATGAAATATGAACCACAAATGTATGGGAATGAGTATGTACCTAGGCGTTTTGTGGCCTGGTCTGGCTGGTTATCAACTACGGTTTATAAGTATTTAGTACTTACTTTTGTATTACTGGATTAAGAGCCCATCCTCCTAGAATTGGCACTCCCAATATCCAGGTCAATAGTCAATACCCTACCTGGGCTGGTATTGACAAAGGCAACACCAGTGCAATATCCGCATTAGGGGCAAGAACAAGGACCATGCACAAGGTATAAGTATCAACCAATGTTGGACAGGTGCACATGCAGGGTTGGGCATGTACAGCCCCAGCCGGGCAGCTGCCGGCCAGCGATTCACTCATTAACCCTGCGGTGCGGGGCGAGCCTCCTAGTCCCAGGTTAACGATTTTTTCCAGCCCGTATGCAAAATGTGCGACAAGGATAAGCTAGACGCAAATGTGGCCATGTTTGATGTTTGGACTTGATATCTCTTGACTTCGAAAAACAAAATACAAGATATGCATATGTACACAATTTTAATTTTTTTGGAAAAAGAGGTATGCTTTCTTGTTATTTTGGTTTTCAAAAATTAAAGGAGGTAAAGGCCTTGTAAAAGGTGTCTTGGAAAAAATACCCAAGACCAAGGACATTACCTTACTTCATGTTAGAGAGTCTGGGGATGTAAAGAGTGCCTTCCTGGATATAACAAGGGCCTTCTGGGCCTGTTGAATACGGGGCCTAGGACTTGAATTAGTAACCGTCATGGAAGGGGGGTAAGAAAAAACAAGGCATGAAGCCGACAGCTATTAAATGGGGGAGGGTTCAGACTGCAAATTGTGTGGGTAAGAAGCAGTGTTGGACTGGTATATAGGGTCTGGCCGGGTATCAACCAGGGTATTGAATAACCGACCTGGTTGGTATTGGCTTTTGTAATACTATGGTTAATAACCGGACCGGCTGGTATTGGCAATTCCAATACTATGGTTGATAACCGGACCGGCTGGTATTGCTAAGCCAATACCCGGGTGCATACCCGTATTATGGGCAAAAACAATGACTATACCATGGTATGAATAGTAAATTGGTTGGGTGCACAATATGGCAGAGGTGCGAGGCTGCACATGTGGCAGAGGGCATGTCCAGTCCCAACGGCCTGCCACTATGCTTCATTTCTTACCACATGTAGGGCGGGCCCGCCCCTATTCTTTATTTTAAAGAATTGGCTGGACGGATTGCAAGGTGGTTTCGCGCGGGTAGGAAGAGAATATGATTGATGAATATGAGGACCTCATTGCAGATGTTGGTTTATTTGACGATTATGAGGGTTGCAATCGGTCTTCTTTTAACTAAGCTTGCTTCAATTTGGATACTAAAATCTGCAACGCCGTTATTATGTAAAGCAAAGATTGAAGTTTGCAACATAATAATTAATTTCCTTGTGAAATCAATTGAAATCTTCTAAATTCATTACATATTAATAATTTAGTGTTTATTTTTAATTTTTATTATCATTATTTATACCCCGGGTTGATAACCGGCTGGTATTAGATTGGAATACCCATCCTATTGATACCCGTCTGCAAATCGAAAATCATATTACTATTGAGAACCGGCAGGTATTAAAATTAAGAGAATCTTTCAATACTATTGGAACCGGCTGGTATTGCAAATTAATTTCTTTTCAATACCTGGACCCGGCTGGTATTAGAAAAAGTAATACCCGCCCAACATTGGTAAGAAGGTGTGGCATGCTGGTTTCTAGGGCTCACACGTGTCACAAGGCAAACCTTCTAGAAGGTCCACCCCGTTAGGGTTCGGAAGGCTTCTACCCACATCCCCGAGAGGGTATAAAAATGAAAGTCCATGACTAGTAGTTATTGTGTCACCACTAATAAGTGGTGGGCTCTGCAGGTGGAGGCTCCAAAGAAAAACATAAACATGAACCATAGGTATATTAATTATTAGGGACAGCACAGTAAGCTGAATAAGTCCCCCAAATAAGGGCAATGATTGCAGGGAAGATAGTCGATTACTCTGTCACATTGATATGTGCCTCAAATGTGAATATATGCCTCAAATGTGATCTTGACTGTTGAAAAACGTCATATCCGTCCTCCAATATGTTAAGGTTGTCAATTGTCAACACACATGAAAGTTTTCTCAGCCTGGCCGCTCACAAGAGCAGGAATCTTGCGCTACGTAAGGTGCCATCCTAACCCAAAAATCCTGCCCAATAAGGCGGCATCCTCTCTAACTAAGAAATCGTGGCCGGGTCTTCATAGATGCAAGATACATATCGAGCCTTGTTGGATGTGCGGACGTGGATGTCTTCAAGGACAAGGAGCATCCGCTTGGATGGTTCGGAATATTAATGGTACTTTTAACTTCTCACTGATGAAAATTTGGGCACCATGTCATTCCTCTAATAGTGGGGATTATCCTTTTGTGGGCGACCTGTCAGCAGTGATGCACTACAAGACCAATCTTCCTCTAATGTCTGCTCCAAATTCTCATGCCTGTGAGGAACTAAGCTATGTTGGGGGAAAGTATGGTCAATGCTCAAGAATACTATATAGTTTTAAGTTGTCTTGCAGCAAGCAAATGAGTCAGAAGGGGGGAAAATACCGCCCAACAATCCCTTGCACATTTGAACAATGTTTTGACGCTAGGGAAGGAATAAGGAATGATTTAGTCGATCACATGGTGCCGGACTGGCTACTTCCCTGTGTATGTCAACCACGCGCATCTTGTACTTGCCCAGCTAGACTCTGCCTTGACATTCTGTTGGTCCAGGGACTCCCCATAAACGCTCCCCCACCCATCGACCCGACCCAAGCACTCACCATACACTTCATTGAATTCACCTATTGCCATGACCGCTTTCCGGGCACCTCCACTCTCGAAAAACGACAGAAATACGACCACTCATCCTAGCCATCCGCCGTCGCAGCTAGAACACAGGCCTATTTACGGTCATCACTGCCGGCACCAGAGGCGGCATCCATAACGTCAGCATCTCTGCGCTTCAAAACAATTTTAAACTCCCCATCACCTCTATACATAAATGCTTTAAAGCCATACACCTTACAGCTCTTCGTTCTCTTATGGCTATCATGACCAACAAGCGACAACTAGAAACCCCCCACTCGCTTCCTAGGCACCTTGGGGGCCTCGAGTACCCAATGGGTACCCCATGGGTATCCAGTGGTACCCATTGCCCCACAGGTACCTTCCTCCCCCCCTCGGTTACATGGCCGTGTCCCCTAGACACTGGTTTCTTGTTCACATAGGGCCCACCCCTGAAAAGGGGCAGTAGCTGCAAGGCGAAGTGGCTCTTAGTTGCACCGGCTTCGGCCGGAGTCTTCTCTCTCTTAGTTTGAGGTAGAGATCTGAGAAACAAAGACGAAAGTTTGGTATTGAAGCATGATAAGAAAAAACAAGGTATGACGCCTCCCCCAAACGAAGCATAAAGTATGGTGTCTCTTGACCCGGAAGGGCTACTGCTTTCCAGGTGGAAGGACACCTTTGTGACATCTTGGTGAAGTGAGTAAGGACATGGCCCCGCCATTTAGCAGATTCATGGGTGATACATACAACATTCACCAAGCAGTACCAAACATTAGTCACACACAAGTGCTTGTATTGCTGTTGTGATTGAATGAGTACACAGGACTTTTGACCGATCTGAACATGGAGAAGTCAGATGAACTCTTTAACCAATGAAATTTAACCAAATGAGAGCTACTATATTGTAGATCTGTACTTCTGGAAGACTGATATGTCTAGCAATGTAACTGCAACGAGTAGAAGCCTTGCTTGACCTGCTGATCCAGATAAAATACTCTCTACAACTTCGGCTGAAATTGGTTTCGCCGTGCGCTGAGCTTATAGTTTCCAATAATGAGCAAGAGCCGTGTATAATTCTTTTCCCATAAACCAGAATGAGCTTCACCACGCTCTACTATTGATCCTAAAGTTCTCATGAATTCCATGGTTGTGGGAAGTTGTCGATGGGAGGTCGATGGGTGGCTTGTGCGGGAGCCAGATTAAGGAGCCTTCGGATTGATAGGTTCAAATCCACACACATACACTGTAGAAATAACAAACCACCTGATCTGTAACTATAAAGTCAAGGTTATCTGTAACACACAAATAGAACTAGAATCAGCAAGATTTTTGTAAAGTAGTTAGTCATCAATGAAAGAGACAACTGGGTAGATAGACATTAAGCCGATAGAGTTATTAGCACACGGCATGCTGTAAACATAGGTAGGTGAGGTAACCGATATAAGACCTATAAGTCTGTGTCTCAGATCACTGTTCTTGTGGAGATCTATTATAGTAAAGCTTGAGCTTTATGTTGCTGAGTTTTGTAACATGGTATCAGAGCCAGCAATTTGATCCTTAGCTTACAGATAGATACAAGTGTCTACGGTCATGACTTCAGAGATTTCAGTGGAAGAGCGTGGTGTTCAGGAGTCAGAGGTGACTAGTCCTGCAAGGAGAACGACGCTCAAAACACTCGAAATTCCACACTCGTCGAGAATGACAGGAGGTAGTGAGGGAATTATCTTTGAAATCAACAAGCTGGCGGGAGTAGCCAATTATCAGACTTGGAGGTTCAGATTGAAGAATCTGATCGTTCGTGACGATCTCTGGAACATCATCACCGACATAGAGCCGGAGGATGACTCGGAGCTCACAAATCGCAGGAAGCAGAGACTACTCGCCATGATTAATCTTTCAGTGAAAGATGAGATGATTGATGATCCTCGTCAAGTCTGGAACAAGCTAGAAAATTTGTTTGCCTTAGCAAGTCCAGCCAGAAGACTGTTGATCAGGAATCAGTTGTATAGTGCCAAGGTGACTGAGGGTAGTAGTGTATCTGACTACCTAAGAAATGTGCACAATCTGCACCAGCAGTTGCTAGCGATGGGAGATGTCATACCAAATGAAGATATCGTCATGGCGATACTCAATGCTCTACCTGAGAGCTATGAGTCATTCATACAAAGCATCTCCAATAGGGACGAATTTCCTACACTTGACCAGCTTGTGACTCAAATCCATCACGAAGAAACTAGGAGGGAGCTGAAGGGGACCAAGAAGGTTGAGGAGAAGGCCTTGATCATGAAGTTTACTGATGATTATAGCAGATTCACTTGGATATTTTTTTCTCAAGAAGAAGTCAGAGACCTTGGAGAAATTAAACAGTTTAAGCTACTTGCCGAAAATCAGACCAAGGAAAAGCTAGTAGCGCTGCGATCAGACCGTGGAGGTGAGTTTACATCATCGGCCTTCGTCAATTTTTGCAGAGAACATGGGATTAAGAGGGAGTTGACACAAGCATATACTCCTCATCAAAATGGAGTTTCTGAAAGGAAGAATCGAACGCTGTTGGAAAAGGCTCGGAGCATGTTTATACCCAGATTATCTTTGGACAGAGGCTGTGAATGCGGCAAACTATTTGGCCAATAGACTTCCTACTCGTGCAAACGAAGGTATGACTCCCATCCATAAGCTTACAGGCGAGAAACCTCGGCTAGACCATTTGAGAGTCTAGGGTTGTGAGGCGTTCATGCATGTTGCCAAAAATAAGAGAAATAAACTTCAATCCAAGTCCCAGCGATGCCTTCTAGTAGGGTATGACGAGCAAAGCAAAGCATACAGGTTGTTCTATCCAAAGAAGAAAATCATTGAAATTAGCAAGGATGTCAGATTCAATGAGTCCCAGTTTGGATTTAGGGCAAATGACGCTGATGCACTACAAGAACCGACACAAATCAGTCAGTTTGTCTTCAGGGAAGTGAAAGATAACTTGAAAACTAAGCTTCATGCATCACCTGCTACAATACAAGAGCGTGCTTTGTCAAATGATGGAAACACCGATGCATCTGAAGGGTTTTCTGATAGTGAAATTGAGACGATGCAAGGAGTGACATCACCTTTGATGCATGATGGCTCTTCGTTGGATAGTGGCAACATCTCGAGAGAAATACAAGCACACTCGAGGGAGAATATTGAGGAGAATGTGCCACAGCAATCAACAAGACAGAAACGTCTACCAAAGAGGTACACTGACTTCATTATGTCCATAGAAGAGTAAGAACCTGTAACCTTTGAAGAAGCGATTGTGAGTAGAGGCTGGAGAGAAGCTATGAACTCTGAAATGGAATCGATCGCTAAAAACAAAACGTGGGAGTTGGTAGATCTTCCTTCGGGGAAACAACCCATAACAACAAAATGGGTGTACAAGATAAAAATGGGATCAACTGGAAAGCTTGAAAAATTAAAGGCAAGGCTTGTGGCTACGGGATTCCAACAGGTTGAGGGTTTGGATTATGATGAGACGTTTGCCCCAGTGATAAAATGGGCGACAATCAGAACCGTTATTGCCATGGCTGCTCATGAGGGATGGGAGATCAATCAATTAGACGTGAAGACCGCTTTTCTAAATGGGGAGTTGAGAGAGGAAATGTATATGATGCAACCTGATGGATTTATCAAGCCAGGAGAAGATGGAAAGGTCTGCAGGTTAAGAAGAGCATTGTACGGATTGAAGCAGGCTCCAAGAGCCTGGTATGAGAGGATAGACACCTACTTGAGAGCACAGGGTCTCAACAGAAGTGAATCAGATTGTAATCTCTATTTCTTCAATGAGGATGGCAAAACAGTCATTCTAGCACTCTATGTGGATGACCTATTGTTGACTGGTAGCAATACTACCAAGATTAGCTGGCTCCAAACCCAACTCGAGAGTATCTTTGAAATGTCTAGCCTTGTCCGACTGAGCAGATATCTCGGAGTAGAGTTTACCCATGTTGACAAAGGGATATTCATGGGGCAAAAGCTCTACATCATGGACATGTTGAGAGAATTTAACATGGAGGACTGCAGAACGAGCAAAACGCCCATGGCAGAGGGACTCGGTTAGCAGCAGATATGGGGACAGAAGCAGTAGATGCAACAATGTATCGGAGAATGGTGGGGGAAGCTTCTCTATTTGACCAATACTAGACCCGACATCACTTATGCAGTTGGAGTAGCAAGCAGATTCATGGAGAGGCCTGAGGAAACACATCTCGAAGTAGTGAAGCACATATTGAGATACCTCAAAGGAACAACTGATTTGGGAATCATGTACTGGAGAGGTGACTCTAATGTCATCAACGGATATTCCGACTCCGATTGGGCTGGGGACTATGACAACAGAAGATCAACAAGTGGCTTCATTTTCAGGTTCGGAGCAGGGCCCATAAGTTGGCTGAGTAAACTTCAACCAACTATAGCCTTATCATCGACAGAGGCTGAATATAGGTCTCTTCACTTGGATCTCGGGGCACGACGGTCATAAATAGTCTCAAACTGCTGAAAGGTGCAAGGCTGAGAGTCCTTTTTTTTTGTGTTTTTTTTTTTTGTGAGTCCTTCCATAATTAGATGACTCGCTAATAAATAGGATTATATATTCATGATGGTCTTAATGTGTAACGGCGTTCCTGACGGCGGGGGGAGCCACCGCCGGTCACAAGTGCTGCCGTCGTTCTCGCGCCTTCTCTCTTTATCTCCCCCTTTGGTTATCTCGTGTGGTGGGACGTCCTCGTGCAGGGATTGCAATGTGTTGGAGGTAAAGTGCGGTAGCTGATGATGGATTGATTTGCCTGGATTTTGCTTTATATGTTTGTGCAGGGCTCATTCATTGCTTACGTAGTGGATGCGTTCAGTGCTTCCGGTAATGCAGATTTGGAGAGCCTGGGCTATTTCTGCTAATCGATTGCACCACCCTGTCCCCATTGTCCATCGATTTGCAGCTGTGCGTCAGTGCTCTTAAGGATCGTACCGAGTCAGCTGTATTTGTGCACGGGTGTGTGTTTAAAACTCAAACGATCTGCCTTCCCCCGCTATCTCTGTGGAATCAACCAGTTCTTCGTGTGTTCCAGCTATTGATAGTTTGTTCGTGAATTTCATCATATCGGTGTAATTCATACGTTGTAGGAGTCGTTTTCTGGTAACAACTCAAGTATAACGAAACCAGCTTGGCTGGATCCCAGCTACGAGGACTACTCGCCTTTCAACTTCTTCTCACAGGAGATTCGTATTTGTCCATGCGTCGTGCATTTCTTGCACACATCGAAACAGGTAGTTTTCTGGAAAGCGACGTTCCAACGTCCACGTTCACGTCATTTTGCTGGATCTGTACAAGTCGTTCTCTGCAATCGCAGGAGCCAGTATGGTAGGCCTCTGTAACGTCTTGGCACTAAACATGCTGTCATCCAATTCAATTTGCTGCGTGTTTGGTGAATGGAATTCATTGCACGGACTTTGTTCGGTCCGTAACCTTCAGTCTCTCTACCTCGAATGCAGAAAGCTGCATGCTGATCCGGTGTATATCCATGTACTCTGGACACGGATGGTGTTTGTTGTGATTTGTCGGCTCTTTGGCCGTCGTCGAAAAGGCGATAGACAGGTACGGACTGGTATAGGGGATATAATGTAAAGCGTCCAAATGTAAGCATCCGGTCCCCATCCGATAGAGTTTTTACTGCAAATTCTTAATTGTTGGACACTGCATATAAGATTTTGCTGACCTGTGAAGCGAACCTCGGGGCTTGTTTTCGGCGCTTGCAGGGCACAGGATGCAGCTCTAGACAGTCGCTGTAGATGGAGGCTTGCACATTCTTAGAGACAGAACTATGGATTTTTAAGCAGCCATTGGCTTTCAGTGAGCTGTGTTGAGAGTTAAATAGTGGAACAAATGGGAGGTGGTAGAGACTTCAGGCCATATTACGCTGCTGGAGAATCAGACGACTGCTACCTGCTGCAGTCTCACAATGATGAGCCAGAGCGACTTGGAACGGGCAACGGTGGAGATCCAGTAACAAATTCACTCACGACCATCCCATCAAAGTCTCTCCTTTGGATCCTCGGAAGTTCGCCGTGTCTCCGGTGATCAGAACCGTGACAATGGTAAAGACACGTTTTTGCCTGAAAACGAAGAGACACCTCAAAAGAAGATGAAAACAGGGTCGACAGACAATTTAGGAGATGGAACACATAACGATCCTTCGAAGATTCGTCTTGCAGAAGATTCAGCGGTGCACTCTGAGCCCGTCTGTGGAGTCGAAGAGCTATATCAAAGTGATGCAGATAGTAAACAGCTCTGTCAGACAACCTCAGACTCTCAGTGTTTACGTATGCATTCGGAGTGTGAGGGTGTTGATAACTTGCCTGTACATGGTACGTTGTACAAGCTCATGCAGATAAGGACAGACAAGCAGGACCTGAGCTTTGTGGAGAAGGTCGTCCTTCCCCGCGATCAGATTTCTGGCCTTTGCAACAGGCTGGTGCCGAACTCAGCAAGGCTTGGGCACGATGAGAAGCAGCTATTAAATTTTGGAGTGCTGAACAATTTATCTTTGCCCATTGTTGGCTTCTATGGAAGCAAGGATGTGATGGTTGAAATACTCACGAGGCAGGAGTTCGTCACGACCGAGGCGGCTGTGCAGATGCGGGAGGGAAAGTTAGAGCCAGGATTGTACTTGTCTTTGAAACACGAGAGTCTTTGTGTTTTCTACTGGCACCAGGGCAAGAAGCTGCAGGATGCTTCAAGGAAAGACATCTCTTGCAATTTTGTGAGGTATCTCACAGAGCTATGTGACACGATTTACATTTGCATGGACGGGCACGAAGTTGTGGCCTCACTGTCCACATCTGCCGCACAATTCTCAAGGAAACAGCGCACTCAGAGATTGCAGATTTCTGTTGTTAAGGCCTCGGAGAATGACTTCAAGTTGCATCCTGGTTTTGAGCTTCCCCTATGCTCAAAAAGCTCAAAACAATTGTTCGCAAATGACAAAGTCTATCCCGTTCAACAATTAGCAGCTAAAGATATTAAGCTATCTCAGGGTCTCCATCGGTCAGCTGTTCTTATCACCATCGATCGGTCTCCCCAAACAATCGAGCAATGTAAACAATTGACAGTCCAAGTGAATGAGCTCCCTCAAATTGTTCAGGATTGGGCTTTCCAAACATAATCTCGATGTCAGTAAATTGGGAGACCGCGACTTCACCTCGCTCTTACAATGTGCTAATTTGGAAGGTTTGCAGGAGTTCCACTCCATTGAAGAGAATGCAGAGGAGAAATTAGCAGAGCAAAACAATAGAAGCTACAAGAAGGACTCCATTGTGAGTAATCAAGAAGCAAAGGTTCTGAATATTTTTGCATGTGGCCTTCTGGCTTACCTCCGGCTCACCTATCCATGGGAAGAGGGATTACTCCAAGATTCTCTTAGCAGAAAATCTGGAAGTCAGATATCAGAATACACAGAACAGGAAGGTGCTAATCATGGGGAAGATGCAAACAATTCTGACTGTGCAGATCCATGGAAGATAGGGGAAGCTGCTAATGTTGAAATCACATTGGCAGATTTCACAAGCCTTGACGAACGACCTGAGAACAGAAGAGTCTTGGACCACTTAGTCTTTAATGAATTGGAAAGAGAGCTTTGTGATGTTCTATTCCGAAAACCAGACAGATTGGCGCAGCAGATACTATTCATTGGATCTGAGGTTGTGTTCCGGTTTGAAGGAAGGATGAGGGACAGGTTTATCATGAGCATTCCATTGAAGGGAACACATTTTGTTGTTGGGCGCCAAGCACCAGATAGGGCCTTTGGACCCGTCATGTACAGCCAAGAGATCACCCTGAGACCCGCAGGTCCAGAGAATAATCCCAGTTTCATAGCTCGCCTCCTCCCTGCAGCTGGGATGGATGTCACAGGTATGGTGCTGCTGTCAAAGCCCCTGTTCTTGCACATTACTGGGGAGAGCCGGATAAAAGTGGTCAGCCTTGAGCTTGTCAAGGGCTCATCAGGAAGTGGCTTGGAGAGCTGGATGGGCAGCTTGGCTAGTGCAAATGTATTGCCCTGGATAAGATTTTAAGAAGGTTTAGCACTGAATTTGTGAGGCTACCATGTAAGAAGAGTGCATCTCTTGTGAGCTTTGCTGTGGAGCACCATGCCTCAGCGTTTGGATTGACTTCAGAGTGTCCTGATCATACAGACTTGATCATTCACAAAATGGTGCAGGCCTCTGGTTTGGACCTCTCAGCACAGTTCAATTTATCACCAGATGTAGAACACTCCCTGGAGACTAAATTTTCAGAAATTCTTGAATCGGAGGGGTTGGATGTTGCAGAAATGGAGATGGCTCCTGCTGTAAGTACTGTATGCCTTGAAATTTACAAGAAAGCCAGATCTGAATTCCAGGGCAAAGTCTTTTCCACTGTCAAAACGGCTTTTGCACTGTTGGTACGAGTGCAGGTTGAGCAAGATCTACAGGAAGAGACCCGATCTTTGAAGGAAAGCATCAAGCTTGACAAAGCAGCCTATCTAACAAGCCTCCGGAACAAGATACTCACGAGAGGCTCTCCTGATCTGCCTACCCTTTCTGTGTTGAAGTGTCAACTACTGGACAGTACAGATCGTGTCGGTATTATGGCTGCCGGATGGAATTTTGTGAGGGGACTGGGTTCCAGATCAGAGAGCAGGAGGGGGAAAGTGACCATCCACTACTCACATGAGGTGGTTGAGAAGGAGAATGTCACCTGGATAGCTGTAGAGCTTGCCCCAATGAAAACTGATCTGGATCTATTGACGTCCGAGATTGGTCATGTTATTGTACCTAGTCTCTCACAGCCAGTCAAGGTTATTGATCTGGACTCAAATGAGCAGCGCTTGTGGAAGGTTGTGTACTTGAAGTCTGGCCAGGTACTGGTGTTCATTTTAAGGTTTTTGAATGAATCTTCTTTAAGTGTATACCTTGGCTCCAGACTTGGGGTGGACCTGAGCAGTGCGAATCCTGTGCTGAAATTTTTCCGAGGTTACGATTTAGTGGCTTTCGATGAAGCCTGCAAGTTTCTTGCTTTGTATGACAAATCATCATTGACAATCAGAATACATCGCATCAACGAGTCCACAGGACTGGTGTGGATGTTTGTCTAGGAGATTACCATGGGATTCTGGAGATTGTGTGGATGGAGTTTGTCCCTGGGAAGGAGGAGTTAGTATTAGTTGACTCAGCCCACTGCGTCCGAGTTGTTGAGTTGCAACAGCCTGTCATGATAAAGCCACGCACTATTATGATATCCAAGCCAGTTTCTAAAGCTTGCATCTCTTCAGATTGATCATGTCTACTTGTTTTCTACAAAAGAATCACAGGAAGTGTGGCCAAGTCTTCCGGTGAAACTGCTCCAGATGTAAGTGACAACTGCAGCGAGATTGGAGCTACACCTACTTGTCTGCCAGGAACTGACGCCACCACAGAAGGTGCATATCATGCCTGCCCTTTGTTTATGAAAAGGGGTTGAAACACACCATTGGGCTGGATGCACGTTTGGAGTTGTGTAGATTAGTGGGCTCTGTGGAGCTCCCTAGATGATATAACCTGTATGGTATGCATAGTACAGCGAGTCTCCCAAAAGCTTAGTGTCTGGATCTGCACTCCACCCACAACAGATGTCACATGGGCCAGTAGTGTAATCAAGTTTGCTTATTTTCGAGACCTTACCTGTAAGGATATATTGTCTGTCTGTTTTCTCCTCTTAAGAATCTTAGAGCCAAAGATCCCTGCATCGTCTGTTGCTCCCTCAGGTTACATGTGATGGCAACCAATATGGTCCTCTCGGATTACACCTAGATATCCATGTCCAATAGTATCTAAAAACAAAGTTCGGTGATTGCAACACAGATATCCACAGGAAGGAAGGGGCAGATACTTCCTTATGGCTGGAAGTTTACAGGCTTGATGACACGATGTCCTTTCTGAAGACCATAGAGCTGGATCTTCTTGTTCAAGACTTCAACACCATGGAGGTGGCAGTGGTGTGTTTTGGCCCTCAAATGCACCTCCTCATTGTCCATGGTAATGCACATTCTGGTGTAATAAAGTCCCAAGTGCTGGAGATAACTTCGGCATCTGAGGTTTGTCAGTTCAAAGTTCAAAATGGTGCGCGAGACACGTCAAAACCTAAGAGCTCCTTGAAGAAAGTCTTGACTTGCCTTGAACTGGACTATTTATACCACATTTTTGACAAATTCTCCACCAGCCCTCCTTTGATGGATAGGGACAGCCACATTCGAGAGCTCTGTTTTCATCTTACATGGAGAGCATCCCCTGGGTTGGTAGCAAAAGACATCGATGAAAAGTGTATGAAACACTTAACATCAGCAATGGAGAAGCTGAAAAGAGAGAAGGGGAAAGACTTTACTAGATTGAAGACCATTTTCCATGTGCAATCCCTAGGACAGTGTCTTCTGCAGAAACCTGGCAGAATTGCACAAGGGCTCAGTTTGACTAAGATGGGTGTTTGGATGCTCCATCTTGTTTGCCTTGTTCCCATTCAAATTGCTCGGGCGGAAAACAATGGCATGAAGCCCCTTGTTGATGGCCTTCAGATCTCAGCAGACCTCAACTATGCAGACGCTCTCTCTCTTGCAAATGTGATACGCCTTGGCTTCTATGATGCTGTTCTGGAGAACTGGGCTGGAAACATTAAGGTCATTTCGTCCATGGGGAAGCAGAGCAGTGGGAAATCTTATCTTCTCAACCATTTGAGCGGCTCGCTGCTAGATGTGGCTGGTGGACGATGCACAGATGGTGTGTGGATGACCATGCGCAGTACAAATGATTGTCTTTATGTGCTCCTTGATTTCGAGGGCCTTGGGAGCTTTGAGCGCAGTGAGCAGGAGCTGCTTTCCATCCTCAATGCTGCCGTCAGTAATATCACCATCTTCAATAAAAAGGCATGTTAATATCTCAATATGCATTTTTGGTAGGATGCAATTCATTCTCTCTTTATTGTCTCACTGATGTACAGTGGGTACCATGTTGTGGAAGTTATTCTCAGAACCCTCCAGCTTCTTCTGTTGCTGTAGTTGCCAGTTGTTGTTGTTTCTACCACCTGATTTATGGTATAGAAGGTTCCAAGATCAGAAATACACAAATTGGTGGTAACAGGAAAGAGCAGACCATGACATAAACCTAGAGAGCTCTTCTATATTTTACACAGTTTGAAGACTTTCGATCCCTTTGGCAATAAATGGCTTACCAATCAATTCTGATCTGATCCTCAGGATTTTCACCTAGACAAAGAGACTGAAGCAGTTTTTGAGCGCTTTCAGTATGGGGTCAGCGTGGTGAAGCAAGATGACAAGCTTTTCAAAGGCCTCTTCTACATAGCCATCAAAGATGTGGACACATCAGATGTTGATGACCTGAAACATGAATTTCATGAGAAGATCTCTCAGATGTGCAACAAATCTCATGAAAATTTTCTAATGACAATGTATGGTGGCGAGATTGCAATTGCTGCCTTGCCACCCTTCCAGCGCCCTGAGTTTCAGGCTAGGTTGGCCGCTACCAATCTTTTTATGTATGAATCAGCGAATGAGGCCTTCAAAATGTGACAGACACTGAGTAAATCTGATGAAATGTGTCCTGCCTTCAGTGTCTGTTGTACTATCTTTCGTTCATTAGTTTAAGGGTTCAAAAGGGCCAAGAGAGCATATACCCTCTCATGCCTTGATCAAATTACATGATTTTTAACGAAGTTTCTCACATGACCTTATCAAGCATATCATGTGATCTCAGGAGAGCATAGTCGAGATTGCTGAGACCCTGGAAGAGCTGGAGGCTTGCCATAGAAGTGGCCGGAGTTTTGCAAGGGACCTGAAGTTGGTGATTTCTCAGATCAGTGCCAAAGATTGGTCACCTATCGACACCAAGCGGATCACCTTGAAGCTGAACTTGCTCAGGAAACATTTAGGCTCAGCTATCATTTCTGGGTGTCTTGCCGTCGCAGATAAGGAGAAAGTACTTGTCAATTTTGACACTCAACACCAGCTGGGCGAATTACAAGCTGGCGACTACATTTTCGATGTTTGTGACACACATGTGCATCTTGCTCCTCAAGAAAGCCAAGTAAGATAAGACTGTCTCCTCGTTTTGCTGAGCCACTGCATTTCTTTCCCAAAAGCTGCGAAAATACTACTGGTTGGAGTCGAGTCCTTTTATATAGCACCTATCTCTGCAAACCTATTAGACTATGTTGAGTTGCTCTAAGAGTGGGTATGGTTGGATGCTACTGCTGGTGTTTCCAGGTGACTTTTGATGCCATTCTGCAGCCATTGAGAGAAACATTTCAGAAGGTGGTTCCCCGCGGGGCAGGAAATGATGAGATCTGGCATTCTTCCTTTGAGAGCTTCTTACAGGCTTTGGCAGAGCGAAGGAAATCAAGGGTGCTGGATTGGATTAGCACCAATACAGAGGAATTCGCTGATGATGGAGATGTGCAGAAGATTCGCTTGGAAGCTGTTGCAATGCTTGCTGAGTTGAAACAACACCTTTCTCTCTGTAGCCGCAAATGTGAGAGGTGCTATCTGAGGTGTATACAAGAGAAGGCACACCCTGGTGATCATTCTTGCAAGGGTGATCACAGATGCACCCAGACATGCAGCTACTACCTCAGTGAGAGCATTACAGGTATAACCCCAATGCACCTGACTGTTGTAATCCACTTGTATGTATACAGAAGCATCCTGGGTGGTAGGCGTTCCACTTACTATGGGGTTGTTAATGGTTGGACTAAAAGCTTGTGTCAGTGGACACTGAGTACAAATTGCTTTGAGATCCGAACTGTTCAACCTGTCTGAACTCTGGTCTAATCAAATTGAATTGCAACTCATTATTTTGTCGCAGGTGGTTGGAACTAAATAGTTGAATCAGTTGTCACTGGACAAATTGCTTACAAATTTAAACCGTTCAACCTGTCTGAATTCCTGTTCTATGGAAATTGAGATGTTTGTAACACAATATTTGATGGCAGGTGGTGATAAAAATGGGCGCAATGATGTGGCGGGACATGAAGGCCAGCATGACTGCCATCAGAAGAGTCATACATGTGGAAATGATTGCAGTTTCTTTGGCAAAGCATCAAACTGCAACAAGGTGTACACACTGAAAGCCAGCCATGCCGGGGATCATAAATGCAACTCCTGGCAACACATGTGCCCAGAGACTTGCTCACTTCTCTTCTGTGGAAACCCATGTGTTTTCCCTTTTGAGCTCAGCGAACATTTCCAGCATGAATGCCCCGAAAAATCTTGCCCCTTGCAGTGCTCAATGAAAGGATGCAACCGCAAATGTGCTTCTATGGACCACTTCCATTCTGAGGAGTTAAATGTGTCTCATCATTTATGTGGGAGTGAACACAGTTGTGAGGAGCAGTGTGAGGCCCAAGGAATCTGCGAGGTGGTGACCGAAGTTGTGAAGAAGACTCGCATATTTCAAGGCAAACTTTTGAATATGAGCATGTGTCTGAGCAAAATGGACTGAGAAAGACATGCTGCATTGCAATTCCCCCTTTCAAGGAGTGTCATGATGGCCCACACTGTCATAGCAAAAACCCCTCCGCAGTCCACTTTTGTGAGACCAGGTGTGCAGCATGTGGCTATTTCTGCCATCTCCCCATTGGACACCCTGGGCGTCATGTTACAACCCATGGGAATATGAGAGATGTGAGCTTTGTATCTGAGTCTATGGCCATTGACATTCTTGACCGGAAGTACACTTGGGGTGAGTCGGGGTTGGCAGAGATGTGCATGATGCACTGCAAGGCACGGGGTCGGGGCCATATCCATCTGATTCCTTGTCAAAACAAAGATAAGCTCAGCAATTGTGCCAGCAAATTCCTTGAGGGAGGAAGGCATCAGACTTGCAAATATGGGCCAGATTTCGATACTCCCAAGGATGAGGTTACGCATGCTGCTTACTGGAAACGCATGAGGTTCAAGGATCCCTGCAGTGAAGATGAGCAGCGCCAATTTGCCCTTTGCGACCATCAGTGCCCATCTAGTGACCACAGTCCATCGGCCACTGCATCCGCAGGATCTGGTCCTTCTAAGCAAATATCATATTGTACAGAGCCCTTGTGGCATCCCCCTGTTTCGAAAATGGGACCTCACGCCACTGGCATGGGATATGTCAACGATGATGGCCATCATTTCAGCTGTGACCACCTCATGAATGTGCCCAATCATGTCATCTTTGTGATCGACAGGTCAGGGTCCATGGCTTCTCAAGATGCCTTCCCAACATTGGCAAGATTCACTTCTTCCCACTGGAATCGGTTAGGATGTGTGTATGAGGCTATTTTTCGGTTTATACGGACCCGCAGTGCTGTCAGCCTGCAGGACTCAGTGTCAGTGGTTCTTTTCAATACGACTGCTACTTGTGTATTCGAAGGCAAGACATCAAAGAAAATCTTGTTGACCAGCTCCTCTCTTCTGAAGCAAGTGGTGGGACAACTTATTCCAGAGGCCTCGAGTCAGCAGAACAAATTCTTGAGCGCTCGGCGAAAGACGTGGCTATTCAGAAGAAAAGGTCAGTCATTATCTTTCTTAGTGATGGAGGAAACAATGGAGGTGTTCAGCCTGTCTCCTGTGTGGAGAAGATGAAACGGTTGGACCCAAAGCTGGTGGTACACACCATCATGTTTGGCAGCGATCCTTACAAGCAAATTCTGATGGATATGGCCAAGGCCGGTGATGGCACATTCCAGGTTAGCCTTGATGAAGTGCAGTTGGCAAAGAGTTTTGAAGGTCTTGCCCGCAGTTTGAGGCCTCCAGTCTCATCACTCATGTAAGCAACAAGTCCTGACCTTGTTTCTCACAACTATCCTCCATCTCAAGCAAATAACTCCACTGCATTCTCTGGAGAAACCAAATGCTCCAAATGCTCTGATTCTTTGTACAATCCTACAGCACTATTAGGGCTGCAGCAGTAGAAATGCTTTGGATTGTCTCGAATATTTTGCATGAGAAATGAGAAACCCTCTACCTGCCCTATTTTCCCACCCAAAATATTTGTTCTGATGTGACAAAGCCTTTCAGTTTTGACAGACATGATGGATTAAGGGATAACTAATAGATGACGGACGCAGGTAGGCTGAGCTGATGACATCAGGGAGAATTGTTCCTTAGAGGATTTGGAACAAGGAGGAGCTGATGTTAGGAACAATGCCCAGAATTTTCTAAAGACATGCAAATCAAAACGAAATGTCAAATCGACCTGAGTTCGATTTTGAATGGGATCTTCTGAATTACTCCAAGGTTCTGTAATGTTTATTTTTCATTAAAATCAGAAGTGGCAGATTGAAATTCAAGTTTTTTGTGCATTTACATAAGAGAGGGGCTTATCAACCCACTAAAAGCCAGAAAATTGTAGTCAACCATCTTCAGTAAAATATGCTTCCATTGAGAAAGGCTATAACCAAGTCCAAAAGGAAACTGCAGATATGCTCCTCTAAATTGATCCATCCAAGTTCTGTACCGAGAAGAAACCTATGATCCTCAGATCCCCTATGGCACTCCTTTTGTATGGCAGCTCCACATCGGTGATGCCCACACCCTCCATGAACTCCATGGAAAGTACACATGAGGTGTGAGGTGCTCCACTCCCCCACTCCCCGTATATTTGTGGCACAACAATGTCGGAAGTCAGCTGTGGTGACAGATTTAAGTTTTGGGCGCGCTGCCCACAATTTCTGGCCTCATTCATGAAGTCAAGTTCCTGCAAGCCACATCAGTCCCATTTGCCGATTTTGAGGAACGTTGTCATTGTTGCAAGGAATCCATACCCACAGGCTGGACATACTGTTGCTCCCACTTCTCATACTCAAACCCACCCTTCTCCATCTGGCCCTTCTTTTATTTTGAAGAAGAGTCCAGTCATATCTCAAAAGAGTGGTGCACAAGTGAGGATCCTGACCTTGGGTAGGCTATTGCGTACTTCAGCCACCAACCGCCTGCATCACCCAATTGACACACTCAGACAACTATATCTGACCCAAGACCCTTCAAGTGAGCCCTTCAATGAGACCCCACACTACTGGAGTGATGCCCTTGCCAAACTGGGCACAAGGTCTATGGCCACAAGGCTACGGCAAGCTAAGTCTCTCTCTCTGTCTCTCTCTCTCTCTGTCTCTCCTCTCTCATGTGGAGACCGAATAACCCGCTCAGCATGTACCTTTTCTATTTTTTCTGTTGACAGGGAAAAAGGCCCTGATATATTGATAAGAAAGAGAGAAAGGGAATGAGAGTGAGAGAGTGAACGTAGTCATGAGACCTTTATGCCGTAACCTTCTAGCCACAGACCCCCCGCCCAGTTTGGGCAGAAATATCCGGAACAGGCGACACCTTTGTGAGGGACTCACTCCAGTAGTGTTAAGAGGGAATGGAAGCCATTGTGGTTTGACAATAATTAGAAGGGATATAGTAGAGACAAGTGCTAGCTCTCTAGTTGATGTGACAGGATGGTACCAAACAGGATCCTCTCCTCAGTTGTTATCTGCCAGACACTGTACATCCAACTTTGGTGTTGGAACATCTTTGCAGGGGGCACTGTGTAGTTTGTGGGGGCACTAGGACACCTGAAGATTCCAGGGAACATATAGCAAATGGATTTCCCATTTTGTATGCCATATATTCACTGGGATAACTCCTACAGGTTTCTTAAGACCTACACAGTTCCAAAATTGAAAAATAAGTCAAACCATCATGCTACAACCTATATTTGAAGTCTACAGCTTAGTAAATTGAAAAATAGTGACTTTACCCTGATTGTAGGAATGATCTTAAGCCAAGTACGCATAAGGAGAACATGTTTACCTCATGGGGAAGCCGGCCAAGCTCAGCCTTGAAGACATCGCAAAACTTGATCATAGGTAGAGACAGGGCATTTGTCCAGCATGGAAGAGCGCATGATTGGCACATATTCTTGTGGCAGCAAGTAGTCCTACCAAAACACAACCAATTCAAAGAAACTTGCTACTCAGAAAGGATCTAAAGAGTTTGGCACCATAACCTCCAAAACCTGAAGGATCCTGCGCGACTTGAGGGAGATAAGCGAATCTTGGTTCTTTCAACGGATGAGAATGTGGGTGGGATGAATGAGCGACATCGTCAATCACGGCAGTCGTGGGGTCAAACCCTGGACTCGGCGAGTAAATCCTTTGTTTGGGCCAACGGAGTGCAAGTGGTACGGATGAATGACAATCGTTGGTCACGGTATCAAACCCTAAATTTCAAGTCTTTTGCTTGAATGAATGGAGTGCAGATGATTCGGCTGAATGCAGCAGTTGATCATGGCATCAAAACCTAGTACCAGCAAGTTGTATGAAGGGAGGACGACAGCTGTTATGGGCGGGGCAATTTGAGATTGGAATGCGCATTGGTGTACATCGATGACATAAACATAAGTTATATTCTGCTTCTTTTGAAAAGCACCTTGTTGACCTTGAGAGGGTGTTCTGCAGATTAAGAGCAGCTGGGGTTAAGGTCAAAACAAAAAAAAATGAGTTCTGTTTTTCAGAACTCAAGTTTCTTGGACACCGTCTGACTGCTGCAGGTCTTAAAACCAGACACTACTAATTTGGAATCTGTGTGGAACTTTCATGTGCCCCCTGACAAGAGATGTGTTAAGTCTTTTTTAGGCTTGGCATCACACGACAGGAGGTTCATCAAAAACTTTGTTAAGATTGCTAATGCCTTAACCAAGTTATTATCCAAGGACATCAGATTCAGTTGGGGGCCTCAGCAGATGTGGGCTTTCGTAAGGCTGAAGGTGGCTCTGACCATAGCCCTTGTGTTAGTATATCCTGACTTCTCTCTTCCTTGCAGACTAATTCAAATGGATACTAGTGATGTTGCAGTATCTGCCATCCTGTGTCAAGTGTGAGATGGAAAGGAACAGGTGATAGGATATGCTTCTGAGATGCTTCTCAGGCTTGACAAGCATGAGAAGAATTACTCTATTACGGATAAAGAAGGATTGGCTGTTGTATTTGGAGTTAAAACATCTTTACCAATATCTTCACTGGTAGCTCATTTGTTGTTGAAACAGATCATCTTCCGCTTAAGGTCTTGAAGACTCCTCAAAATACTAGTGTTGATGCTTTAACTCGTACAGAGCCACATGTTGCCGTTCCTTATAGCAGAATTGAAGAATATCTTATCGATCTTTCTGTTGCTGGTGCTGATCCTATTGTTCATAAGACTGG
This sequence comes from Takakia lepidozioides, assembly GCA_030704615.1. NCBI lineage: Eukaryota > Viridiplantae > Streptophyta > Takakiopsida > Takakiales > Takakiaceae > Takakia > Takakia lepidozioides. The sequence continues at coordinate 15,088,504 of CM060731.1, read as the reverse complement.
TGTTCATCTTGCACAGACTGAGCTTGATCATTTTGATGCAGTTATGTGCAGGGAAGTTCTACTGATACTTGAGTTATGTTGAGTACTAGTGTGGCAGGCAGTTAAGTCTCTATGGTGGCCATGAGGGAAGTTTGCCCTTCTTATCCTTGACTCCATTTGCTCCATAACTTTCTTGTAGCTGTCCATGTTTGGCCTGTAAGCAAGTACTCTCACTGGTGCCAACGCTTTCGACATAGCCATGTTTGTTGTATAGTTAGTTGTCCTTCCACACTAGGCTCTTGGGCTTTCAGCTTGGAGATCATTGATGCATGACACTTCTAGTTGTCTTGCTTTAACTTGGGAAGATGATGGCCTACGTATGGCAGACATGAAGGATTTGTTGCATCGAGCACTCATCCACAAATGTCACGCAAGCAGGGGTCAGCGACCTGGTACGAAGGCAGATCCTCTACAACCAGCACTCTCACATGTTCATGACAACGACCCTAGGGGTCCTGTCTTTGTCTTGACATGACAAAAAGTATCTTCCCTCTCTTCTGTGCTGCTCTCTTTTAAGCTCCCGACGAGATAAATTCAAGGTCAGATGGTGGGTTCAGCTGTAACATATGTCCAACACCAGATATCCTAAGTTAATCGACTCTATATCTTGGAAACAGAACCGCCCTGTCAAACAGGGTAAGCCCTGGGAAAAGAGAGTAGAAGAGATTCTCAAAGATCTGAATCTGGACCCGCAAGTCTTGACCTTGCTGGATAAACCTGACTTAGAGAGTGTAGTGTCCAAAGCCATGTCTATTACCAGAAAATTGTCCGATGAAAATGAAGTTAGGAAGAAAACTTCCCTGAACCTGTTTCCAGTCTGTGACATGGGGGATGACATCATGGATGCGCTCAAGGGTCTATCCACTCTTGGCACCATACCTAAATTTAAAGTCAGGGCAGGAAGACTACATTTGAACAGTAAACAGAAGCAGAGAGGAAAGAGTGCAATTTCCCTGACGTACCTCTTGTCGCGGCCCTTTGCCTTGAGGGTAGGGGGTCGGGACACATGAGGGGCTGCCCCTGTGGTGGGGGCAGCGGCAGCGATAGGTATGGGGGGCTGAAGCACCCTTGAGTGCCCAAGGCACTCAAGGAGGCGGAGGCGCTCACTAGGTGGAGCCCCGCACACCGGGTTGCGGTGGGGGTGGCTCCACAAGGGGTGGTGGTAGCTTAGCGGGACTTAGTGGGGGTGGCATAGGACTCACCATGGGGGCGGAGACCTCGTGGTGGGAGTCGTGGGGAGTCTTGGGACTCATCACGGTCCATAGGGGCCGTGGTGAGTGGGCCAAGACTCACCGCGACTCATCACCGGGAGTCGAGGGTTTTCGTGGTGGTTCGCCATAAAATGGCATGGCTGGTTGTGAAACCCCCGCGGACAGCTACAGAAGTATATATAGGGAGTAGTAACCCCGAGAACGGTGCAAGCCCGTTGGTGACCAAAAACTAGTGAGTAATCGAGCGAGCCGGAAAGCGACCAAAGAGTGGGGAGCTATTCCGGACTGCCAACTACCAAAGGGAATTCCCACTGGTTCCAAATAGGTGGAGGGTTCTTTGGGAGAACAAAGGGGGACCGTTATGCCCCGGTGAGCAGCCGAAGCTCCAAGTTGGCCGGCGGCCAGGTTGGGAGTCAGGCGCGCGCATCAAAGCGAGTAACTATGACTTGAGGGGGGAGCTTACCGAAGTGAGGTGCGCGACATTTGGTATCAGAGCTTAGAGTTCAGTACGCGATCGTCCTTGGGATTGGCCTCATCATGGGGTCGGGCAAGCCGAAGCGAAAGCGGAACGGCCCAAAAGATGATGATCCCGGTGAGCCCGATGGGGGCGACGTGTCACCGAGGCGGCCGTTTGAGGAAGCGATGCATGTTTCCGAGAACGAGGCCGCTCAAGAGCGGGAGGAATCCGAGGAGTCGGAGCCCGAGGAATCCTTGAGAGCTCTGACAAACCAAGAGATGCCTCCCATGCCGGCAGCCTTTTGGGAAGGGTTGTTGGCGCAGTTTGGCGGGACGTTGAAAGACGTGTTGAAGGCGGCTAATGCCACTTCCACTAAGGCAAAGTTTAAGGTGAAGCCTAAGGAACCCGGCACCTTCGAGGGCGTCCGAAATCGGAAGGCACTCAACACCTGGCTCCTGGAGCTAGAGCAGTACTTCCGGGCGGCCAAGTTGAGTGACGAGGATCGGGTGGAAGTGGCTCTCACCTATTTGAGGGGCTATGCTCAACAATGGTGGAAGAAACGCCTTCACGACCGAGGTCCAAGCCCGGAAACCTTGAACTGGAGTGGGTTCAAGGAATTGATGAAGAGACAGTTTGTGCCCCTCAACGCGTCCTGGCTTGCCCGGGACAAGATGAGGAATTTGAAGCAAACAGATGACATTCGGGGGTATGTCCAGGCTTTCAATGTGCTGTTGCTCGAAGTCGCGGACATGGCAGAACCAGAAATGGTCTTCAACTTTGTGGCGGGACTGGCCCCATGGGCTAGGCGGAAGTTGGAGGAGAAGTCACCCAAGACTTTAAACGAGGCAATCGAGAGGGCTGAATGTTTCTCGGATGTTCCTAGGGGTGAGAGACAAGGCCGTACGGAGCTGAACCACAAGAAGACCCGGCGGGAAGGTGACTCCTTCCGACCGAAAAGAAGTGGGATAGGCCACGCGGCGACAATGGCACGTGGAAATTGAAGGGAGGGCCTTCACACGTCAAGGCGGCACCCGGTGCTTCGAAAGGAAAAGCGGGTGGAGCGGCTTATGGCGGACAGAAGGCGACCTTTGATGGAGTGTGTTTCAATTGTGGGGAGCCCGGGCACATGGCCAAGAAGTGCACGAAGCCCCGGCAATTGAACATGACTCGGGCGACCACGGAGCTGTCGGAAGATACCATCAGTCGCTTGGTGGAAGCGGTGGTCGCCAGGACTTGCAAGGTAGGCAAATTTTCTTGTGAGTTGTATCAGGAAATTGGCGCCTTACGAAAAGGGAGTCAGTTATTGTTCGTGGATGGGATAATATCCGGAACTAATGTGTCGTTGTTGGTGGACACAGGAGCGTCGCACTCCTTCATGACACCGGCAATGGCACAAAAGCTGGGACTCCCGACAAGTGACGTGGGGGCCTCTATTGAGGTGCGTTCTGCCAAAGGAAAACCACAGTTGGCGACAAGGTTGGCGTTTGATGTTCCTCTTCAACCGGGGAATTGGGAGGGACGTGAGAACTTCACCATCTGCAGATCGATGGAGTAGATCTCATTTGGGGATGACCTTTTTGAGCAAATCCGGAGCGGTCATAGATGGCCGCAAGAGAGTAGTCACGCTGCCATGTGGGAATGGTGGCGAGGTCTTACGAGTGTCGGAAACGCCCAAATCCGTGGGAGGGCGAATAAACCTTCTGTCAGCAAGGGAGGGCCGTGGAGGAGGCACACGAACCCCAGTTTTTGCTTTACATTAGAGAAGTGAAGGGAGAAGGCGATGGGGAGCCGAGCCCAGATTGGATCAAGGGGATTTTGGAGAAATACCAGGATGTGATGCCGGAGGATTTACCAAGCGGCTTGCCACCGCGAAGAGGAGTTGACCACAAGATTGAGGTGATACCGGGAACGGAACCGCCTGCCAAGGCACCCTACCGGTTGAGCCACAGGGAGTTGGTCGAGCTGAAGACTCAGCTCAAGGATCTAGTGTCAAAGGGGTACATCCGGCCGAGTAAGTCACCTTACGGAGCCCCGGTGCTATTCGCAGACAAGAAGGATGGGACGCTGCGGATGTGTGTCGATTACAGGGCTCTGAATAAGGTAACTATCAAAAACCGGTACCCTTTGCCAAGGATCGACGACCTCTTCGATCGGTTGGCACAGCCGAATCGACTTGCGCTCCGGCTATCATCAAATTCGGGTGGCGGAAGGAGATGATGAGAAGACCGCGTGCAGGACAAGGTATGGTTCATATGAGTTCTTGGTGATGCCTTTTGGGCTCACCAATGCACCAGCGACATTTAGCACGCTGATGAACAGCCTTTTTCAGGAGTGATTGGATGACTTTGTGATCGTGTACATCGACGACATCCTGGTGTACTCGAAAACAAAGAAGGAGCACCTGGAGCACCTCAAAAGGGTGTTCCAAAAATTGCGAGAAGGGAAGCTGTATGCCAAAGCTTCAAAGCGCGAATTCGGGGTCACGAAAGTGGAGTTCTTGGGGCATGTGATTACACAGGATGGGATCAAAATGGATGACAGAAAGGTGATGGCGATCTTGGACTGGGAGCCTCCGACTTCGGTCCCGGGAGTGCGATCCTTCCTAGGACTCGCCTCCTATTACCGGAAGTATGTGAGAAATTTCGCCAAGATCGCGGGGCCGCTGTCGGACCTTCTGTGTAAATCCAAAGTCTGGGTATGGAACACATTTTGTGGCCAAGCTTTTGCTGAATTGAAGCAGCGGATGGCGGAAGCTCCAGTCTTGAAAATCCCGGAGTTCGATCGTTCATTTGAGATTCATATAGATGCGTCGGACTTCGCGATTGGGGGTGTACTTATGCAAGATGGACGTCCAGTGGCTTACGAAAGTAAGAAACTGAATGAAGTGGAGCGACGGTGGCCGACGCACGAAAAAGAGATGAAGGCGGTGGTGCATTGCCTTGAGCTTTGGCGCCACTATGTTGGTTCCAACCCAGTGAAGGTGTTCACGGACAATGTCACAGTGAAGTATTTTGCCACGCAGCCCAAGTTGTCCCCAAAACAACTTAGGTGGCAAGATACTTTGGCGGTGTTCGACGTGGATATCCAGTACAAACCGGGACGGGACAATGTGGTGGCCGATGCTTTAAGTAGAAAGCAGCAGCTCCTGTTGGTGTACAGGGGCGAGACGGCGCTCCAAAAGAAGATCCGGAAGGCTTGCTGGAAGGATGAGCTGGCGAAGTCCGTGATGCAGGACTTGAGGATGGGGGTTAAATCGCAGTTCCACTTGCAAAATGGACTGCTCCGGTATAAGCAAAAACGTCTCTACGTGCCAAAGGGAGGGATCAGAGATAGCCTCTTGAGAGAATGCCATGATAGCCCGCTTGCGGGCCACGGCGGAGCCAAGCGCACTGCGGCACTCTTGAAGAAAGAGTATTTCTGGCCCAAAATGAGGGAGGAGGCAGAGGAGTATGTCAAGACATGCACCACATGCCAACAAAACCGGAGCGAGTACAAAAAGCAAGCGGGGCTGTTACAACCCTTGCCGATTCCAGAGGGGACTTGGGAAAGCGTCTCGATGGATTTCATGACTGTTATGCCGCTGTCAAAAGGATTCGATGCAATCATGGTGGTGGTGGATAGGTTCAGTAAAATGGGCCATTTCATCCCCACCAAGGAGACGGCAACGGCGCAGGAGACAGGGCGACTTTATTTCGCCCACGTCTTAAAGCATCATAGAGTCCCGAAGGATATTGTCTCGGACCGCGATCCAAAGTTTACGAGTAAATTTTGGAGGGCACTTTGGAAGAGGATGGGGACGAGGCTGAAGATGAGCACCGCCTTCCGACCTATGACCGACGGCCAAACATAAAGAGTGAATTCCGTAGTGAAGCAGATCTTGCGGAATTACGTGTCGGCAGACCAAACAGACTGGGTGGAACACTTAGACGCGGCAGAGTTCTGTTATAATAACACAGAACACTCCGCAACGGGAGTTTCCCCTTTCGTATTGGTCTATGGAAAAGCACATCTGGTGCCGACAAGTTGGGCCGCCTAGGACGTTGAGGAACCGGCAGTAGCGGCGGTACTGGAAGAACGCGAGCGTTTGTTGAAGCTCGCAAAGTACAACATTGCCAAAGCTAGGAAACGGTATGAAAGGCAGGCGAATCGGAAGCGGAGGGAAGTGAAGTTTGAGGCAGGCACGGAGGTCTGGTTGAACATCAAGAATTTCCGACTACCTCCGGAAGTGAGTCCGAAGTTCGTGCCTCCGTATGCGGGACCCTTTCGCATTCGGAAGGTTATGAATGAGGATGTGTATGAATTGGAGCTGCCGGCAAACAGCAAAGTGCACCCAGTATTCCATGTCTCCCTTTTGAAAAGATGAAGCACGTCCGAATCGGCATCAAGTGTTGCGTCCGCCACCTATGCTGTTGGATCATGAAAATGAACCTGAGTACGAGGTGGAGGCAATACTTAAGTCGAGGAGGTTCAAGAACCGAGAAACGGAGTATCTCGTCAAATGGAAGGGCTATCATCATGTGGAGGCATCTTGGGTGCGTGCCTCAGAAATGGGAAACGCATCCGAGGCGGTTGCAGCTTTCGAAGGGCGACCTCAAAAGCGGAAGAAGAAGCGTTGATGGGGACATCAACCTTGGAGCGTGGGGGAGGAAATGCATGCTTAGCCCGGTTTAGCTAGCTTAGGAATCCAGTTGCAAAAACTTGTATTGTACAAAACGTGCTATAAATGAAATGGATTCCAAATGTTGTGCGTCCTATTTTGTTTGGAATGGTGATGCATGGTATGGTTGGCTAGTGTGTAGAATGCATGCTAGCTTATAAAAGTGGGAGAGGTAAATTGGGTTAATCGTGTGTTTGCGTAGTGCCGAAATCGGGTGACCCCATCCAAGGGGCAAGGAAACTTGCGCCTTCTTGGGAGTTCACGTGCTAGTACGCACCTGGCGCGTGCGCATACTATAACTGCGCTACCGAGGGGGTTGCCTTGTAGTGCGGGCTAACGCGGAAGCTACGTGCTTCCGTTCACGTACTATAATCGTGTAGCCTCGGGACGAAGTCGTAGTGCGGCTTCGGCGTGTTCCCGTACCTCAGGCCAGCATTCCAAGGCGGACCCAATTGCAGTGATTGGGGCGCACGGTTGGTTCAAGGTTATCTTCCTAGTCAAAGAGGGTTCCAGGTGAACCCTTGCTCAAGGTGATGCCAAAAGCGGCATCATGAGCGATCGCAAGCAATGTTGTTGCAATAAGGCGATTCGATCCTCGGGGAGGATCGTTCCTTGGCCTTGAAGTAGGCCAAGAAGAGTGCACTGGGAGGAGCTAGAGAGGCTCCACCCTTGGCCGGACTTGGAGGAAGACGGCCGAACTAGCTAGTGGAGAGTAGAGTCAAGTGTGGGGTTTGGTTCTTTGCCATGAGACGCCATGGTACGGAAACAAACTCCTTGATGTGGGACGCCACAACTTGGATGTTCGTTTCTACAAAATGGACAAGTCGATGAGGACATCGACTCCCTGTTGGTAGGGGTGTGTGTCGCGGCCCTTTGCCTTGAGGGCAGGGGGTCGGGACACATGAGGGGCTGCCCCTGGGGGGGGGCAGCGGCAGCGATAGGTATGGGGGCTGAAGCACCCTTGAGTGCCCAAGGCACTCAAGGAGGCGGAGGCGCTCACTAGGTGGAGCCCCGCACACCGGGTTGCGGTGGGGGTGGCTCCACAAGGGGTGGTGGTAGCTTAGCGGGACTTAGTGGGGGTGGCATAGGACTCACCATGGGGGCGGAGACCTCGTGGTGGGAGTCGTGGGGAGTCTTGGGACTCATCACGGTCCATAGGGGCCGTGGTGAGTGGGCCAAGACTCACCGCGACTCATCACCGGGAGTCGAGGGTTTTCGTGGTGGTTCGCCATAAAATGGCATGGCTGGTTGTGAAACCCCCGCGGACAGCTACAGAAGTATATATAGGGAGTAGTAACCCCGAGAACGGTGCAAGCCCGTTGGTGACCAAAAACTAGTGAGTAAGCGAGCGAGCCGGAAAGCGACCAAAGAGTGGGGAGCTTTCCGGACTGCCAACTACCAAAGGGAATTCCCGCTGGTTCAAATAGGTGGAGGGTTCTTTGGGAGAAACAAAGGGGGACCGTTATGCCCCGGTGAGCAGCCGAAGCTCCAAGTTGGCCCGGACGGCCAGGTTGGGAGTCAGGCGCGCGCATCAAAGCGAGTAACTATGACTTGAGGGGAGCTTACCGAAGTGAGGTGCGCGGACACCTCTGCTGCTGCTGTTGCTGCTGAAGCGAGCTAGCGTGGCGAGCTGTTGCGTGTGTCACAGCTGCGAGCGGCGCGGGTTCTTCCCCCGCCACCAGGCTCTCTCTATCTCTCTTCAACTCGTTTAGGTCGCGCCTTGCGCGGCGTCCTACCACATAGGGGAGAGAGACATCAGCCGTGCTTGGGGCAAGAAAGCAAGGAGAGAAAGTGAGGGAGGAGGAGGTGCTTACCTTGGGAGTTAGAGCGGCATTGGGGCAAACTCCTTGGGGCCTTGCGACCACCTCGGGCTCAGTAGCAGGTAGGTGCGTTCTCCTCCACCTTAAACCCCACTCTTGACTACCTCTCTCCCAAAGAACAAACGAAAACGGGAGGGAAAAGAGATGCTTCAGCACTAAGGGAAAAAAAAAAAAACGGGGCCTACGTGTGACGCCTGGCCGTCGTACGCCTGCGCCCCGCCCTTTTTTTTAAGTGTAAAAATGATATTTGCGACGGCGGGCCGTCGTTTGCTGCGACCCCCGGCCCCATAAATAAATAAAAACACGTCGCCCCCCCGTGACGGCTTTCCGTCACGGGGTGCGACCCCCAGGTAAAAATTGAAAAAAAAAAAAACTCGTCGTCAAATGCAACACGAGGGTGTCGCAGGGGGCGACGGCCGGCCTTTCTGGGTTTAGGGTTTAGGGTTTAGGGCCTTTTGGGTTTTTAATTTTTAAATTTTTTAATTTTCATATGGTACTGGGTTAGGGTGTTTACTTTTCTTTATGGTGTTGGTTTTGATTTGGCAGTTTTTGTTGTGGTCTGGGGTAAAAGGATAAACAGTGTAATTAGGATTCGCATATCCAAAATGTGGTTCAATCTGATAATCGCAAAGCGCTGGGTCTCAACAAAAAATTTCCATGGTATGGGCATCCTGAAGATAGAACGAGATGAAGGATTTATTGTCTTGGGCTCTAGCACCATAGGGATGCTCCGCCTTTGGTTACCAATTTTGAAAGCCCCGAGGCTGAGGCATAGGGTTTTTTTGCCAACGGTTTTTGAGAAATGAAAGTGTTGGTGGTGTGTGTTAATTAAGATACGATGGTGAGGAAACATCGACCCGTCTCCCTCGAGGATGGGGAGGTAGTACCACATATCGATTGTGGCCCTAGAGCGACCGTTTTTTGTGGCGAGGAACCACCCATCGCACTTGATCCAATACAGGCTGCCGGGCACAATCGTAAAAGGGACCGGGGCCAAATTTCAGGTAATGCGGAGGATGTTGACACTCCGGGATCGAGTCGGGCGTGCCGCGGGTTGCCCCCTCGCGGGCCACCCCGTCCAACCACATCCACCTTTGACCCCCTGACAGGATTGAGTGTTGGTGCACTAAGTATTGAGAACGGATACCGCCGGGCGGCACCAAATCACCGAGGCGGTGACCGCATGTTGTCGAAAAACATTACAAGAAGAACAAGATTGCGGATGCGGCAAAGGTGAGTGTTTTTCCCACCCCTCTCATTAACATTCATTTAAGGTACATTTAGATTTATCTAATAATATAGTATGATTGGTAAGCATACATGAATCAAAATTATGACATAAGTATTGATGCGTCGTTCACTACGCACATTGCAGCCACGACTTGATGCCCAAGCTCGCAATCACATTGCACATGAGGCATTTCGCGCCGGTCTACTTGCAGAATTTGTGCCAGAGCATATGCCCGATGTGACCAGGTGGTTCCCCCAGTAGCACGAGGGAATTGGAAAAATATCTAGTATGCTGCACAAGTAATCTATAATATGTCATAAGCTCATTTGAGGCATTTTAATCAACCATCTTACATAACATTTGGTTCTTAAAAGAGACAAAGAGTCTAGCCTAAAATAAAAGATTGTTTAATTCTTCTAACTAGACTTTCTTTAGCTTCCCATGGCTTCTCAATGGGTGAGGCGCCTTTGGGTGGTTCACTGTACCTTCTGGTTCGCGCCTTTCTGGAGGAGATTTGTGTTCTGCCGATTAGAAGACGTAACTCTTCCAATGGAAATCTTAGTTGAAAGTGTCCAATTCCCGAAAGTGGGCGGATCCTAAAACGAGTGTTGTTTGACTAATCATAGCTGGAAAGAGATGACTTTTTGATGTGGAACGTGGTCGGAAGTAGTCTGAAAGGGAGTTTGAAAGAAAAGAAGAAATTTCTGCCCCTTACAACTTTACTGTGAAATGATGGGCTACTTGGAAATACTGTCAGCAAAGCTTGAAACATGTTGATACAATGAGTTGCAAAATTTGCCTTGCTGGTGCTACAGCCTTGACGCCTGGGGTTCAAGTTATTGACTGGCATTCAGTTTTAGAACTACACCCTTGTTTGCAAGAGGATCTGCACAGCTGTTTGCCTGAAATGGCCATAGGGATTTGTGGCAAACTTTTTGGAGACGTTAGCACTCTAGACTATGGTCATATATCTGTGAAGACCTAAAGCTTCACTATGGGGGGGTGACGTCAATTGATCTCTAGCAAATCTTGCCTCAGCATCACACAACATTTTCCCTCTAGGATTTGCACAGATCCGACGATAATCATGTTACAGGTTCATTTAATGTCAGTGTAAGGGTTGGCTTTGGCATCATACCAAGAAGCAAAATGTTGATTCTTTGCCGATGTAACCCTCTATGTTATACAGAGGTGACACACGTGGTTGCACTCTCAGTCAAACCGTCCTGAGAAATGGCTAGAGAGGAGAACTTAAATATGTCATGGAAAAGACACAGATAGAAACAGTTTGATGACGACAAGGGCCCATGGAACAAAGTAGAAAAGAGAAAGACAACGAATTTAAACCGTTATCGTGGAATTTTTTTGCCACCATTTTGCCACGATGACAAAATGGCATTCTAAAATTCGCTGCCCGCCTTGAGCGGCTATAGGGGACATATGAACGTTGAAACAACCTTTCTTTGGCCTCAATTTTTTTCTAATTGTTTTCAGCCTCTTCGGAAAAAATTGAATTCCCTTACTTCATTGCAGTTGTTCCGGCAGAAAAAAAAATGAAACAAACAATCCACTCAGATTCAAATGTCAATCTTCATGAATCCATCCCACAAACCCCTCACACTCATGTCATATCATTTGTGCATTCATCTAGTGTGTATTCAGGCATCCTCCATTCATGAGGGTTTCCATTATTCCTTCAACATCCATTGTATATTCAGCAATTGTACTCTCATCCATAAAACATCATCCATTTGCTTGCATTGTTCGCACTCATCCATCTATTTCTCATAAACTCTACATTCATCCATCTTGCATTCATCTGTTGCTTTCAGGTGGGAATGACCACGTCCTTTTATTATTTCGTCAAACTTCTTTCCGCGGATGAGGGTGCTCTTCCGCGGGAAATACACTCTACTATGAGATGCGTAGGGTCGAGGGGTATCGTAGGTGTCGTAGGCGTTATGGCCCATTACGCCTCGAAGCCCCATACATCCTAACCTACATTTTGTGTGTCAACGGACACGATGTACGTAGACGGGGGTTGTCTCCCATTGAGATCAGATTTTGTGATGGTGACCCCGACATCTTCGGCATTGCTGGGCTGGTCAATAGTTCTTTTGGTCATCCTAGGAGAACCACTGTAAGGTAGAATCACCTAAAATGGAGCGGGTATCCGAAACTGATCCCTAGAAAAATACATAAAACGAACCATATGCCATCTTTAAAAGGTGCTTTGATCACAAGTGGTCCAAATTAGGTCATGTGGTGGGCCACAATGGAACTCCAATGGAACCCTTTTAACTCATACATTCTCATGATGACACCACTTAATGGAACAAGTTAATAACCACCGTGCGCCACTTTGAGAGCATTATCAAGTCGAGACAGGAAGAATGAATCTTAACATGTATGAGAGGGGATCACATTCCGTGATCAACGATCCCAATTGAGTCTCACCTAGATCAACGATCAGCGTTTTCTTTAAGGTGGGAGGTTATTTTAAGGTCAATAAATGGTTATGTTAGTTGACTGACATGGTCCATGTTACTATGTTGTTTAATCACTAAAGTGAAAAGGATGCACACTTTTTGGGCACCTTAGGCTCCAGACAAAGTGTATTTGCTGCTCAAGTGTACCCCCCTACCCCCTGGTCCATTCAAGGTTATTCCATGACTTCACATTGAATATTCACCAATATTAAAAAATAATTCGGAATTTATTTATTTATTTTGCATTAAATTTCATTTCTATGTGCCCACATCAGAAAAATATATTCGACGACACTGCACACCTGAAATTGCACACATTTCTTAAATGATCCATTTTAGGTGTTTCTACTTTAGTATGGGACGAGCGAAGCGATGGGCATGAGAGCTTTTGTGGTCATACGTCAGTATACTGTGAGGGGATGCACATGTTTGTGATGACATGTGTTAGTAGGTCTATTAGGGCTAGCAGCGATCCTAAGAACTGTCATTGAGCCGTTGAGGTCCATATTTACTAACCATGAATGCATTTAGTACACTCCGGATTTGCATCATATGAGTTCTCCCAGGATGATTGGGACCTCCGATTACAGCGTGAGTGGGATGTGTATGATAGAAATAGGGTTCCTTTGAGATAGGGATCGCGTAGAGGGGCATTGTAGATATTCTCATGATGTACTTTGTATACATCCGATTAATCGATTAATGTAAACTTTGCATATGTGATCTAAATATACTTATGCACATGTGGACCAAATATGAGCTTGAACCAAGTTGATTCAATGGGTCATTCTAGTGTTGAACGTAGCTACATGTCATAGAGACGGAAAATTGTGTTTCGCTTCAGATGATTTTTTTTTTATTCCATTTTTAAGCCATATGCTTAATGATAGCATATGCAATGTGCGTGCAAAATTTGGGAGTAAACAAAAGTCATTTGGACCCATAACCAGATTTTGTTCTCTCATTTGCATTCCAAAGTTGAGTTATCTTCATTTTCATGCCCTCTTCATAGAGAATTCTGCAAAAGTGACCCTAGAAACACACCTTTTTTTTTTTTCATTTTGTTTTTGTCCCATTTTCTGCATGGATGTAGTGGTGCAAAGCCCGATGTCACAAAACAAAATAGAGCTAAAAATAAAATCATTACGCCCCTCAAAACTGCAATCATATGTTTTCTAAATGCAAATATTTATTTTAAATTCATTTAAATTCGATTCAATTCAAAATTGGTGCAAAAGTGAGTGCGTCGTTGGGGAGGCAATTTATTTTTATTTTTATTTTTATTTTTTATTTTTTCCCTGCTGGATCTTTGTACAGGTGTTGCAGACGGCTTTAAGCACATGTAGGAAAAAATGAAGCTTGAGCCACATCCGTTTGTTGGGTGCAATGGCATGAGAGGATTTTCTTTCACATTAATAAACAAAAATTGGTTGATAGGGTGAATGCGTCATTGGGGGGGCAAATGATTTTGTTTGGGTTTGAAACTTTGCATGCATGTATGTTGCGCACATACATGTAATTATTGAATGACATATTTGATGCACACACGCATTGAAGGTTGTTGTTTGCATTTCGCTTATAATGAAGTGTATAGTTGCAAGGACACATTATAATATATGTCTCTATGTTCATTTGTTCGTATCAAGACTTTGTCTATCCCTTCATGGTCCATTCTCTTGGCACCCCATCCGAAAACAACCCAAGTACATCAGGCGGGAGCCGAGACGCCGCTCCCACGGTACCAAACGATGATGACGATGACAGTGAGCATGAAGTCTGAACATTGGAGTGACAACAACAATGAGCATGAAATTAACTAGGAGGATGTGCAAGCCATGGAGGATCTCTTAATGCATCATGTGGGCGCTGATGCATCCCATGAAGAGGGAACCCGGCCAATCGATGATCTTGAAATGGCCCCCTCAAATGACATGGAGAAGGAGGCGAGAACTCCCTTGTACGAAGGGGCGAAAGTGAGTCGACTTTCAACAATCTTACTTTTGCTCAATTTTCAAATTCGATTTGGCATAAGTAATGTAGGGATGTCTGCCATAATGCGAACTATTGCGGACTATATCCTTGCTCCACACTTGAAACCCAAGATGCCCACGGTCCCGGAAAGAGGCGCGCGAAGTCTTGGACTCTGTGGGGATGGGCTATAAGATTTTTCATGCATGTCCATGTGATAAAACCCTATACTACGGAGATGATTCTCACCAAGTGCCCAAAATGCAAGAAAAACCGATATCGGGATGATGTCCAAGGGAAAAAGTACCACGCAAGGTATAAGCGTCATTCCCCCTCGCATGAAGATTACTTTATTTAATCTTCTCAATGTATGTAAAGTGTATTCCTCCCACATCGGGTGACACCAGGGGCGAGTCGGACAAGCTTGCAAAGGTACAACTGTCGCACCTTGTTCCATGATTTATCCTTTCTTTTGCATGCATGATTTTCTTTGTTGTTTGTTTCTTTTTTTGAATTTGGAGGGGTTATTTGTCTTCAAGAGGCAGCAACATGGCTGGCCTCATTGGTGCAGTCCAGTGGGGTTGCCAATGAGGGAGAGCACGTGGTGTTCATGAAGGACCCGAAACCCAAAGGTAAGAAGAAGAGGCCTCGATCTCCCGAGATCCCTTTTACCATCAATGAAGGGGCTGCCGAGGAGAGAGAGAGAGGGGAGAGGGAGAAGGAGAGAGAGGAAGTAGCGGGGAAGAGGAAGGAGATGGTCGTGGAGAAGGGGAAGGAAAAGAAGAAGAATAGAAAGAAGTCCTATGGAGAGGAAGGGGTGAGTGTGCATGTGGGGGAGGGCTGTGGGGTAACAAAGGAGCAGGGGAAGGAGGCTACAAAGAAGGGAGAGGGTGGGATGGCCTTGGCGATACAGGACGTGGAGTTGGCAAAGATCGTGGTGCCACCGGTGGAGGTGAATCGCCATGGTGACCCCTGCGGTGCGTTCTGGGAGGCTATGAAGAAGCCAACCTTCGAACTCGCATTGAGGTGGTTCCCTTTGCACATCGAGTGGGCTGATCAGCACTTTGGTGCGAAGCGGGCGTATGCCCGTGAGTTAGACCGCCGGTTTCCGGGCAATTGGAGTGACACAAGGGTGATGGAGATGGTGGGGCGAAACTTGAAGGACAGGAGGTACCGTGCCAGACAGATCATTTGGAGGGCAATGGAAAAGGAGGCCATACCCAAACCACCTTATGGAATTACACAGGTTGGCAAATCCTGAATCATGTCACCTTCCATTTGTCGCATGTGCATTAATGAGGTGGATTCGATGCAACGTATGTGTGTAATTCACTAATTGTTGGGGGGGGGGGGGGGGCATAGGTATCGTGGGATGCACTCATTGCGGGAGAGACTGATGCCGCAAACAAGGCCAAATTTGACCGGGCACGCGAAGCAACAACAGTCCGCCTTGACAAGCATGAATCCACACACAAGTGGGGCGCCGGCGGATCCAAGGGTTTTATTTGCGATTTGTAAGTCGTACTTCCCTATGGATTTTGTTATGTTTTCTTTTTAGCTCCATCATCGCGAAGAACTGACTTTAATTTGTGGCATGTGTAGCAACGCGCGTTTGAGAGGAAGCCATCTCCGGTAGAGTACAACTACGCAAAGGAGCATGGTTGGCAATCCCTCATGAAGAACATGGCCAACATAGAGGGGATGAGTGCACTACAGGGCACTAATATGGATAAGGTCGAGGGTCATGCCCAAGGATTGGATGAGAGCTCTGTGGGACTTAGGGGAACGCCGCCTCATTTACGTGCTCTGGTAAAGGGCACGGAATCATCAAGCTCATCGGATAGCTCTGAGTCCTCCACTGAGGATGAGGATGAGGATGACTAGTCCTAGTCCATGTAGGTCCCAGGGTCAGTCTACTGAACCCTTGTGAGCTTTTCAGCTCATTTCTTGTAAATATATTTCCATCTTTTCATCTTCCATCTTATTCATGTGTCGCACTGTCCTCACCCTCGATTCATGCTTGCTCAATTGTGTACCTGCTAACTCAGAGAAATGGAACTGTAAGTTCTCCCATCCCCAAATATAAAACCAGGAAAAAAACCCCCAATTCACCCCCAAAGTGAACCCCCAACACCCCCCCACCAGGCTGCCCTCGCAACTGCAGAACGTCGCCAATGGCGACGTGTTTTTTGGGCGGGGGTCGCAAGCAGCGACGGTCGGGCGGTCGGGCGTCGCAAACCCCATTTGCGGGGCCAACACCCGACACCCCCGCGACGTGTTTTTTGATCCGGGGGTCGCAAGCTGCGACGACTTGGCGTCGCGGAGACCGCCACCCTCCCTGCGCCACGTTTTTATTTATTTATAAATTTAAAACAAAAGCGACACCTGAGCGTCGCAACAACCCACGCCCGGGCGTGGCAGAGACCGACTCTTGCTGTTTTGTGCCATGCCCAATAATCGCTTGCAGCGACATACGGGCGTTGCTTGGTGTACCACCGGCTGACTCCCGGGCAGGTAAAAAAAAAAAAAAAAGGATGCGATGCCGCGCCGGCACCCCCACCAACGCCGACTGGAGGCCGCGACAACGAGACGTCGCTCGAAGAGGCCCTGCCATCGGCGCGGACGGCCTGAAAACCGATGTCCGATAGTCGCGGGAGTTGGGGCGGGGGCTCGCGACCCCTATATGTCGCATTTTGGCGACGCCCTTGCGACTGCAGGGCGACGGCCGGGCGTCACAGATTTTGCGCCCTCCCGCGTGCCCGAAAAGGGCATTTTCCCGACGCTGCGCGTGGCGCGGGCGTCGCAAAGGCCCCCTTTTCCTGTAGTGGCAACGACTTCACGGCAGTGCAACGAATCCTGCAGATGGACCCACGAAGTCCGTCGTAGCCGTTCGAAATGGAACCGGCAAGTCGGTGCAGAATTGCCTCTGAGCACAAGCCCGCAAAAAATGCGCAACCCACTTCATGATGTCTTCTTCGGAAATGAACCTGCCGGAAGTCTGCGCCGACTTCCGGAAATGGTCTGCTGGATTGTAGTTTTTGTGTAACGTGGACGCACGAAAACGGCAAGTCTGTGATGACTTCCGGCATTTTCTGACGAGAATCTGTCGAAATATGCCTAATGGCCTGCCGGGACTCAGTTTTTAGGGGCAGGCATGAATATCACGTCCAAGTCGGTGCCGACTCCCGGGCAGCCGCGAAAGTCCAACTTTGGGCGGACTAAGAGCAATGTCACCGGAAAGTCTGTGCCGACTTCCAAAACTGACGGGCACTCCGCACATGCAATGTCAGGCGTCTAGGCTGCCCTTAGATTTTGGAATAGACCAGCCGGAAGTCGTCACAGACTTCCCGACAATTACCCTTTTTCAGGCAGACATAATCCGGGAAGTCTGGGCAGACTTCCCGGAAACATCATTATCAGGCAGACATCATCGGCAAGTCTGCACAGACTTGCCGCAAAATTCCACATTTAGGCGCTACGTGTGACGTTCTGCGGCACTGCACGTGTCGTGTGGTCACGCGTTGGGGATTGAAGTGCCAGGAAGTCTGTGCAGATTTGCCGGAAATTGTGTGTTTTTCAGGTGATGACTACGACCTTTCAGGCAACGCACGTGTCGATTAGGCACCGTTTGGGCCTACGATGTTAGTGGGGCATCTTCGAAACGTCTTCCAAAAGCGTCGCCACGAAGCGACTTCCACCAAGCCGCCACTTTCTCGTCTTCCGCCAAACCGCCTCTTTGCTCCCGCACCTGCTCCTTCGCTTCATCGCTCACTCTGCCCACGCCTTCTGCCCCTCCGTGGATTGCAGCAGTACATCGCAACGCTAGCAAACGCACGCCGTGGCCCCAGCCGAAGTCTGATTTTTCCGGGGGCTGCTACCAGAGTACCTAAGTCAACGGCATTGTCCTTAGCCATAAAGCAATCCTTGTTTGAGGCGCGTCCACTGCAGAAGTCTGTGCCGACTTGTGAGATGAAATGCATCCACTGTGACAGCTTCGCACTTGTTGAGCAGCGGTTGGCAACCAAATCCACCATGAAGAGGTGGCCACCGGAGAGGGCAATGGTAGATGCCTTCATTGAGCGCCACAAGAAGAAGAGGGAGCCTGTGCGTGGGGGGGTATCCAAACCCTCCATGAAGAAAGGCGCTGACCTCGTCATTGTGGATATCCCAGATGAGCAGATGGTGCATAATTGTGGAGCAGAGGGTGTTGTGCCAGATTGGAATGTTCGGAAGCTTTCTCACATCAGCTCTGCCATATCGTTGGCAAATGCAATCACGGATGATGTGGGGCGACTCCTCATTTTCTGCAAAGGTGACGGCAAGACGGAGCTGGACCTTCGACGGATAGCGAGCAATGCGCCGTTTCGTTTTGTGAAGAGGAAGTGGACCTGCATGAATGCCCTCCCGCTCCTGACAGGCAACGAGCAGCAGTCACAGGTTGCCCAAAACACCACCTCCTTGCGTTGTTCATCATGTTTCATTCCCTGTCAATGTGGGAAGTCTGCACAGACTTCCCAAATTCCCAGCCTTGTTCCCATTGAAGACATAAGTGCCTCCTACATGTTCCCACGTCCACTAGTGGTTTTTTCATATAACAGTGAGTTATGCTGAGCAGTTTGAACAACGCCACAGTCCACGTTTTGTTTTGGAGGTCGGCACAGGCTTCCCAGAACAGTTTGGGAAGTCTGCACAGACTTCCAACTTAGCCCCCTGTTTTCTTGCGTAACAATATCGGACAAGGGCTAGTGCCTAGGAAGTACGAAATTATTACCAACGCTTTCCAACATGTCACCCGTGTCCTTGTCCAGCTTTCATGAAGTCGGCCCAGACTTACAGTTCATGTGCTGAGGCAATTGGGTTTCCTGTGCAGACTCGGGTGTTTTATGCTTTTTTGCTGTTGAAGAGCCCCACATACGCCTGCGACCTTGGCCGGGATGCCAAGAAACTGGATTCCGACTTCAATCCGGTTGACACCGACATTGTGCGCAATTATGTCACCAAAGACAGGCTGTACACAAGAGCTGATGGGACCTGGATCAGAGGCGCCAGAGAAAAAAACCCAATGTTCCTACAAACTTTTATGGAGATGTTGACTGACATTGGGGGCAAGATTGTGGACCTCATTGCAAACTGTGGCACATCCATGGTGGCTGCACGGGTTTGTGGTCGCCACTTGCTGGCCTTGGAAGGCGATGCAGAGCTTGTAAGAGAGAAACTGCAGGGCCTGCAAAGTGAGATGCTTGCTACACCTGACCCCGTGGCCCCAATGGACTTGACACCTGATGAGTGGTTCCGGGATTCTGGTGACCAACCTGTGCATGTCCATGTACTGGAGTGAGTAAGTTTGCCGTTCCTCTCGTTTTCTTTCTTCAAAATATGATAGTCGACGCAGATTTCTCAATTCTGCTGCGCTGTCTTGCTTGCCATGGCCCGGCCAACACGTTCCCTTTGCAAGGCTCATGACCATGGTATTTTTTTCCTTCTGCAGTGATGTTCCCTCAATTTGCACGAGGAGGCCAGCTCCAGCGACGCCAGCTCATCGCCGTACAACCTCCTTAATGGCTGCACGTCAGGAAAGGGAAAATAGGAAGGCACAGATTGCCGAGAAGAGAGCAGATCTTCATCGAAAAGCAGCTGTTATTCTCTTCACCCCACCCAAACCTATGTGTCTTCATGACTATGCAGCAAATATGGCAGAAAAGCTAGCTCAGCAGGAATCCCCTGAATTGTCGAAGAGGCCAATGTGGCCAGGTGAGGCACGAGCGGTTAAAAGGTTTAGGAAGGTTCAACATCTGGTAGAATATAATGTTATGCTAGGTAGTGAGAGCTCTGATCCATTGACAGAAAAAGAGGACGATGATGATGTCGATGAGATCATCGAGAAAGTGATGGACGATGTGGAGATGGAATAAGAGGACGCTACCAATGAGGGCACTCCTTAACCTTGTTACCCTTAAACGTTTATGTAAATTCAAAAATTTGTTTCGTGTTTATTTTCTGTGCAGCTCCATGCAATGGATGGAGCAAAAAAGTAGTATGACTAATTGTCTTGAAGCATGGAAAATGTTGGAGTACATCTGCATTCTAAGCAATATTCACAGTCCCTGTTTTTTTCCGAATTAATGTCATTTCATTGTGGGCCAGAAGTCGGCACAGACTTCCCGGTCCCTACTTGTATTTTCCTATTTACTGAAGCACACGATCTGTTTTTGGGAGAAATCGGCACAGACTTCCGCCTGCCCTTTTTAAGTTACATTTCCCCATATCACCTTCTGGCACATACTTTACTGATCACCAGGCATGAGAAGTCGCTGCCGACTTCTCGTTTTCCTCCGCCCTCGGTTAACTCTGGTAGTGTATGTGACGCGCGGAATTGGGTGGTACACCTTCTATACCGTGCATTTATGCATCGTAGACATTAAGTATGTGGCCATATCAGCTTCACACACATCCCGAACCGGATCCGAGCCTCCAACGTCCCTTCGGATTTTGGTATGGAGGAGGTTCGGGAACTTTGCTCATGGCTCATGGCTCATTTGCTCATCGCTCATGAATAAACAACCCCCCAATCGCTAGAGTGAGTAAGTCCAACTTCTATGTAAGTGTCTTCATTGTTAGCATGTTATGAATGTTCCCATTTCCCCAAATCATCATTCTTGCAAAATATGATCTAATATGTTATGTCGTAATTGCAGTTACGAGCCGCCCTTGTAGATTGCGAAGCGTTCCGCTGAGGACATCATGGGGATTCCAGGGTCTTCCACGGATTTCGGGAGGGCGGACGTTGGTAGGGAGAAGAGGTTGAAAATGCTTTAACATGTTGCTGCTCTAACTACTCCGGAGAAAGGGTACGACTTGTCTCCCTATGCGGCAGCAGAAGCGCATGCTCAGGCTGAACAACCGTGGACAAGAATGTCTCAGTAGACACAATGGCCAGCACAGGTGAGGGCTGTTGCACAATTTGCAACGGTACGGAACTATTTTGAGAATTCTGCAGTAGAGAGATCGGAAAGCGAGGATCCAACGACCGAGGAAGGCTCCGAGGAAGAGTGTGTTGACGAGGTCGTTGGTGAGAAGAGGACTCCTAGCCCAAAGATCAGTTTAAGACTTGGCCTCGACTTGCTCTCGGGTCCCTCCCCCGCAACAATAGTTTCTGGGGTGTTGCAGGACATAACGTCGGAGTATGGTGAGGACCCTGATAATCCGAATGTTAGGTAGTTGCATTTGCTTTTCTTGGAATGCAGACACAAAGGGGTTTATCTGATGAGCTGAATCATTTGGAAAATATCGTATAGTGATATGGGTGTAATTGAATGTTGCGTATAATTTTACTTCAATGTGGATGTTCAGACTTCTTAAATGTCAGATGTTGGCTTCACATCCTCGCCATCCTCCAACCCTTCACATTCCCCTGGTTTGGAATTGCTGGAGTGCTGAGCCTGGTTTGCTGAAGCCATAAATTACCGGGGACAAATATCCAAATGAATCAGTTCACTACTCTGCTCATTGATGTGAAGACCGTTGCCATGACATGACAACAACAATGCCCAAATATTTTACTTTCCAAGCTCACACTCCTTCCCTCATAGACAATCACACTTCAAGAACAAGTAGCTTTGAACTATGTAGATATAAACACAACAGTTCAGGTCCAGCTTAGGTCCAGCTTTGACTGGGGATGATATAGTCGGTGGCGACCATAACACCCAACATCGCCGTACGGACTTGCCAATTATGAAGGTGGTGACTACAATAACTCACCTGCAGGCCACGGTCATAGGCGTTCCACCTCCTATTTTCCGTGGACTGTTATCAAGATGCATTAAGTCGGCAGTTTTGGTTGCTCATATCCACCTTCGATTAGGTTCGGTATAGGTTCGGGGGAGGGTCGGGAAACTCTGCTCATGCTCATGCGTTCACCGCTCATGCTCATGGATTTGCAACCCCCCCGAATGCATAATGAGTAAATATGAATCAAGATGACCTTTACAACAATGGACAAAAGTACAAGATACTGGAACTTGACTTGAACACTGGAATGTAGGAAACTGGACTAGAGTGCCAGATATTGGAAACTGAACTGGAATACTGGGACTGAAAACAAGAGTAGCTTGAACTTGTGTTGGCGAGACTGAAGAGTGTCCAGTCTCGCCTCCTATATATACTGACTACTAGGAAGTTCCCTAAGAAGCTTCCCCAATGAAGGTTTCTCGATGAAGAAGTTTCCTTAAACATAAGAGATATCTTAATGGAGAAGTTTCCTCCAAAGGAAGCTTCCTGAACAGTTTCCCAAGTTACTCTCGGTAATTTGATAAACTCTCCCGATAATTTGGTAATTAATGGTAACTTATGATAAATCATGGTAGATCATGATAAATCATGGTAAATCATAGTAACTTTTGATAACATGATAACTTGGTAACTTCTGGTATTTACTCCTGGTAAGTTCCTCTGGGCTATGTCCGTGACAGTATGGACCTCGTTGGACCTTTGAATCCCACGTCGAAGGGCCATAGTTATATAATTGTGGCTAGGATTAATCTAACCAAGTGGGTAGAGGTTTAGCCTCTGGCATCCATGGACAGACGTGACGGTGTGACTCAATTTTTCTTCAATGAAATCATCTTACGACATGGGTGTCCTTTAGAAATTCTTACTGACCAAGGCAAGGAGTTTTGCAACCTGTTAATGTTGATGATTGCCACAATATGGGCCCAGACATCAGGCAACCACCCAACCTTACCATCCACAGTGCAATGGACTTACGGAACGCTTCAACCAAACCATGTGCCTCATGTTGGAGAAATATAGGGCTTTGACTCACGAATGGGATGTGCTTCTACCCCCTCTTATTTTTGCTTATAGGACTGCTGTCCATGCTAGTACTCGCAGAACTCATTTTGATCTTCTGTATGGTAGGCCTTGTATCTCGCCCATTCATTTTACTCCACTGAACCATGTTATTGTTGTGCCTGAGGACTGGGATTCTTATGTTGTGAAACTACAGGCACACCACTCTAGAGCATTGGATGATGCAAAGTTTAATATCTCCAAAGCCCAGCTTGCTCAATCCAAGCAATACAATAGGCGGGTTGTGTACTCTTCCACTTTTGTTGCAGGTCAAACAATATGACATGTTAAACTTCAGCATGGGCCAATTGAATCCAAGGCCAACACAAGAATTGCCGGTCCTTATCTGATCTATGAAATGGTTGCATGAAACAGAGCTCTTCTGCTTCTCCAACACCACTTGGTTGAGGAGATCTCTAAGGTAGTCCCTGTTGTAGAATTACTCCATTTGACACGTTGCAGTTTGATTTTAACTTTGTGTTAATGGTGAATGCAGGTCTGTGGAGTTCACTCCGAAGAAGAAGGCTCGAGGATGACTGCATGATCTTTGCTGCACCTTGATCTTGGGTAGTTGCAGGCTAATGAACAACCAAACCATTGTAGATTATATTTTTGTATCATTTGATACCTCAAAAGCCCAAAAACACAAGATGTACTAAACTAGAACAAATCCACCTATATAAAACACTCATATTGGTCCATAGGTAGTAAATGACAGCTGATATTGTCATTTTACATTGAAATCTAGAGTGTGAATAAAGCTTTCCCGAGCAATGAGGGAGAGACATATTTTCATCCCCTCATACTGGCGTTTTTGTAGAGGAAGGAGAATCAAGCCCTAAACGTGTTTTGAGCATCACACACTTGCCCAAATGCAATCGTTTTCTACTCCTTCCCTCTGCATTAGGCTTTTAATTTCACTAGTAAGAAATTTTACCATCACCAGCTTGCACCCGACTACACAAACTTCTAACCCACATGTGCATGTCTTTTGGCGGGTTTCATGAAGCCCTAATCCGCCTATTCTGGTCTTTGGGCAGGCCCATGGAAACCCATACCTGCCTAGACAGGTAGGTCTTGGGACAACCATCAGCAGGTGACGGCCCACAGGTCATGCCTAGACATACCCGAGTTCAAACCCTGGTGCATGTCCGGCTCTCACCTTTGCGTCCGCCCAATACTGGTTAATACCAGCGTTGGGCGGGTAGTTAACCCGGAGGGTCCATTGTTTTTTTTAATTGAAAAGGGGTAACCCAGACCCGCGGGGTATATTGAAATCAATATACCCACCCAACACTGGTTAATACTTGGTCAGTTGTGTTGAATACTCAGACATTCATATATCACGTGGTTTAATTTTTTTAAAATTAAGATTATAGTTGCAATGTTGATATGTGATGTGGATCATGTTGTCGACGTAGGATGTTAAATCATGTGAGGATGATTATTTTTTTCGTAAGATGTATGAGGATCTAACGGTTGAATGTATGCCCTTTGCCAAAATTAAATGTTTTGGAGAATAACAATATTATTTTAAATATTAACGCCTCTAGAAGGATTCTTGGAGACATACATAGCAGATGCGATATGGAGGCTTTTGCAGATGTATGAGGAGGTGATGCGGGAAGGATAAAGACCAAGTTGTTTCCCATGATTAGAGGACGATGTTGCATTTGTTTTACCAACGGTCAGAAGCTCAGTTGGTTAAGTGCACTGAGTGCCACCAAGATGATTCTGGGGTCAAATCCTGCTCCCTGACGGGGTGGTATACTCTTCTCCACCTTCCCTGGGCGGTGTCCCATTTCTACGCTTCATGGTGCAGTTACTGTGAAAGAGGTTATTTTCTCCTCTCACTATTAAGGGGCCTGAGTTGTCGCTCCCAAGTGTTTCCCTTTTAAAATAAAATAAAAAATGTTTCTTCCATCAGGGTTGCTGCAAGTACAAAGACCAAAACATATTTACCTTTTTCTCACACACCGGTGGGGATGACAACGTCTCCCAGGCGTTTATAGTCCTGCATTGTGGAGCTAAAAGCGGCATCCCCATTGGCAATGCGTAGAGGACGGAATTGTCGCATGTGGTGGATATGATGTGCACCTCAGGGATGACATCATTTCAAATTAGGTAACAACACTAGGGGTCAGGGGAGAGGACTATGGTGGTAGATTTTTAGTGCAAGAGGTATAGTCCATATGTTTTCAGCATCAGTCGAAATCAACGGCATATGTATCCTCCACAAATATATATATTTAAGTCAAAAAAATCTGATGAAGCCCACCAATTCGTATCAGTGAGGTTCCGGGCTGCTCGTGAAAAAAATTAGAAAAAACTTTAACAGCCAATGATGGTTTTTCTTGGGGGGGGTTTTATATTGTGTGTTTTGTTTTAGGAAGCTCATCATATTGAAAGCTCTCAAGGGCTTCCTGAACATCTGCTGGTAGCTCAGCTGGTAAGTGCACTTTGTGTCGCCCTGGTGGTTCGGGGTTCAAACCTGCTGCCCTGCCTGGTGTGTGGATTGTTCGTGACCCGGTTGGTCTAGTGGTGACGTTTCCCTCCTGTGTGCCCTATGGCTTATCTGAAAGGGGGTTAAATTTTCCCCCTCCTCAAGTGCCTGAATTGTGAGCAGTAGCTCCCAGGTTTCCTTAAAAAAAAGAAAAAAAAGAAAAAAAGGGGGCTTCCTCCCCTTTCTCCCAAAAAAAAAAAACTGATCATGATATTTCTCATCCATAAGCCTGTAGCTGTCAACCAGAGAGATGAGTTTTTTACAATTACTCTGTACTTGAGTAATTGTTGTTGTTGCATAGTAAGAGATTTTTTAGTTAGATGATGGTTGAGGTTCCAATTTTTTATTTTCTAAGGGGGCCCTGTTCATGCTTGCCGGCCCGTACGGGCCGCAACAGTGGTTGGATACTATATGCTGCTTGCTGTAAAACATTCTGATAAAACTTTAAAAGGGAAAAATACCTAAAAAACAAGAAAAACTCTATAATATAAATAACAAGGTAAAAGAAGAAAGGAAAGAACAAAGGACCAAGCATCGATAACAACGCCGACCCGCACAACGGACAGTTTACGCTGACGTAACAACATCTGTTAGCAGACTGGACGGATGTGTTTGCAGTCGGAAAAGGATTCTATCCATCCACGCCAGATAGAGTTTGACTTGAACGAGAGTGTCGAGTTCCGGTTAGGGGGGTGAGAGCTCCATGTCCGCCATCGCTGGAGCTCTTCTCTCTTGCTTCCATGGCGCACCACAATTGCGCTAGATTGCTTGTGGCTGCGGGGGTTTTGCTTCTTCTGGCGCAGCTGAAGCCACTGATTGCACAGGATTTTGAAGACCATTGTAAGCCTGTGTTTCCCGATTCGGAGGATAGTGCATGGAAGGAGAGCATTTCAGACGATACGGCTTTCATGAATGTCCAGGTACTACGAATCAACGGGGGGTACACGCAGGGGGAAAGGCCTCTTCTCGTGGGGGGTTTTAACTCTTTATTCCGGGGTATTCAACGAGTGTCATTGTGGATCAGAGCGGCCACAGCATCAAACTACAGAGATGTGTATAATGTAAAGGCAGATGTGACGATAGCTACTACTAGACGGTGGTATAGCACGCAGGTGTATCGGAAAGGGACGAGGGGAATTCCGCGTACACGAGTTGCACCAAGTGTTACAGTTGTAGGGTCCGGTGTGTTCTCTTCGGCCAGTCGGGAGCTCTGCCTGTCTGGATGTAGACGCACAGATTCGGACTGGGATTGCAAAATTAAGCTAACCTTTCAGTATCCAGAATCAGGGACAAGATGATTCTTTTGTAGCTGGCAAGCTGGAAAGTCTCCGACCGCAGACTGATAATGGGTACTTCGATCCTATTATGATCACATCACTGTACCAGGGACCCTATGTGTACACGATGAATGCCACAGTCAAAGGTCTGCAGACGACCGCGTCTAATTTAGTTCCAAGAAGCATCGAAGTGTCCACGATCGATAATCCGTGTAGGTTTGACTGGAAGTCCGGGACAGGGATGCCTGACCAGGACATTCTGGTTTCCTGGAATCGAGAGTGTGGGGGCAATGATTGCAGCCCTTTTGAGAGTATTGGCAGGGATGTGGGAAGAGCTTTTCTAGGTGTTCATCAGTATAATTGCTATGGAGACCTCGTGAATGCCATCTTCGTCTTCTCCGAAAGGCGGTCAGAGGTTGGTAAGACTCGGGTGGTTGGACCGGATTCCACGAAAGGGTCTCTTACAGCTGAGGGCAAATGGGACAAAACCAGTGGCAAGTTGTGCATGGTTGCCTGCCTCAATGGAGCAACAGGTGAGTGAATTTGCAGACTATGTAAGGTAAATCTTGCAGATTCAACTACTGCAAGCGTTGCATGATGAGAACATTTTGATGCTTGACTGACTGCCACCCATTACGAAGATAATAGCTTGAAAGTTTGTTTTCTAATGGTGTTCCAATTGTTGGAATCCTTCACCTTCTGGGCTGTACATATGGTTTTTTTTTTTTCCTTCACTTCATGTGTTGGATGATGGTGTGATGGCATGAGTAATGTACAGCACTAGTCAATCCCGGGACATATCAAACCCGACAAATTCCAAAGAAAATCATTGCATTGCATTCCATTCTATTTTCCTGAGAGATTTCATCAGTCCTGTCAGGGAAGGAGGCCCAAAGTCGTGAAGAAGTGCCTATGACATGCTACTATGCACACAGAGGTTTATTGTTTACTTGTTCTGATGACTGTGAAAACTTGAAGCAAGAAATGCTAGTTCTAGCCAAAAAAAATGAACGTCCAATGGCATATTCAGCATGCGGCCTTGCCAGAACTTAAATCCTGTAAATTTTGTACAGTCAACTTTTCAGATTTCGACGGCCAACAGACTATCAATGTGTTAAGAACATGCATTTCTGCACTGAACAATCATCTGTTACACTTTCGGTGGATTTTGGTTGTGTGGGAATGTAAATGGTGTCTGTGTCTCTAGTTTTGAGAGCAACCTGTACATGGAAGCTTTCAATGTATTCATAAACAAGTTCACAGACTTTGAAATTGCTGCAAGTGAACATCTTATCTGAAGGAAAATGTTTGTATGTCATGCACTGCAAAACACAGCCTTTGAATAAATGAAGAGCTTCAGCATATTTGACCAAAGGTCACTGCTTTGGCTCTCCGTGGTGGGTTGAGTTTCTGTTCTTTGCTTTATCTTGTATACCCTCCCTTCCTGTCTTACAAACCATGGTTGCTAACATCAGAATACAACAGAATTATTGTGGATCATTGGCTTTGATTTCATTTTTGTTTTTTTCCTGCAGGTGGTGAAGATTGCCAGATTGCTATCACGATGCAGTTTCCAATAACCCTGACGGTGACGGAACAGGACGGCGTGGTAGGGCAAGTAAGAAGCCTCAGGGGGGAAAACGACTCTCGTTACTTCAAGCCTTTCTCCTTCAGACAGCGACACAAGTTTGGGTCTTCCAAACAGATGGGCAAATTTCATTACTCCTACAGCAAGCTTCAGACAGTGGAGAAGTATTGCAAAAAGAAGTTGTCAAGGAAGGCAATGTCTCCCAGAAAATTGGATTGGCAAGACCTTCAATTTCATGCTTTACGGGATGAAGGGAAGCACAACCTTAGTAGGTATGTGAGCATGGTCCCCTTAAATATTGGTGGACAATTTTGGAACCAGTCCATGTCTCCACCAAATGTGACAGAGAAATTGGTCAGTGTGAGCTCCTATATCTATTACGACCTTTTGGAAGGGGATCTGTGGAACAAACCCATTACAGCTGAGGGTACATATGATTCTGCTACAGGAAATCTTTGCTTGATTGGGTGCCGGTTCGTGGACCTTAATAAAAAGGGGCTAACAAATCTGGAAGGAGACACCCAAAAAGACTGCCAATTGTTTTTCAGTGTCCAGTTTCCTCCTTCGAATCGGACTGGGAAGGAGCTCAAGGGCAGTTTGAGAAGTTTGCGAGAGGAAAATGACCCTCTCTATATCAAAACAGAAACATTTACAGGATCAGTGCGAGTCCAGTCCCTAGACACTGTGTGGCGGCAAGACCTGGAGATTGTGATGAGTGTAGTGATGCTCTCTCTCACCGTGGTTTTCATTTTCTTGCAGATTCTCTATAGCAAGCGCTACCCAGAGACCCTGCCCTACATGTCTACTTTCATGTTGGGTCTCCTTTGTCTTGCCCACATGATACCGCTAGTACTCAACTTTGAGGCCCTGTTCCAAAAAAAGGCAAAATACAGGAATGTACTGCAAGTGAGTGGTGGCTGGCCTGAGGTGCAAGAAGTGGTGGTCCGGATCACAACCATGATAGCATTTTTGATGCAACTACATGTCCTTCATTTAGCATGGAAGTCACGGTGGGATGCACGGGCTGCAGGGACCCTCGCCCCAGCCATTCAAGAACACCGTGTGTTGTACATTGTTCTGCCACTCTATGTCGTGGTTGGGGTCATTGCGGGCTTTGTCCATAAGTCCAATGGTTTCAGGCCAGTGGAAAAGGAGTTCAAGTGGCATGCTAATCAGCAAGGCTGGTGGTGGGATATGAAGGCATATGCAGGCCTTGTTCTGGATTTCCATCTCTTCCCTCAAGTCGTAGCAAATGTCTTGTGGGGTGTTAAGGAAAAGGCTCCCTTGGCCAAGCTATTCTACTTTGGAACAACAGCTGTCCGGTCACTGCCGCACATCTATGATCTGTGCCGCACATTTAGATACATACCCACTGATATCAACCTGTACATGTATGCAAACCCTGAATGGGACTTGTACTCTGCTGCATGGGACATTGTCATCCCTTGTGGCACTCTGCTCCTTGCCATGCTCATCTTCTGCCAGCAGCGTTGGGGTGGCCAGTGTTTCCTCCCACACCGCTGGCGCAATAACTTAGACTACAAAAAAATTTCAGTGAGTGAGCTTGATTTGTCGGGCCTATAGCTTTCCTTTGAAGGACACTCCAGTGGTACTAACTGTCGCCCTTTCTCACACAAACTGGTGGGGAATGCCTGTCCTTGCAGTGCAGGTGCATTTAGGCATATTGCATTTTGTCTCTCATTGTGCCCCCGAACAGGGCTAAGAGCAGTTATTAGGGGCCTTTCAACAAACTTAATTAGTCCACATATGTTATTGGCTGTGACAGTCTCAAGGAATTGTGCTACTGGATAGAACTTTTAGCTAATGCAAGGAAAACAGAGTGCTCATACAAGTAAGTAGACCTGCTTGTATTAGTAATGCCCTCACATTTTCGAAGCTCTCAATATTGGGAAAAGAGGGTTCGTACTTATCTTCATGAGCAACTGTGCAAAGCCGATTGCAAACCATTCATGGGACAGGGAAACTTATGGGGTAGAGGAGGTCATAAAGGATGAAGAAAAAAGAGAATGTGTGCAGTTGCTATTGACTTGACCATGTCCCAAGATTGTTTGTATACACCTGTAGAGCAGAGTAGAGACAGGTGGGTTTGCAGGAGACCAGAATGCCCCAGTAGCAGGGCTTACCATACCGAGTATCTTAAGACAGATTGTTACCAAAGCATCTATTTGATACCAGTGTTTGAAGCCTATGGAACATAGTAGAAAGAGGTACGGTATCAAGTAGTCATCCTTGTTCATCCAAGGCTGTGCAGAATCTTGTAGTATATTTTGGTCATACTTCAGCTCCCCTATCTAGGGTAAATAGAATCTCTGTTGTTGTACATATCTTTGCTGCACATTTTCCACTGACTGGAGATCTGAGACATAGAGTGAAAAGAAAGGAGAATTTTTTGGGTCCACTTAAGGCAAGAAAGATCAGTACTACCATTGTAAGACTGCATGACAAATCCTTGTAAGAAGACTCATGAATGCAAGGGACTACTGTATAAACAAGGACTGTGGCACTCCTGGAGAAACTGCATTACTGGCTGAACTTAGCAAGTATCATGATGACTAGCTCATGAACCCCAAGTGTCATAGACCAAAAGCTTCATCACACCTCTGAAGACGCTGCGGCAAGTTACTGAGCAGTAGATGGGCGCAAATCCCCATATACATCAATTAAAGCTTAAAATACTTCATACAGGAATATATGTCTGGCAATTCATGCTAGAGGTGCTCACTGAATGGTGTGCAATCCCAGTTCTGTCCATTTGTCCTGGCTCGCTAATTGCTGCTCTTGATCTGCCACACAACTCTCCTTCCTCAACATTAGTAACTGGAATGAGGATACACTTGTTTAACTGCATCATCAATGCCACAACCTGAGTCAAGTTCATTTGCAGTGGTCTATATTGGAATGATCCACCCAGCCCTTCCAAAATCAGGGAATTCTATCCATACTGTTGTGACGTTCAGATAACCCGTAATAGCTTCAGTGCCTTGTAGTGTGAAATTTGAGTGCCCCAGATCCCAAATAGCATGCTGATGCCTCTCTCGCCCTTGGTCATAGACATAAAACTATTTCTGTTTTGGGCCTCACAGCAAAAATCCTATCAACGTGAACCCTGAAATCATTTGCAGTTTAGCTTTAGCTGGAACCAAGTGTGACCAATATGGCAGTGTCAAAGTTGAACTACCAGTCACAATGTGAGTGAGAGAGAGAGAGAGAGAGAGAGAGAGAGAGAGAGAGAGAGAGAGAACTTGTTTCATCAATCTCGTCAGCGGGAGGTGCGACGCCAGGTGGGAATGGAATATCTGTCAATCGGATCAAGGCCACATTTCAATCAGTCGCGATTTTCCTGGCCCTAGAACTCTAACCAGTGCAAGTAGGTAAGTTCTGGGACTTCCTTGTATCAAGGATAAGTTCTCTGGAAAATTTCTGAAATGTACCTGTATGGAATCAGCTGTAATTAGTAGTTTTCTTGAGACCATTCTACCAAGTACGGAATTCTTCACCTATAATCATTAAAGCTCAGGGTTGTAACGATTCTGAGTATTAGACTGTGAACGGACTGACACTCATACATCCCCTTTCACTCCTAGACGTAAAGAACGTCCCACAGATATCTGACAGGCTGGCTGCAATCATGGTCGAGCTCAATCCATGATCTCAATCTCTCCCTCTGGAGGAGGAAGGAAGGAGAGAGAGAGAGAGAGAGAGAGAGAGAGAGAGAGAGAGAGAGAGAGAGAGAGATATTTATGAGTTCCACGGGAGCCAAGGAGGTATAGAGTAGAAGTGGAACCAAAATCAAACCAAACGTTGCACGAAAAGAAGTAAGAAAGAGAAGAGAGGGAAAGGGTTCGACTACAACTGAAGAATACATTCAGACTACACAAGATTGAAAGCATTGTTTCATACCCTTAGATTTAAATGCGAGAGACGGTTTTAAAGCTAGGAGACGAGATGTTGCACAAAGCTGACAGAGAGTACGTGGGCAATCAAAGTCCCAGTTTAAGACAAAGAGACAGGGATCGAGAAAGACCATCGTGTGGCAGTTTGTCCAAGAGCCATTCATCATCCACAATGTCCAGCAGAATGCCTGGAAAAAGCTCCGCCATGGTACTCTGCGATTATGCGAGCGCAGATCGCCCACAGGATATCAATACTGGAGTTCGAAGACCAGATCAATTGCGCCCACTTGACTCTTGGGATGCAGGACACAATTGTCAACAACAAGCCGGCATCGACAATGTTTTATTAACCTGGGTTTTGAACAGTGGACAGTTAGGCATATGAGACATTGCAGTTTCCATCCCTTTCCATCCCGTTCAACTGTTCTGGTGGGAGTCAGATCTTTGATGGCAAGTCCCACGGTGCCCATTGCGAAGCTAGTCGAGAAGTTGCAATGGCATTCAGGAAAGTCTGATCATTGGAGCTTGTTCACGCATCATGTCCTTCACTCACATCCGCAGTTACCTATACCCTCTCCCTTCCCGTCTGTCTTCATTTGAAAGTTGAAGCCTTCATCCTCTTGGTAAAACTTAAAAGTTAGCCGTATGGAAATGTTAGTTGACTCTTTAATGGTGCAACGCTAAGATCTCACACAAGAGAATTTGGTTGGAGTAAGCTAGATGTGGTCGGTAGATAACCAGAAGCAATTGGTACCCCCGAAGGTTCCAAGATGTCATTCCTATGCCCGCATCGTGGAAGGTTTGAGGGGTACCCGACTTTCCTCCCCAGAAAGGTATGGAGTTCCGGAGTTTGAATGTAATTGGAAGAGCTTAATACCGGATTTCACAAATTGATCTTCACCACGAAGATCAAACAGGGTTTTTCAGGACGAAACCTCTGGTGTGGTTTGGAGGCAATTGTAACTGCTCAAAAGAGTGCTCAATTTCTTTTTGGTAGCAAGAGATTGTTCCAAATTTACATTTTCTGAGGAAAACATCTGACTTTGGGGACGTCAGAGTTTGGAGCGCTGATGAAGGCGCTAGGGTACCCTCGCACGATATCGATGGATAGCTTCCGCGCCCCCAACTTTGAACTGGTTGCTGATTGCCTCATCCTCAGGTGAACTTCTCTGGCCTTTGGGCTCCCCGTGGACATTTTTAAATTCTGTGCGTGTGTCTCTCTCTCTCTGGTTCCAGTTCCTACAAATACGTCTCTTATTTGCCCTCGATTCCAAAATGCAGCAGCACAAGCACACACTAAGCCTTCCAGGCAGAAGTTCAAACATAAATGCACATTACAAATTCAGAAAATTAAACTATTAGGGATGTTCAGGGAGGACTGTTACATAGCAGAATGTGTAAGTTCCAGCAGACGGTGATAGGGGGCTGTGGCAGTCCAAACTGTGTCTGACTTTACCATCGTCTGGCAAATTGAGTGGGTGTGCAACACGGTCCATTGTTGGATGAGAGCAGATATGACCCGACAGTGGAACTGGACACATCTATCACAACTGAGAGCCACCGCGTAGCCTTTTTGAAAAGTGCTATACAGATTATGGTACTGCCTTTCCCTCCGATAAGCACACCCCTCTTCAAGTTCTTAACTGTGAAGGGTTTTGAATATATGTCCTTCATATATGATGTTACTAACTGGTATAACCTCAATGAAGTGTTCCACCTTTCTACCAAAGAACAGGGTTTCAGATTTACAAAACTGTGACAAGAAGGGAGAGAAAGAAGAAGGAAAAAAACTCTTAGAAATGTCCCCAGACCCCAGAGGACCTGGGACAAAGTAGAACAACAAGAAACCACTTCAGAAAACATCAAACACAGCCCAAAGACAGTCTCTCATGCAGGTCGGCTGCCAGGCACTTGGTTAGAGGTCCACAACTGACATTTGGTTAATATGCAGCTTGCAAGGGCCAGAATTAGGTTGAACCAAAAGCGCTTGTATTCCGCAGACGGGTATGCTGTGAAGGAACTTCTGAAAATAGCAACACTTCTACAGCTGGCAACAAATGCTGCCACTGTTGATGAGGTGAATACACTCCCCTTTTAGCTCATTGAAGTTTGGGGTCTTTTAGCATGACATGCTTCTACCTGTCCACCTCGGCAGCTTCTATTGTCTGTGGTTTAAAAGTGAAGCTGAATCTGGCGAAGGGGGATCATGGACTGTCAGAGAGCAATGGCAGAGCCATATTTTGAGGGTTCTATCAAGTCAATGAGAATGACTGGAATTTATTATTAAATTGGATTTGTTGCAACAGGAGATTTCTTAATGACTTGTAAGGGTTTCTGTCAGACAGGCAATATGAATGTCTTTGTGAGAGATACCATTGTCCATCAGCTGCTTTGTGGTACTAGATATGTTGTGCTCTAAAGTTTTTTTTTTGTCTTCCTTTCCTTCCTATTTCTCTACATAGTTGACCTTTTCCCTTTCAGTCTCCGGGGGAGGGAAGTCGGGGAAGGGCAGTAATT
This sequence comes from Takakia lepidozioides, assembly GCA_030704615.1. Taxonomy (NCBI): domain Eukaryota; kingdom Viridiplantae; phylum Streptophyta; class Takakiopsida; order Takakiales; family Takakiaceae; genus Takakia; species Takakia lepidozioides. The sequence goes on along the minus strand of CM060731.1, from coordinate 15,053,983 downwards.
CAGGGAGGTTTGAATATTGGATGGTGGGGGGACAGAGTGACAATGCCGAGCTTGGTCCAGCAATAAAAGCATTTGATGTGAAGGCCACCAGAGTGCTTGTTAGCGAGATTACAAAATGTGGGCGGCACTCTATGATGTTCTTGAGACAGAGCCTGAACTCCAGGTCTGTCATGGTACCCCTTCCGATTTCCTCTGTGTAGTAAAATGAGCCTACAAAGGGTATGCAGCCTGAAGTATAGTGGGTCTCAGAGTGCAGTATTAGTTAATCAACATCATGAGAAAGACAGGACACCGCTCTTTCCAAATTAACATGAGATCCACAACCGTCTAGTTTTTGCTGTCCAACTTGTGCTAATTTTTATTGGATAGGAAGCAAGATGGAGAGCAACCATGATGAACACTGACATGGATGAAATAGAGCACAGCATGAGAGATGCCATCAGTGCAGTACAAGAGAGAATTGCATCCGCAGAACAGGAACAGAGTTCTGTGGAGAGAGACGAGAAGGCCCTGCGTGCTAAGTATGAGAAACGGAAGTTTGAACTGGAGCACAGTGAAAAATGCCTCTCTACTCTCCAAAGTGTCAGGTTTGTTGGAGCGACAGAAGACTTTAAGTAGTTTGTTCCGCACCAGGTCTATGTAACTCTATAGGGATAATGACCATGGGAAGACCTTGTGAGATAGAGAGAAAAGCTCTAATGGCCTACTGGTAAATTAGAATAAAAAGAAACAAATACCCTTTGGGAAGTCCAGGGGAGGGAAAAGATGACGAAGACACATATATTATGTCCACTGGAGGCCCCAAGGGCCTATGCACAAACTAGTAAACAAAGAGATGAGATATAAATGAAATGAAATGAAATGGTACTTTATAAGATCCAGGGAAGCTCAAAGAGCCTATGGGACGAGAAATGAAATGAAAATGAAATGGTGCTTTATAACGTCCGCGGAAAGCTCATAGAGCTTATGGGAAAGAAAGAAAGAAAGAAACAAGAAAGGGAAAATAACAAACAAACAAACAAAACACCCTGCCCCGAGCATTTCTAGACCGCCTTATAGAAAGATGTGCTGGATGCCCCTGACCCAAAACAAGGGTTAGGAGTCCTGGAGGGATGAAACCAATATGAAGATTAGGAAATGTTTGGGAGTTCCACATACTGACCGAGCTGGTTCAACATGCCATTAGTGCTCATGGTGTGAGGATCCTATCTTTTACTTTTTCAAGGCCAAAAAGGTGTAGCAAACCTCTCCACATCCATGTCTGGAAGTGGCACAAACAAAGATCCTTTGATGTTCAGGCCAGCGTACATGGATGAGTATGAAGTGCTGCAGAAGGATTTGCATGGTTTGTTTTAGGTATATGTGGAGAAACTGAGAAACTTGCAGTGGCTCGAGAGTCAGATGGAAAGCCATAGCCGAGATGAACAAGAAAAGCTGGATGAAACAGACCGCCGCATGCGCCGCTTGCAACGTCGGTTACACAATGAGGTCCATTGCTACTTGATCTTACCCTTCCTATGATGGACAACCTCAGAGAACTCCACATCCAAGAATTAAGTCTAGGATGGGCAAGGTTTGTACCATCTCTGGCTTGGGAAAAAAGTGACGGTTTTGTTGGATGAGAGTTTAGTATTACCACTGGTCATCAGAGCCTGTGGGATTCAAAATTTCTAGACGGGTACAGAAAATTTCTGGAGCTCATTTCCTACATTCATGGAGGAAAGTTCTAGAGAAGCTGATTATGATGCTGGTTGTGATCGGTTTGTTGTCATATATTCCTTTATACAGTCCTTCAGTGGATTGGTTGGGCTATTCGACACCACATGCAAATTAGTCACGAAAATAATGGAAAACATGAACAAATCTGTGATTGGTTTGACCTGCGGGAACAGGAGCTGTGCACCCTGCGAGGAGAGGAGGTGGCTGATGATGCAGTTGTGAATATGGAAAGCTCAGAAGAGTATGAAGGGGAAGGAACCAACTTCTGGAATTGGCACAATGGGGGTGCATCAAAGTCTAGAATGCAGAAAGACTTGGACGCATTCGGCAGTAGCAGCAGTGACAATGCTTTCCCCAAGGTGAGCCTAAACTTCTATTTTTGTAACATCAACTGACAACATAAGAATACCTTGTTTCTTGTGACTGAGCTGTTGTGACCAAGACCAGAGCTGGATCCTTAAGTATTCTATCATTAGCATCTGTGTGAGATGGACCCAGGGTCAAGGAACAATCTCAGCACTTCAGTTGCACCCTCCAGGCTATGGTACCAAAATGTCATATCAGAGCCAAAAGTCTTTTCTTTATTTCGACTCCACCAAGGAATCTGCATGGATTTCTCCAAATGGTGGGTGTTACCCGCCACTAATAAAAATTGGTCAGAACAGCAGCTTGCCGGACTTCTTGATTGCTCAATAAGTTATCCTCCCACCCCTTTATTTGTTGACCTGGCTAAATGAATTAAGCTAAGAGTACTGAGCCTTTGTTCCAACTTGTTGGAACAAGACTTCTGCTTGCTCACCAAGTAAAGGGGAGAAAGCATGGGGTTGATCACAAACTTCCTCACCATCTCGTCAGGTGGCCCTGACAATTCAACATGTACTTCAAAAGAGATAATTAAGAAGTGTTGATGGAAGTACCAGGGAATTCCTCTGAGGACACAGTGAGCCTATGAACTACGTCTGTATGCATCTCAGCCAGTCAGACTGACTAACTACTCGGTTCTCATCTGTCCTGAAAGTTGTTGAAAAACTCTTTTGTAAGAACAAAGAATGACATCATCCCCAACTCCTGTGGGGTAATCGAATGTATATATATATATATATAGAGAGAGAGAGATTGTGCAGTGGTGGTTCACCATCTCGGGCTACCGAAGACCTGCACTGGCCTAGTCCTTGCCACATTCTAATACTCCCAGTATGGAACTTACACAAGTTCTCCCTAAGTAAGTTTTCTTGACATTATTTTGTTGACTATCTCCTTTCTAGCACAAATTTCGGATCCCAAGCAGCCCAACTGAGTCATTTCTCTTACTGTCAATCCCTTCTGGAGACTCTACACTGCTGACATGGTGAGTACCAATCAGACTTGAAGAGCACACAGTCACTAGTTGGCAACTATGGTGTTAGCAGAGGAGGCCTTTGAATTGGAGTGGAAGTAGGTTGAGTATCGTCAACAAGAGTACACCAGACATTTCTTCGCTGAGACTCAGCAAGAGACCCAGCACCCAGGGAAGTGATGCAGACCCTGACGTAGCTCAGCACACGGGATCAGTGGGGGAAGAGAAGATCTCCTCTATAGAGGGGGTTTAACTTTGGTCTAGTTCTTTTCTTCATCAGTATGTGAAGAATACACCAGAGCTCATCTTCTGTGTGGGGGGGTTTAAGGATCAAGAGATAAAGAGACTAATTTGTTTCCTTCTCTTCACAGTTTTGATGGAATCTGGTGTAGTAGCCTTTGTAATGACTGCAACAAGCTTTTGTTGATTTGTTATGTAGGATCTTGACGAAGCGGATGAGGACCTTTTGGACATTGACGGCATATATAACAATGACATTGACGGTAATACCAGTGATGATGATTTCTGATCCCCGCCAGGTCCAGCAGGCAGCTTCATGGATCAGTTTGTAAAAGAGCTGGTCCACAATCACATCAACACCACTGGAGACCAAACACTGACCTGCTACAGATATATTGTTATAGCTTTACAGGAAAAAATTGTTGTTCCCTGGAAGGTGGAGAGCTATGTTGAGACACCCATGACGGTTGGTGAGCTCCACTTTGAGGAGTTTGATGGATTTCTCGAAAGCCATTACCCCTGATCCACTGCAAGATCTAGGAAAAATGCTATGACATGCAGTGGTGTTGGTGTTTGTTCACAATTCACCATATCTCTTTACTGCTCTTTGACCTTATGAGATTGTACTCATAAGACGTTGTTTGCCGTAGCCTTGTGGCCATTGACCCTGCGCCCAGTTTGAGCGGGAACAAAAGGGACAGAACCTACCTCTGTCAGGGGCTGACGTTGGTAGTAAGACTTACCTCCATATAAAGAATTAATCCGGGTTTTCCAGATATCCTCTAGAAATCCCTTCACACAAGCATCAATCTGCTGTGTGTGATTTGCCCAAAAACTAGGCCTCAGGAGGGCCTGGGCTTTTGGCTCAGCCTCGAGACTTTCAAAGTTGGTAAACAGGGGTACAGGCACAATTCCCTTAATAGATTTGAAGAGAGCGTCTCTTTGGTGAGAGAACCCCGGACAGTGTATCAGAAAATGAATACTGTCTTCAGATTGCCCACACAACAGGCAATTGCACTCTCCCTTTCCTCTCTGCTTCTGTTTGCTGTTCAAAGGTAGGCTTCCTGCCCTGAGTTTAAATTTCAGTCTAGTGCCGAGAGTGGGTAGACCCTTGAGGTCATCCAAGATGTCCTCCCCCATGTCACAGACTGGAAACAAGTTCAGGGAAGTTTTCTGCCTAACTTCATTTTCATCAGACAATCTCATGGCAACAGACATGGCTGAGGACACTACAGCCTCTAAGTCAGATTTATCCAGCAGGGTCAAGACTTGCGGATCCAGGTCCAGGTCCTTGAGGATCTCTTCTACTCTCTTCTGCCAGGACTTAGCCTGTTTGACAGGGCGGTCCTGTTTCCAAGATATAGAGTCGATTAATTTAGGATATCTGGTGTTGGGCATATGTTGCAGCTGACCCCACCATCTGACCTTGAATTCATCTCGTCGGGAGCTTAAGGACGGAATGCCAAACTCACCCCGAACAGCCACATTGGCTGTTTTGGAGCATGCTGACATACACTCCTTAAGCACCCCCACTTGAATGGATTCTAGAGACTTAGCCTGGTTGGAGTTATCAACCCATATAGCAGATCCGTACTCCTTTGACCTTATGAGAGAGCAAGACAAACAAAGTTATCACCTAAAGCAAGCGTTGCAGTGGACCCATGAACCACAAGATTCCTTGAGATTTCTGTCATTCCATGAATGTTTTCTTAAGATGCTTCGTTCAACATTGAAAGCAAGGTACCATTCTTTCATCTGATGGAACTAAAGATGTACAACCAAGATCAACACTCCAATAGGTGTGAGAAGCAAACCGAAACTGATTGAACATAATCTGGCCTCAACACTCGAGTCTTGGAAGCAAGGATCATGACACAAGGATATGACAACAAAAATGTGTAGTTCCACTTCCACTTGAGCAATGTGCACCGAGATCCGGTACCAGTGAAGGAATATCTCGTGAAGCACAGGTGCAGTGAGGCCGAAGTGCATTCCGGTCTTGGGAGGTAGGACTTGCATGTTTTCATGTGGCCTGAGAACAGAGAAGTCCCAAGACTTCGGACTTGACTGCAGTTCATGCATGACCCCACTCCAAGCTAATTTGAGATACAGTTTGCAATCTCTTCAACCCTTGGGGGTACCCTCTCCTTCTTTGGGAGTTCACTATGCGACACTGATGCCTGCTGGCGACCTGCTTCTGTTACCACATCCGTAGTTGCAACACCAGTACATTGACGTGCCTAAAGCCCGTCTTGTACATCCTGTACAAGCACTATTCCAATTCAATGACTGTTTTGTTCCTTCCATCATAAACATAAATTACCTGGAATGCTGAACATGTCCCATCGCCCTGAAGCTAACTGACCACCTTCCAACTCAATGCATAATAATGCTTCAAAACTGAGAACATGACAGTTTGTAAGAGGGGAGAGAGAGAGAGAAGGGAGAGGGAGAAGGAGAGAGAGGGAGTAGCGGGGAAGGGGAAGGAAAAGAAGAAGCAGAAGAAGAAGTCCCATGGAGAGGAAGGGGTGAGTGTGCATGCGGGGGAGGGCAGTGGGGTAACAAAGGAGCAGGGGAAGGAGGCTACAAAGAAGGGAGAGGGTGGGAAGAACATGGCCTTGGCGATACAGGACGTGGAGTTGGCAAAGATCGTGGTGCCACCGGTGGAGGTGAATCGCCATGGTGACCCCTACGGTGCGTTTTGGGAGGCTATGAAGAAGCCAGCCTTCGAACTCGCAACGAGGTTCCTTTTGCACATCGAGTGGGCTGATCAGCACTTTGGCGCGAAGCGGGCGTATGCCCGTGAGTTAGACCGCCGGTTTCCGGGCAATTGGAGTGACACAAGGGTGATGGAGATGGGCGAAACTTGGAACGTATTACGCAAAAGCAACATGAATACCCTCGTACCAAAATTCCTGTAGATTAGATGTGCGTACCAATGAATGGCGGGGGAGCACAATTGACCTCCAGGTCTGAGGATCCTCATGAACAAGGCACACAGAGAGATTGTAAATTGTCATTTGCAACACCTTGTAGTTCTATGAAGCTCTGTTGAATGATTGATGACTCACAACTCAATAACACTTGGGACAGATTGTGAAGGCTCATGCCCATATCAGAAATAGCTACCGCGGCTATACGGCATGAAGTGCCTGCACCCACCACCGCGGGACAGCCAGGCTCAGTTTGAATCAGGGCGGCTACAGGAACCCATCATGAGAGCGAGGCTCCTGCCCAGTTCCTGTAGCACGAAGGTTGGTGATGTAGTCTGGTCACTCTCTCTTGTCCTGTGGCTAGTTGAGCTTAAAAGCGGACTGAGTGAGTGCAGTGTGTCTCTCCAAGCTGTAGAAGAGTGCACGTCCTTGCCTAAGGACCTTGTAAGGATAAGTGATCCTTGTTGCATTTAATATACATACTGCTGGGTATTCCAAGTACCATTTGTTCTGTGTATTAAAAGTCTTTCCAAGTGCGTGCATACTTGGTAGTTGTCAGTGGGTACTGAAGTTGCTTTTAATAGGTTATGGGCCTTATTTCTAGCGTTTCTTTGTCTGCGCTAGTAGTCAGAAAAAGCGTTTTATCTTTGTCAGCTTTTTGAACAGTAAAGTCTTAGCTTGTGGTAAAGTGAGTTCCAACCATGGATTCTAGCCGCGAAACTGCCAACATCAAGAAGTTCAACGGTCAGAACTTCCACATTTGGGGTTTCCAAATGAGAGCCTTATTTCTAGGGGAGAGCTCATGGGAGTCGTAGACGGCACAGTGCCAAAACCCCCAGCAGCGCAAGTCACCGAGAGAGAGAGTTGATAAGAAAGACGGTCAGGGCATATCACTACTTTGCTCAGCCATTGATGACTCCATTCTTGATCTGATCAGTGGGATCTGATCAAGACAGTTCACGATCAGCGAGCAAACGATAATATCCATGACCTGCAAGTCAAGTTCTATCAGTGCAAGTTTTAGCAAGGTGACAGCATAGCAACGTTCTTTAGTAAAATCGAAGTTATAAAGAGTCAGCTAGCGCGTCTAGGAGATATTAGCATAGCCAATACAAATGTCATCGCCAAAATCCTTGGCAACCTCCCTAATTGCTACAGCTACTTCCATTCTTCTTGGGACAGTACCGCAGCAGCTGAGAAGACGCTCAACAATCTGCTGATTCGCTTGGTTCGGGAGGAGAGCAGCAGAAAGATATTCAAGAACGAGAGCAGCAAAGTTCGCCTGCCTCTGCCTTCTCGCAAACGCCAAAGGGAAGTCGGCAGGAGATCGCTCCAACATGACGTATCAAAGAAAGACAGCAGCGCCGCAAGGACATCAATGACAAGAAGAAGAATATAGAGTGTTGGAAGTGTGGTAAGACTGGACACTGGGCTCGCGAGTGCACCGAGGGAGACAAAGACAAGAAGCCGACATCGAACACATCGACGGAGGGCTCTGCCAGCACAGATTCCAAGAACTCCCATCGCGCGTACATGGCATCCGCCGGAGTTGCCACAGACAGTGGCGATGCTTGGATCGCCGATAGCGGATGTACTGACCACATGACGGAGAAGCGCTATTAGTTTACCCTATACAAAGACATCTCTGAAGAACGAAGACACGTACAAGGTATTGGTGGTATAAACCTTCTCGTGTATGGTATTGGGACCATTAGCATACGCACTTTCAACGGCAAGACGTGGGAGCCAGCAGTATTGAACAATGTCATGCATGTACCAGGCATAGGCAGAAACTTGTTTTCTGTCTATAAGGCAGCATTGTTAAACGTAGACACTGTACACTCCAAGTGTGGATGCAAGCTCGTTCTAGACGGAGAGACCCTCATATCTGGAGTCGTCGAAGGTACTATGTACAAGCTGTTTATCGAGACTATGGTCCCAGTCCCTGGAGCATACGTTGCCAACACCTTTGGAATGGAAACCCAGAAGGGCGGCCTCACAGAACCTTGTCGAAGGTTTGCAGCTGAGCGGCGATACTCAACACCCAAGCTTATGCGTTGGATGCGTACTCGGCAAGATTCATCGCGCACCCTTTCCGCTGAAGGAAGATCGGGTGTATGCAGCCACAGTTGGCGGCATCATACATGCGGATGTATGTGAACCCATGAACAAAAAGACAGTAGCTGGAGCGTCTTTATTCGTGTTGTTCAAGGATGACCACTCGCATTATCGAACCATCTACATCATCAAGCAGAAGTCTGATGTTTTCTCTTGCTTAAAGAAGTTCGCTGCAACTCTGCACAGAGAAACAGGGTTCGATATACGAGTACTACGATCCGACCGTGGTGGCGAGTTCACATGCAAGGCCGTGAACAAGTTCTTGGAAGACAAGAACATCGAAGTACAGCTCACCTGCCCCCACACACTGGAGCAGAATGGATCCGCTGAGAGGGAGAACAGAACCGTAGTGGAGGCAGCAAGATGCATGATATATTCTGCGGATATTCATCTGCGATTTTGGGGCGAAGCAGTCGCTACTGCCATGTACACACTGAACCGCACAGGTACTAGTACACTACCTGGTCTGACGCCTTTCGAGAGCTGGCATGGAGTCAAGCCGTCAGTTGCGCACATGAAGGTTTTCGGTTCAGATGCCTACGTTCACGTGCGCAAGCTTCGGAAGAAGCTAGACCCCAAAGCCAAGCCAGGCATCTTTATGGGGAATAGCAGCACGAGCAAAACTTATCGAATCTGGAATAACGACACACACAGAATCATGGAGAGCAGAGATGTGATCTTCAACGTGGGCTCATTGAACACAGTCGTCAGTGATCAAGACAGAAGGAAATCACAAGGCAAGCGCGATGACACCATCCTGCTGGCTGTCCAAGGTGAACCAGACAGCGCAAGAGCAATCGTCATCTACTCCACCCCCGATCTGATATCAACTCCGGTAGATCTTCCATCTACCTCGTCAGGCAGTGACTACAGTTCACAAGATGAGCACAGCAATAGCAATCAGGTAGCACACCTGAATTCTGGGAGTGACGCCTACACTGATCAGCCCGACGGATCCACATACGATACGTTGGCATCGTGGGAAGATCTAACGATGGAGTCCCCTTATCTTCCCACCGTCGATCATCAGTTCCACATCAGTACAGCCACATCCCAGCCTGCATTGCAATCAGTGGGAGTGCAGCGCACACAGGAGATATCACCAGCTATCGTGCCAGTGGGAGTCCAGCCAGACGGTATACCACAGGCATTTGAACCAGTGGGTGCAGCACCTCCACTGAGTCCATACAGCGGTAGAGAGCGAAAGCCCGTCAATAGGTATGGTGACTGGGCGTACGTCCACGAGCACAGCTATAGCAGAACCCCAGGAGCCATTCACAATGCAAGAAGCACTGAATTCGCCACAGTCCAGCAATTGGAGTGCAGCGATGCAGTTTGAGTATAATGCACTCATCGAGAACAACACTTGGACGGTTTGTGATCTCCCAGCCGGAAAAAACCTCGTCAAGAACAAGTGGGTGTTCAAATTGAAACACAATCTGTAAGGAGGCATCGAGCGATACAAAGCAAGACTGGTGGCGAAAGGGTTTACACAACAAGAAGGGGTTGACTATGACGAAACCTTCAGTCCTGTGGTTAAATTCAACTCGATTCGTGCTGTACTATCGATCGTTGCCGCAGAAGATTTGGAGATGACCCAGTTCGATGTCACTGCAGCTTTTCTGCATGGGGAGATTACAGAAGAAATTTACATGGCTCCTCCGATCAGCTTCGAGGATCTTTTCCCTGTAGGCAAAGTCTGTAAGTTGCAGAAAGCTCTATATGGTCTAAAACAGTCCAGTAGAGTTTGGAACCAACGTTTTAATGATTTTCTCACCAAGTACAGTCTAGTCCAGACGTCTGCAGATGCGTTTGTTTACGTTAGCACCAAAAACCCTAGGTTGATCCTTATGATCTTTGTAGACGATGGTATTCTGTGTAACGTTACCTGCACGATGGGAGTCATCACCATAATCGGATTTATGGGGAAGGCTTTTAAAATAACAACGTCCAGTCCCGAGATATATGTAGGGCTGCGGATAACACGTGATAGGGCACGTCGCACTATACAGATTGATCAGTCTCGTTACGTCGACAAATTTCTTCCAAATATGGCTTTCTAGATGCTGCCCCCATATCTTTGCCAGCTGACCCCTGTAGCACCCTTGAGTACTTCTCTACAGCCAATGATGAAGTCAATACTAGTTTTCCCTACCGTCTAGTAGTTGGTAGCGTCCTGTTTGCAAGCACAGGTACCCGTCTAGATGTCAGCTTCGCGACAAGCAAGATTGCTCAATTTGTCCAGAATCCCAAGACACCACATGTGAACGGCGCCAAGCGCCTGCCCAAGCATTTTCATGGCCACTCAGACGTCTGCATCACATACTCTGCCCCGAACGACAACACCGCCAACCAGCTGGTGGCCTACATCGATGCTGATTATGCCGGCGACTTGGATGACAAGAAGTCTAGAACGGGCTTCGTTCTCATGCTAAATGGTGGGCCCGTTGCATGGGGTAGCAAGAAGCAGGGATGCACAGCAACAAGCACCACAGAGGCCGAATACATTGCCGCATACACAGCGACCAAGGAGATAGTATGGATGCGCCAGCTTCTCACCGATCTCGGCTATCCGCAGCGAGGACCGACTGCTCTGCTATGCGACAATCAAGCCGCCATCCGACGTTCAATATCACAAGATTCGAGAGGAATACATCATGGGCACTATCCGCCTAGAGTATGTTCATACAAACAACCAGTTGGCTGATATACTAACCAAGCCACTACAACGTCCTCGCTTCGAACGTCTCAAGTCAATGCTTGGCCTTACCGAAGTTCACATCGAATCCGAAGAAGAAGGCACTTCATCCCGAGTGGGAGTATCAGAAATAGCTACCGCGGCTATACGGCATGAAGTGCTTGCACCCACCACCGCGGGACAGCCAGGCTCAGTTTGAATCAGGGCGGCTACAGGAACCCGAGAGCGAGGCTCCTGCCCAGTTCCTGTAGCACTAAGGCTGGTGTTGTAGTCTGGTCACTCTCTCTTGTCCTGTGGCTAGCTGAGCTTAAAAGCGGACTGAGTGAGTGCAGTGTGTCTCTCCAAGCTATAGAAGAGTGCATGTCCTTGCCTAAGGACCTTGTAAGGATCAGTGATCACTGATCCTTGTTGCATTTAATATACATACTGCTGGGTATTCCAAGTACCATTTGTTCTGTGTATTATTTAAAAGTCTTTCCAAGTGCGTGCATACTTGGTAGTTGTCAGTGGGTACTGAAGTTGCTTTTAATAGCCCAAAGGATGTAAGCTGGCCACTTCCTGAGAATTATCAAGTGATGTGTCTACTTTCCCTGTAGCAGAAACGGGGTGTTCCTGAAGCTCCTGATCACTGAAACCAAATGCATCTGGAGTGGGCGACTCCTGACAGGAGGGCACGTGACCAGCAAAAGGGGCAGATGCACGAACAACTAAGTCTTGATCTCCAGTCAAAGCATGCTGCAACACAACATAACCAATTTTTGAAACTTCCACATGTATCATAAATCGAAGTTGTAATTCTCTCAAGGGCAAACAAAACATAGCACTGAGGCCCAATCTTGTTAGGAGACATTTGGAGCATAGTTGCAATCAACAGGAGACTCAAGGCCCAGGAAAGCCTTTTGTGTACAGAAGATGAACCATATCTCTTATTACCATTACAGGGGTGATTGAGGGAAAAGTGTGGTGGTGGTTGAACGTTTCTTTAGAGCCTTCAGATCCTCCTAACAGTGCGCAAGTGGCTAAAACAAGGCAGTCCAACTACTTTCAAGCACTCTCTCAACAGCACTGCAAAATAAGACACTGGAGGACCTTCAAGCCGGCTGCTGAATTGACGCATTGAGGCTTTGATTCTCTTGATGCGTCTGTTGTTCTATGTGGAAATGTGGTTACGTTGCGATCCGCAGCTATTTGGCCTGTAGCTGATTGTTGAGAATCCATCTGAAACACACCTTCAGAAATATGTTAAGCACAGCTGAAAGGATAATCCAACTAACAGGCTAACACTCTTAGCATAAAACAAACGACCCAATTTAAATATCCCAATTGAACCCATTGCATATTTCCATGCATGCGGACTTTCAGAGTGCCAGCACCGCCACAACAACAATGTAGCAATTGCCAACTTGCTAGAAACTTCCAGCCTGCAAACGGTCATCTAACCTTGAGCAAAATGTGTGACTATGGAGAGGTATGATGCTATCAGAAGATGAGCTCTTACTAGTAGATGGAGACTAAATCGTTCCAAATCCGTTTGCTGTTTGCTGTCCATGTTTGTCCAAGGTGACATCAGGCTGAGTTTGGGTCTTACTAAACACCTTGTGCGGAATGACGGGAAGAGAGACTGTTGCGACAGATGTGGAACGAAAGAGTCTGATTCAAGCGCTGATAATGCAGTTGGCCAAGATGGAGCATAAGACGAAGAGTTTGAGAGGAGATGTTTGGAGTGGTATCGAGTAGCCTTCGGCTGACGACTCCTTGCCTCCCTCATTACGTTCGGGAGGGCCTGCCATCGGTGTTGGACCTGAAGCCCCCACATCTTCCAAGGTAAGATTATTCAGTAATGCACACAAATCCTCTTCGTTACCGTCACCTAACCTTGAGCAGAGCTTAGGGTATTGAGGAGAATGACATGTTGACGACTTCCCCCTGCTGAATGGTGTCAAGGAGCCTCCAGACGCAGCACTGAGCACTGCGTGCAAGAGATAGCGGACATTGTGATACTTTAGCGGAACGATATGCTGGCATCGTAATGGCTTCTCACAACTTCAGCCCAATAATTTCTTGAAAATCTGTAGGCAGAAAGGTAAGGAGTTGTAAAATCTCTTCGAGAAATTGGACACAAGCCTCTAATCGTTACTGCACTGTCGCCATGGTTGCTTCGTAGGTAGAAAGCTCTACTAACCAGCTAGTTTGCACCTCCATGCATACTTCACTCTCTTTCAAATCATCTTGAGATTCTATCCTTTGCGGGATCAAGCGTGCAGTGGAAGACAAGTCTGACGCATTGACGGATCTGAAACCTTGTCGTCTCTCTCTCCTAATCAGACCAAAACAATCTCGGGTGTGCCTTGCTTCAGAGTCGCGACACTAGAGAAATGTTGCGCATGGGCACGTAATGCGATGCATGCAAAAGGATGCGACGTTGACACGCGGGATGATTCAAAGCGTGCAGCTTCAAATTAGCAACGGCTACAATTGTATCGCTTAGGGTTTCAGCCTAGGAGGAAAAAACAGTTCAGGAGATGAGCTCTGTATCTCGAGCATGTGTAAGCATTCGAGCATGAGTGTTTCACTTTTGGTAGAACTATCCTGGAAAGTCACTGAAAGATTCAGTCCGGAAAGCAGAACAAACTTGAAAAATTTGAGAGAGAGAGAATACACCACACCCCTTAGATATCTTCAACCTCAGCATAATGCCATGACTGAAAGATTGAAAGAGTGAGTGGTCTGGACAATGGTGATGTATGCTCATGACACCACAGAATGAATTTAAAGCTTGGTCTTGGTTGATTTCAAAGCTTGACATGTAATGATCCATCACAAAACACAACAGCTTCCATGGATTCTGTCATATGTGACCACAAGAACATCGTAATTGCAGCTTGCAAATTCAGATTAAACACGGAGAATCTTGACATCTGGTTCTGAACTATTTGCTCTTGAAGTTGATTGCATGTCTAAAACTGTTTTAAACATTTAAGAAATCCAGTGTCTTACAGCATCTTCCAATGATGGCAAAATAGGCCAAGTATACCCTAGCTATGGTACCTGTTCCATATTTTTGCTTTTTAAGGTAGATAGTAGGTGCTGATGTAGCCCTGTGTAGGTACAACATGTAGCCTCTACTATCTAATAAATCATTTATAATATATGGACTATAGAAATATAATATGATATATAATATCTATAATATTTTAGTGGAGACCTAGGCATAGATTAGTTAGTAGTTGCAGGTAGTAAGTTGGAGGGGAGAGGCAAGCCTCCAATCAAGAGCCTAAATTTGCTTACGTGGAACTCGCAAAACGTGCCACCGTTATATAACCAGTTTTCTTACCCTGCCACCTCGTTGATATCGCCACATGGGCACTGTGTAGAATTTACATGTGACCCGTGGCTTTGAAAAACGAAAAAGAAAACTGCCACCAATGGTAATGTCAGTAATGTCACTCATTCAATGTAAATCTCTCTCCCCCCCCCTCTCTCTCTCTCTCTGATCATACTAGGCTGTTTGTTCGAAGAATTTCGTCGTTGGAGCAGAAATGTTAGTAGTAGTAACACTAAATTTGAGCATCACAAGCTGGGGAAAAGTGGTCAACCGAACGGCGGTCGAATGGGTTTAGAGGCTTTCAATGCAATTGTGTGGGTATATAGAGATGATTCGTAGAGCCAGTGGGCGCTCAGTGAGCTGCCGTCTGCAGTGGTGCAGAGACTGAGACATACTCGTTTGGTGTGGACAAGGAATTTGCGTGATCTGTGGAACGTTGTCCACAAGCTCCAATGTCGTCTTTGCCAATGGGCACTTGCGAAGTTTATTTCAGCTCTGCCTTTGCAAATTGGAATTCGTCATCGTCAGCAGGGTCCAAGAGAATGAGAATCCTTGAGGTACTCCTGGAACACTACAACGCTGGGTTCTGTCTAATGATGGCGCTCCAAGCTTTTGGAGACACGACCGAGGTTGGCCCACAGGCTTGCCTGCCTTTGGGCAATATGCAGTGCGATCATGCGAGTGCCATTAAAAGAGCGCCTAACTAAGTCCAACTTGTCACGACCTTTCATGCCCGGTTAGTGTGCGCTGATTGGGTGTCAAGAAAATCCTATAGCTGAGCATGTACATTTTCAGACATAATTCTCCAGAAGAACCATATACTCAGGTAGATGTCGTGCGCATACATATCGCTACACAACTACATCGCTGTCCAAACCACACCACACATATATGCATAATAAAGTAGTCTGCCACAATAGTGATAAGAAAGCTAAGAACACACTGTTCACACAAGAAACAACATGAATCCAGCAGCATCACTCGTTAAGATAATAGTCGAGCCAGGGGCACCCCAAGCTATGGGGACTCCACCCCACAACACCCTATACTCCATACATAAGCACACTCAGATTCTAAAGCGTGAAGGAGCTCGGTCGCGCAGGCTCAACTCGAGAGAGATGAGCTGCTCGACTGACGCTCTCGTGAAGATAAGATGGTTCAGGTGTCAAGCTCAAACTTGACACTTGACTTAACACTTGAACTAAATCCAAGTGTTAAATACAAATAACTAGTTTTATTCTAGTTAGTTTCACACTGTGTTTATTTAACTTGACAGCTGTCGTGCACATACATATCGCTACACAACTACATCGCTGTCCAAACCACACCACACATATATGCACAATAAAGTAGTCTGCCACAATCGCCCCCTTAGCTGGTGGATAGGTCCCTCTAACTCCAGATAGCTACAAGATGTAATAGCCACAGCCGTACTAAGTCCTCTATCATTGTCCCTGTTGTACTCAAACTCTGTAGACCAAGAGGCCGGGTACAAGAGTAGCCCCATCGTTAGTCGCCGTCTTGCAATCTGTGAACTTGAGCCAGGATCTCGGGTGTTCAAGGTCTCTTAGTAGCTTGGTCTTGCATTTCTTGTTAGCCTCCCATGGTTGTATCCACTCCCACTATCCAATGCAATGCGGACATAACCAATCCCCAGTAGGAACCATCTCAAGAGGTGGAGTCAAGCATCCTATATGCCAACCTCTAGAGCATCGATCACACATCAGCATGATGGCTGCCCTTCTAGCAGACCCACACAACATGCATTTCAAACTTGCAGATACCACTGCCAGGTTTGGGTCAATCCTGCCATCGACATTCGGAAGGTGACATGGCGCAGAATTACGCACATGGTCCTTCCAAGTTATGCCATCTCGACCCTCCAAGACCAAGACGCCTGAGGGCAAAACCTCTCGAACCCTCAAAATAACACGTCCTGCAGTCACATCCAAGGTCGTAGGAGCAGTCTGCTGCAGATAGACATAGTCACCAGGGTTGAATCTCCAAACCCCAAGACGATAGCCCCCACCACGTATGGTAACATACCTCAACGTATCACGATGTTGTGCAATGGCAAGGTTCTCGAAAGCCATGGGCATGACTTTCTTGAACAACTCTGCACGCTGCTCATATGCACGTGCCCACACGTCCGGATCGTCAAGGTTAAGAACTGTAGCAGCTTCTCTGCGAGTGGATGTAGGCAAATCCGGCTCTCGGCCAAAGAGAAGAAAGTATGGCGAGAAGGAGGCAAGTGATGCTTGCTTGCTGAACCTGTAGCCCATGGCTAACCAGGGTAACTGAAGGTCCCAATCTCCTAGGTGTCCCTTCTGCAAGCCATACTTGCGCAAACCCCTCTTTACTGTCTGAACAACTCTCTCTGCCAAGCCATCGGCCTCAGGATGATCCCGAGAAGTGGTGCGGTGGTCTATCAAGGCCTTGTCACACAAAGCTTGAAACTCCCCCAAGAACTCTCTCCCTTGGTCCGTGAGTACCTCAGCTGGAGCACCGAATCGGCTAAGCACACAATCCAAGAATGCATACGCAGCTCCCTCACTAGCCTTATCAGGCAATGGAACCAATTCAATCCACTTGGAGAAGTGCTCCACCATCACCAACACGTACTTGTTGTGGCGCATGGTCAGTGGCAACGCCCTGCGAAGTCAAGACTCCACCTGTAGCCCAATCCCATGATCGGAAGAGGGTGCAATTGTGGAGTAGGGGCGTTGAATGAAGCACGCACCCTGTCACACACCATGCACCTAGCCACAAATTGTTGCACCTCTGTGTGCATACCACGCCACCAATACTGCCCTTGCAGTAGACTATGAGTGCGTCGCACCCCAAAATGCCCCAACTCCTCATGGGCATGCCGCACTAACCGTGCCCGCTGTGTTGGGTGAGGCACAATCCTCACTCGACCATCCTCCCACACTCGAGCAGGTGTGTCCCCTCCCACTTGAACCTCTTGGCTCGTTGTAGGATCCGATCCCTCTCCTTGGCAGTCACAGTGGCTGCAGTCTCCAGTGCGGAGGTAGTCCAACACAACTGAATCCTCATGTATATCTTTGGCGCCTTGCTCATTGCTGGCCTCAGGGTCCTCAGACACTTGATCTACAGTCATCCCTGTTGCAGGTCCAACCTGGCCTTCCGCTGCCAAGATACACAGAAATGCAGATGCATGCCATCCGGGCACCATCTCCTCGTCACCATGCCACCGAGCTCCAGTGTCATCCTGCTGGCTCGTGCATGGATTGCGACTCAACCCATCTGCATTGCGATTGACCAAACCCGGTCGATGCACCACCTGAAAGTCATACTCTTGAAGGATGAGTGCCCACCGTGCAAGCTTCCCCGTAAGCTTGTCTGACTCCATCAACCACTTGAGTGGTTGGTGATCCGTGACAAGGGTGAAGAGATTGCCGTATAGATAGCACCTGAAGTGTGCCACGGCCCACACTGCAGCTAAGCATTCTCCCTCATATGAGCTATACTTAGACTCTGCAACATTGTTCGAGCGGCTAGCATAAGCCACTACAAACTCTCTTCCCTCATCATCCACCTGTGTGAGCACCGCTCCAAGCCCCAGCATGCTCCAATCTGTATGCAGCTGAAAAGACGCCCCCTGATAGGTCGTCTCAAGATGGGCGCCGAGGTCAACCTCGCCTTGAGCTCTTGAAAAGCTTGTTCTTGCTCATCTTCCCACTGCCACTCCTGGTCCACCTTGGTCAGCTTGGTTAGAGCCTTTGCAATGGCACTAAATCCCTTAACAAACCGTCTATAATAGTTTGCTAACCCCATGAAAGCTCGAACTCGGCTCACATCCGTGGGGCGTGGAACCTGTGCAATGGACTCTACCTTAGTCTACTGTACCCCCATCCTCCAGGATATATCATGTGACCCAGATACTCAATCTGGTTGTGGAAAAACTTGCACTTTCCCG
Source organism: Takakia lepidozioides (assembly GCA_030704615.1). Classification (NCBI taxonomy): domain Eukaryota; kingdom Viridiplantae; phylum Streptophyta; class Takakiopsida; order Takakiales; family Takakiaceae; genus Takakia; species Takakia lepidozioides. Next base: position 15,035,674 of record CM060731.1, on the reverse strand, counting down.
GATGTAACTTCAATCCGTGCGCCCTCAAGCGCTCAAATACCCCCTGAAGGTGTCTCTCATGCTCTTCCACCGTAGCACTAAAGATGATGATGTCATCTATGTAGCACCGAGCAAACTCCACCCTTGCTAGAATCCTGTCCATGACTCTCTTGAAACTCTGCGGAGCGTTTTAAGCCCAAATGGTAAGAACCGCCACTGGTATAGGCAATCCTTCCCGTGCTCATTGATCCCCAGAATGCCGTCTTTTGCTTATCCGCCTCCTTGATCGGCAACTGGTGATATCCGGATCGTAAATCCAACGTGCTAAAGACCTTGGATGCCCAATGGCATCAAAGATCTCCTCTGATGTTGGCATGGCATACCTATCGGACTTGGTCTGACGATTTACAGCCGGTAATCACCGCACATACGTCTCTCCGTCCAATTGCCAAAGACATCCTTCTTGGCTGGCATCACTGTGGCTGAAGCATACTCTCCCCCAGATAGCTCAACCAAACCAGCCTCCCAAAGGTCCTATTGATGCCGTCTATCAATCCAACTCCGGATCGGGCCTTGGCATGCCCAATGTCAAAGAATGGCATACCTATCGGACACGATTTACAGGCCGGTAATCACCGCACATACGTCTCTCCGGTCCATCATTGTGGCTGAAGCATAGATAGCTCATCTCCTGAATCAATGATCCATCGGCAACTGGTGAGTGTGCTAATTCCTCATGGAGGAACGATTTACAAATCACCGCACATACGTCTCTCGTCCAATTCCATCACTGTGGTGAAGCATGATAGCTCGATTGGAAATCGGCAATTGGCTCCCAAAAAGACATGCCCAAAGATCTCCTCCATGGCATACCTATCGGACTTGACCAAATCACCGCACATAATTGCTTCATCAAAGCATACTCTCCCCCAGATAGCTCAAGGTCCTGAGTTCTCATTGATCCCCCAAAATGTCGTCTTTTGCTTATCCGCCTCCTTGATCGGCAACTGGTGATATCCGGATCGTAAATCCAACGTGCTAAAGACCTTGGCATGCCCAATGGCATCAAAGATCTCCTCTGGTGTTGGCATGGCATACCTATCGGACTTGGTCTGACGATTTACAGGCCGGTAATCACGCACATACGTCTCTCCGTCCAATGTCCTTCTTGGCTGGCATCACTGTGGCTGAAGCATACTCTCCCCCAGATAGCTCAACCAAACCAGCCTCCCAAGGTCCTGAGTTCTCATCTGAATCAAGGACCTCTCAAGTCACTGTATCTATAGGGTCTCCGAAAGATTGGCGTGTCAGTAGCCAATTCAATGCGCTCTTGACCCTTCAGTGCTCCTAAGTCCTTCAAACTGAAGGCAAAGCAGTTCCTGTAAGCCTCAAAACCGCCGTATACGTCGTCTCTCTCCTCCGGTGACCCAAATCAGGCTCCCAGTTGTCCTCCGTGACTGCAACCTTGAGTCCAGCAGGCTTAGAGGTAGAGACGCGTCCCGTGGTTGCTATGCTGCAACCTCTTGAGCAGTGACCACTTCCTCTGTCAGTGACAATCCTCATCCTGCCCCATCATCCCATCCTTGAGACCTCCTCAATCCGAGAAAATCCCCAACCTGATCCATCACCGCCGCCTTGGCTGCCAACTCCTCTGAACCTCGAGCACCTCCCACGTGTGCCATGGATGCGGCCTGCACCTCGTGGTCCTCACCTGCTCGCCCCCACTCGCTGCCTGTACCGTCTCGGTAGGCAGGGAGACCATGAAGGGAAGTGTACTCCGTACTCTGCGTGCTCAGCCATAGCCAAGCTGATAATCCAGGTCAAGCAATTGAGATCCATTGCTTGCCCCAACACCTGACGACGTGATGCCTCAGAAAGAGATGGCACCGCCGTGGTACCAGTGGAAAACCCATCGCCCGCTCGCGCTCGTCAGCATTGGCTCCACTAATTGTTGCAACTGGCTATCCCACAAGGCCAGGTCCACCATCCCGAAAAGCATGGGATCCTGGGAAGCTGAGCAGTGTAGGTAATGCTGCTCGTGGTTGACCCCCTGTTGACCACTGCCAAAGGCGAACGGTCATCGTGTCTCACACGTTGAGACTGCCTCCCTGTGTCCAAAATGCTATCCACTGTGAGGTGTGCTGGCCGCTGCACCCCATCAAATGCACGCTTGAGCAGTGCGGGTGGCATCAAGTTAGTCCACCATAGCCGTGGACGATGAGCCCATTGCAGCTGCATCCAGCAACACTGCTGACCCAAGCCACGACCGGACTTGATGCACACTGGCCATCACCCTGGCCCGAGAATCACCCATCAGTGGCACATTCTCCAAGATGTATGCTGGAGATACAGCTTGATGAAGCTGCAAGTGGCGCAAAATCCGCACCATCTCCCAAAACAGACCCGTCCTCGAGTCTCGCAATCCATTGCCATGCCCGGCTGATGAATGCCCTTGGCAGGGCCAACCTGCCACTACCAGATCAATGGAGCCAACCCGCTCCAAATCCTGCGCCCCCAGCAACGAAATGTCTGCTGGCAAGGCTTGTTGGTATCCACGAACTGCAGACACTGGCAACAAATCAGGGTACTGCTGTACCAACCAACATGGCGCAGTGAGACGCGTCGTGCAGTCTCATCCCTCTCCACATACAGGTAACGTCGAACTCGTACACCTGCCTGCAGTACTGCAGCCAATCCAGTGCTGATCCCGCCAAACAAGTCCAGAAGGCATATGCCTTCATCCGGCACTGCCACACAAGAGGTGTGGTGTCCAATGGCGACAACTGAGGTGGTCCTGGTGCAATCACCGCACTCTCCTCTTCTCCTGACGGTACGAAGGCCTCTACCCAGGCTTGTTGCACCCGTCCATCAGCAGCCTGCTGCAAATCCTTGCTCGTACCCCACAATGGAGTGTGAGCAACCATGGCAGGCAACTCCGCCGTACCATGCATGTCATCCTGCTCTGCTGGAGGTGGCACATCCTCTGCATGGGCATTGCCTTCCAGCAACTCTCCAGGCCAACTAACTGCAGCTGTAAAGGCGGCTAGTGTTGGCATCTTGCCCCGCTGGGCAGCCGCAATACCCCCAATGAATGTCACAGGGAGCTGTGCACGACGACCATCCCCTGACTGCCATCCAGGCCTGTAGGATGCTGACTCCTCCCAAAATCCAGGGTGAAGCCCATGGGATATAACACGCCCCACCAACAAACATCGTAAGAGACCGCGTCTGTGTCACAATGGCCTTGGCTCGCATCACTGCCATCTACAGGATGATCCGGTTGCAGTCTAATGGCCAACAGCCGTGTCATGCCCGAGCCTGCTCTGATCCTCCCAGAGATGTCTGTATCTGGAAAGGACAAGGCTCCATATCCGCCTCCATGAGGCCCAAACCTGCAATAGCAGCTCTGCCCAACATCAGTGGCTGAGCTCCTGAGTCCAACAAGACCCCGCAGTGGCCGGTACTTCTTGCCTGCCGGTCCACTCAAAGTGAAAATGCCTCCTGGTTGTCTAACAAGACAACTCCAGGTGTCACCATGGCGCGCTCAAAGGCTGGCCTAGCTGGCAGCTCCGTCAACCTGGCAGCTGCAGCTTGCCATGGCGCAGCCGTGGCAGTCTTGACCCTCAAATCCGAGGATCCCTCTGCCACTACACCTTCCAGTAACTCCGCAGAAGATGAAGTGACCTCCCCACTCTCACAGAGTGTTGCTGCTAGTCTGAACACTGCAGCTGGTCTTACCCCCCCGCGTCGCAATCATGGTTGCCGAGAACAGTGGGGCTTGACACACAGAGGTGGCTGCCCCCAACACACCGGCTGCACTAGCCTTGGCAGCAGGTGTCAGTGCTGCACGTGTAGCTCTCCCCAATGGCATAGTAACCTCCGCCTCGGTAACAGTCGGGCGAGAACTAGGTGCCATGGATGGCGTCGACACAGTCTCCGCCAATGTGAATGACTGAGGAAGCCTCGCCTGACGGCTTGCCTCCCCACGCTGTGGATCCAATTCCACCTCTGCACCTCGTGGCTCAGGAACTCGTGCTGCTCCTCGAGTCACGGCTGCAGCAGCAGACTCCACCTGCTCTAGTGGTAGTGCTGCTCCGCACATGAATCCCATGCCTCCCATATCTCCTCCCTCAGGAGCAGGAGGTGGACCATCCCGGGAGCCTGCTGAGCTGTAGCCATGGCAGCGAGCCTCTGCTCTAGCTGCTGAAGCCGGTTGGCCATGCCTTGGTCAACACCCTGACCTCCGCGTCCTTGGCCATGTTGAGCTTGCCCTTGGCCTGCACCTCGTGCCCGACCACCTCGTCCTCTCTGGGCTGGTCCACCTCGCCCCCGGCCACCATTGTTCCCTTGGAACTGGCCTGGGCGCAACTCAGGATGCAAGTCATAACACTGGGCATCTCCATGCCCATACTTGCCACAATGCCCACACTGCAACTGTGCAGGCTGTGCTTGTGCCGGCCTTCTGCCACTCTCTGGGCAATCTCTCTTGACATGGGGTCCTCCACATGTCCAACATATCACCCCTGGTTGCTGTTGGCCTGCAAAAGATGCCACGGGCCTCTGCACCTGAGGTCCCCTGTAAGCTCCATGGTTGGGAAACCTTGCCCCCCTGACCACGCTGTTGGGCAGTCCCTTGTGCCTGTGGGCTGGCAGCTGCGCCTCGTGCAGGCATGTCCTTGCCAAATCCAATGGTAACAACTCGCTCCTCCACCATGTTGAGCTCAATCCGCTCAGCCAGCAGAAACACATCTGCTAATGTGGGTTGGGCTGCTTGTAACAGGGTTGCATCTCGCACCCTTCTCTGAGCTCCTTGTCCAGAATTCCATACCAAACTGGATTGCTGAGCTTCAGTAACCCCTTGGGTCACACTTATCAAGCGCCTCATACGAGTGTACGCCTCTCGCAGCTCTCACTGGGTTTGCGCTGGAAGTCTTGCAAACTTCGCAGCTTCTCTGTCCGTACACCTTGGTAGTTCCTCCGCAACTCCTGGAAGAACTCCACCACCGGGTTGAATCTAGGCACATGTGTTGTAGTCGTGGCAGGAGGAGTAGTAGCACCTTTTTGAACTGGTACCACCTGCAGAAGTACCGCACTACTTGTTCCACTACTAGTGCTGGCAGTGGGAGATATTGGTACTGATGCAGCTACTGGTCGCGTCGTGCCTCGAGTAATGGAGACGTAGTCAGGTGACCAATACATCCTCCACTCCTCAATCTCTGCTTCATGTCCTCGCCTGAACTCGTGGTAATCGTCCATAGGCGGGCCTTCCAAATGCTGGAACAGTCCCTTCCACGCCATGAATGGGGTGAATAGCTGTGGATTGCGCATCTGCTGCAAATCACACCAGCTGTCGAACTCCTGGATAAAGTCATCCAGCTCAATTGTGCCCACAGCTCCAGAGTACCTACGAGGCCCCTTGGTAGCTCCATACATCTCCTCCATGTCGTCCCACAACAATGGCGAATGAAACTGCACACCTGTTGATGAAGCCTCCGAGTCTGTGTCTGACTCTGCACTAGTTGAGGGTGGAGGTGAAGGTGGTCTGAAACGAACACCTCGTCTGGTGAACCCACTCTCACTGTTACTGCCTGTAGCCGTACTCCCCTCAGAACCCCTGGGTAACTCCGTGATGACACTCACAATGTGCACCTCCCCACGTGACACTATAAGGCTCTAGTACTAATTCTAATAGTGACACGGTGGCACTGTTGCAGTTTAAGGGTCATATCCCAGTGGCTCAGGGCACCTGCACCTGCATCCACCGCAAGAACTCCTATGGTTGGCTGTCATCAACCCAGTTCACCATAGAAGAAACACTGGTGGTCTTGCTGGTCATCACTCCAGCCTCACCACCGACAGCATACTCTAGGATTGACCGGTGATCAAATCCGGCCTAATCCCTATGAAAGCAAGCGCCCACACAAAACCAACATGGCGCACAGTCAAGCATGCAGGTGTTGGGGGGGATCCAAACACAAGAAATCAAAACATCAACACCCCCACACCAAAATCCATCTGCAATGCTGATCCTGCAGAATATCCCAGCCCAAAACCCCGGACTGACTGGCCTCCACCAAGAGAGGCTTTGGCAACTACAAGTACAAGTAATGAAAATAGTAAAGAGATGGAGGGGAAGAATAGAAGCCCGACCAAGCAAGATCTAATCCTGATCTATGCTATCAACTGCTACTTCTCTCAAAGTGCCTCGCTCTGCATGATGGTAAGGTGTAGGCGGTATATCTATGTCCAAAACTGCCACTAACCTTGTCCCAAGCTACAGTAGCTCGCTCTAACCAACCCTCCTCCTCTTTCTGCCAGGTAGAGACAAAGCAGTACTCCCCTATCTCCGCTCACTGAACACTAAAGAAAACAAAGGTAGGGTCTGACAGTCTCTCAACTCGAAAGCTTTGAGACGTTGCGGGTGTCCTCATTGCGAATGACTGCATCTCCTTCAAGCAAAACAAACTTGTCATTGTCAATGAACCCCCGCTCGTGGTTGCCTTGTGCAGAGCGTGTCCGGCTGCAACCATGTCTGATTGCACAAACTTGTGTAGCTCCTGCTCCTCTGCTCCAGTACACCACGGCCTTGTGGCTGAACACCTTGGTCCCCGGGGCTGTCTTTGGCTGTGTTCCAAGCCTAGCTTTCACCCACTTTGGTATTTCACCTACAGCTGCAGAACTGCTGGCTCCAACAGAGTTCTGACTGTCCAAAGCAATATTGAGGCCCTCAACGCCAACTACAGCAGTTTGTTGTCTACTGCTAATGCCTGACTCCCAGTATGCAATCAACTCGTCCAACTGTTCTCCACTCAAATCAGTCTGAGTTCCTTGGGAAACATAAATCCTGTCCCCTTGTGTGCACGGGCTAAGAGAAGAGACCTGCCCTTCAATGACGTCCTCATTTCCCCCAGCCATACAAGGAGTACATCCCCAGATTTATCTCTCATGTAGACCAGAACAGGTTCTAGAAACAGAATTGTGGATCTTTCATGGCACACTCACACTCTAAAAATTCCATAGATTCTTAGCAGAGTCCCAAAAACTAAAACCAGGTCTAGATAATAGATTTCCCCTTTTTGCAGCTATCCCCTCAAAAACTGAGTCAAACAGAGTCCATTTGACAAAATGACCAATTTGGCTCTAAATCATTTAAATTAGATCAAAAGGGTTTTTTTTTTTTTTTTTTTTTTAAGGTTTTCAAATTTAAAAATTTAAAGTTACACCCAAAATATCTGGTAACTGGTTCCCGGTTCCCTAAGTTCTATATGGTTTCCTAGGTTCCCTGGCCACGTGCCTGTTGTTCCCCTCCATTTCATTTGAGTTCAACAGCTCACCATGCTTTGGAATCCCAACCGTCTTCTACACAAAACCGTGGTGACGATGGAGGTCGTGGAGCTCATTTCCCCTTAGCAACAGTTCACCTTGGCACCCTCACAAGTTTCATTGAAGTAAAGCTGGCAAGCAAGTTCCTGCAAAGCCTGCCCCACACACCAGCTTAGCAGTGTCCAAATTGAGTGATCCCCAACTAAAACCTTTCTTCAAGCCCGTTGGCTATGTGGAAACCCAGCTGCAGTGCACGGAAGTACGAGTGCCTCGACCACTCTGCAATGTGCCTGGCTTTGTGGCAGATCTGCCCTCTGATCCTTGTTTACTGGCAGGGGCTCTCAAAACCCAAAAGAACTGTTGTCCACTGGCTTCGAGTCCGAGAGCTAGCTGATCAATCTGTGTGGCAATGAGTAGTGCTACGGTTCCAAAGGCAATATAGAGAACCGATGACGGAGGATGGCTGTTTAACCATTCTAAGCACCTTGCCAGCTACAAGGGAAAAAACCCCGAATTTCCTCCTTCCCTGCCCTGCTTAGAAAGAGCAACCTAAGCTGCTGACAGTAAGAGCCTTTTTCCGAGGAAAAACCAAGACTCTTACGTCATTCAACCACCAGGGGTACAATCCAGTTCACAATAACAGAGTCAGTAAATATCCTTCCTGACAGACTCCTTCACGTTCTACATAAGCATATTGCCAAAGCTGCAGTCGCATCATTGTGAAGGATCTTTAAAGAACTCCAGTCAGCGCTGTTCCATGCTCCAGTGCTGACCTACATGCCAGATATTCAAAAGGGCGATTCTTCCCATTATAGGCCCCTTCTTCGACCAGATTACTAGGTGTTGGTCAAGCCAAAAGACAGTTCACGGTGCATAGAATACCCGCATACAGAAACAGCGAAGTGTTATGACCTAATCTTGTTGGGATCCCTGAAGGCTTCGTAGGAGGCGTAGCTACCACTTGGAAGGGACTCCGTACTTGGGCCTTGACAAGTAGGATCCCGCTTTCAGCTCCATAACCCAGTCCTTAATCTGGTCAGCAAGCAAGCATCACGCATCAGTGAAAACCATAATCTGCTGCTCCATTTGAGTACATCTCTCAATCCCTCTCTACAGTCCCCCAACATTACCAATCACATTCTGCTCTTCCGCTGCCTCCCCAGCACCACAAGATGTGAAAGGCTTGTTCTGCACCTCGGTTCTTGATCCAAAAAAACTGATGAGCAAAGTGTTTCCATAAAAACAGCGGAACAAAGGATGGGAGAGATGGTGCATCCCTGCGCCCCGCCATCCAGCGCGCTCTGCTTCTCGTTCGACCTTCACTACTCGCACACCATACACGAGCGCGCAACGCTGAGACTGGTCGACAGCACGTCCGGAGACTCCGCACAGGGACAAGCAGCAACACAGGTGCAGGCAGACAGTTCAGTGGTCCCTGCAAGACTCCATCACCAAGAACTTGGGGCCAACTTGGCCAATTTCTACACTCATGCCAACCTGGTTCTTGACAAGCTACCGCTCCCACCAAGTAAAATCATCAACTCTATAGGTCACGGTGAATCCAGCAATATGCCTGCAAGCCAGAATGGGCTACAAGCCAATGGCCCTTCTTGGGCTGCAACACAACGGACCACACAAGTTGGGCACGACTGGCTTACTGGGTGCTCAGCCTGCCCCAGCACTCAAGCAGCAGGGCTGCCAGGGCCCCCGCACGCACCCGCCACCACAAACAGGGATAACTACACCCTGATCACCACCAACGCCAATGTGTAAACAACAAACGCATACCCATGGCAACAGCAGGGCCAGATGGACTCCTGCCCCAAGATATATATTATAATAGTGCTAAAAAAAAAACATTGTATCTAGCTTAGCACTAGAAAACTAGATAGCGTCATCTCTCTCGAGTGATAAGAAAGCTAAGAACACACTGTTCACACAAGAAACAACATGAATCCAGCAGCATCACTCGTTAAGATAATAGTCGAGCCAGGGGCACCCCAAGCTATGGGGACTCCACCCCACAACAACTTATACTCCCTACATAAGCACACTCAGATTCTAAAGCGTGAAGGAGCTCGGTCGCGCAGGCTCAACTCGAGAGAGATGAGCTGCGCGACTGACGCTCTCGTGAAGATAAGATGGTTCAAGTGTCAAGCTCAAACTTAACACCTAACTTAACACTTGAACTAAATCCAAGTGTTAAATACAAATAACTAGTTTTATTCTAGTTAGTTTCACACTGTGTTTATTTAACTTGACATAGGCTTACTGGACTGTCCCTCATAAGGGCACCATTTCTTGCGACTTCGATAAAACATTCCCAGGCTGCACCAAAATCGGTCGCTGTTGGGCATATATGCGAAAAGAAGCAGCTTCGTCCTTTCCATTATGTGCTTGTGGCGCACCCTGAACAATTTGTCACAGCCTTCATGACTGACACCCATAATCAATTCCTTCTCCGGCCGTGAGCAAGTTCAGCTCGTTCTCGACTAGCAAATTGGTATATATCGTCCACCACTACAGCAATTGGGGGGGGAGTTTTGCGACGCCAGCCGCGCCCCCCCACGCCTTGCGCGGCGTTGAGCCTGCAACGCCGAGCCCGCGGCACTTATTTGCGACGCCCCGACGACACAATCTCCCGTTGGGACACCATTGCAACGTCCAGCCGGCGCAATCTCCCGCTGTGACACCAATGCGACACCCAGCCATCGCAAGGTGGCATGAGAGGGAAAAAGGGCCTCGCTGCGACGGATTTTTTTTTCTTGGGATGCCCCAACGTCGCAAATCCAAAAAAAAATAAAAAATAAAAAAATAAAAAAATAAAAAAAATTGCGACGCCTCATTGTCGCATTCAAAGCGTCATTGAGGCCGCCCCAGCACCTCTGGGATGCCAGGGCGTCGCAACAGTATCATCACAATGATAGTTTTTTTTTTTTTTTTTTTTTTTTTTTTTTGACTTTGCAGCCCTCAACTTCACAAAAACGTCACTGGGATGGCCAACGCTGCGACGCAGTGGGTCGCAACGGCGTCGCCACATGGGGTCGCAATGGTGTTGTAGTCCGTTTATGTCATCACAAGGACGTCGCTTGGGGCGTCTGGCGGGGAGAGGGGGGGGGGCCAACAACGGCGACGACGTTGGGGCTGGGGCTGGGGCTGGGGCTGGGCACTAAGGTTGTGGAGGTTGCAACTCCCAGGTGTCACAAGAGGGACCCCCTTGTCATGGTTTTAGTCATGGTTATCTAGAATTACCTACTTCTAGTTAACTAGGACATTTTAGATATTTATATTTATATTTTGTGTGTTGGGACTTCATTTGGTCTCACATGCCAAGTGAGGTGTCGAGCCTCACTTGAGACATGGAGATAGGTTTTTCCCTTGTGAGTGTTGAGGAGGCTCATCTTCTTGTAGTTGAGCGGACTCCATGAGCTTTTCTCACCTCCATAGCTCTAGGTATTGAGAGGGAGTGTGTTGAGGGTTTTGTAGGGTGGATTCCTTTAGCAAAGGTGCCCTTGGCTTGACTTAGTTTATGTGATAGAGTGGATTTCACTTGGAAGGACTAGGGCTTGTTCTTCATGTGATTGCTTCATGCTTTGAGAGCTTTCATTGTCTTCTACTTCTCTCATTTCTCATCTCTTATCACTACAAGAAGATCACCTTATGCTTGTGAGTGCGGAGTGTAAGGATTAGTTTTGCACTTGTATTTTAAAGAGGTTGAGAGCTAGGAGAATTTAGCTCTTGTATCACAAGGCTTGCAAGGGGTTGCAAGGAAAGGTGCTCGAGTATTGCATGCACCAAGGAGTTGGAGAGCTTGAGAAGAAAGCTCTTGAGTCACAAGATTTTGCAAGGATTGTAAGGAGGAAGTCTTGTGTGTGTGGAAGCATGGATTCTAGGGTTTGAAAATCCTTTGTATGCATTATGGAGTCGATGGTGTGCGCCATGGCTTGTGGAGAGTGACTAAAGGCTTGTTAGTGCTCATTTCACTATCGAGTTAGGGTTAAGCAAGTTCAAAGTGTGGATGTTATGGAAGAGAAGCCAAGGAGCTATATATGCTTGGGCTTGAAGACAACAAGGGCAAGCACTTGGAGAGTACTAAGAAGCTCAAGAGGTGTTGAAAGGGAGCATGTGAAGAAATCTTCCAATCATGGTGGTGTGGAGCCAAGCTTAGGGTGCCATTGGAAGGGCTTGGAGAATATGTGTGGGAAATCCTTGAAGGGAAATCATCATTCAATGTATGCATAGCTTCACCCTAACTATGTAATGTGACAAGAGGGGGAGGCAATACTTGGCTATTCATGCTCTTGGTAGTGCGAGCTTTGTGGTGGATAGTTGACCAAACAAGTGGTGCATGTGTGGAGCATGCTCGCTTGAGTTTGTAAGTTCAAGTTTGAGAAGGGGAGCTCTTGAACTAGCAAGAGGTGAAGGCCTTTGAGATCCATTTGTGTGTGAAGTGGAGAGGTGTTGATTTATGTTATGATGAAGGAGAGCAACACATAGGCCAAGAGGTCATGAAACATGCATTCAAATGACCACGGGGAGCACATGGATGATGGATTGGTGCAAGACCCAAATGAGGCATATGGCGTGAGAGTGGGATCCAAGGCGGATTGCTTGGGAGCATTATTGTAAAGTGACAAGCATTGCTCCTACACATTGAGATAATTTGTGTTGATTTGGAGCAATTGTCAAGTGATGAGGAGACAAATGCATGATTGCTCGGCAATGGAGATATGGTAGTTTGCAATCAAATCCCAAGGACTAGAAGGGGGATTGATTTGGTGGACAATGACTTGCAAGTTGAGTTGGACCACTCTTGGTTGCACATTGGGGTGGAAGAGAGCAAGAAGATGCCTCTTATGACCACTAGAGACCATATTTTTGCTTGAGTAGAAGCATAGAAGTCAAGGACTTGCATTCTAGCTCTTCATTACAAACCCTAGTAGTGTATGCTCAGACTATACCTCTGTTAGTGTACCAAACAGGAGCTTGTCCCTTTGACTATACCTCTGTTGAGGTATCACCATATGTGAACCCTAATGTGAGACTATACCTCTGTTAGTATACCAAACATGAACTTGTCCATTTTACTATACCTCTATTGAGGTATCACCATATGTGAACCCTAATCAGCTCAGACTCTACCTCTGTTAGTATACCAAACAGGAGCTTGTCCATTTACTATACCTCTATTGAGGTATCACCATATGTGAACCCTAATCAGCTCAGACTATACCTCTGTTAGTATACCAAACAGGAGCTTGTCCCTTTTATACCTCTGTTGAGGTATCACCATATGTGGACCCTAATCAGCTCAGACTATACCTCTGTTAGTATACCAAACAGAACCCTCATTTTCAGACTATACCTCTATAAAGGTATCATCAACATAAGGGACCCTAGCAACCTCAGACTATACCTCTGTTAAGGTATCAACAGTGAAAGGACTTAGTGAAATTTAAGGGCCTTTAGAGGATTGTTTGGAAGATATTTGAGGGCCCTTGGAGGAGTGTTTGGAGGATCTTTGGGGTCCTTGGAGGACCCTTCGAGGAGCTTTGGTGGACAATGTTGAAGAGCTCTTGAAGGATCGATTGAGGGATATTGAAGGATACTTGCCACGGCCATACAAGCGAGTGGATAGAGACAGGAGGGAGAGTGGTGGGATGAGAGCATTTTGGGGTTAGGAATTTCCTTAGTTTCTCTTCTCCATAGTCTTTCACCCTCTCTGTAGGCCAAAACCTTTCCGTAGGTGGAGGCAAGAGTCAGTCCGGGTTTGGGCTGGGGTGTCCTTGCAGGAGCGACACTGTGGAGTGTTTTTGGTGTGGGGGAGTTGCTGTCTTGATTTTCTTGTGTTTGGATCCCCTCCACACTTGCATGCTTGACTGTGCGCCATGTTAGCTTTGTGTGGGCGCTTATTTTCATAGGAGGTTGGTCCGGATTTGATCATCGGCCTATCCTAGAGTATGCTGTCGGTGGTGAGGCTGGAGTGATGACGAGCAAGACCACCAGTGTTTCTTCTATGGTGAGGCTGGGTTGATGACCAGTAGACCATAGGAGTGCTTGCGGTGGATGTAGGTGCAGGTACAAGTCTACGTTAGAAACCTATTATTCCTGCTTGAACCAGTAGCCGCAACAGGTTCTTTACCCGGTTACATTGTAGAAAGTGGGGATTAGAGACAGGTTGACAACCGGCTGGGTTGTGAGTTTTCATCACGGAGGTGCCACCAGCTGCTGAGGGGAGTGCCGGTACAAGCACCAATGATACTAGTGGGTACACAAGACAAGGTGTGCGGTTTAGGCCACTTCACCTTCAGTGTCTTCTGAGGAAGGTTCAGACTCGGAGTCAGGAGGATTCTCGCCGAGGGTGCAAGTCATTTCCGTGCCATTGTTGTGGGACACGATGGAGGAGATGTATGGAGCTACCAAGGGGCCACGTAGGTACTCTGGAGCTGTGGGCACCATCGAGCTTAATGACTTTATACAAGAGTTTGACAGTTGGTGTGATTTGCAGCAAATGCGCAATCCACAACTGTTTACGCCCCCTTTATGGCGTGGAAGGGCTATTCCAGCACCTTGAGGGGCCGCCCATGGATGAATACCATGAATTTAGGCGGGGACATGCGGTGGAGATTGAGGAGTGGCGAGAGTATTGGTCACCTAACTATGTCTCAATCACTAGAGGTTAAAGGGCAGCGGTGACACCAGCAGCTACACAAACATCTCCAACTACAAGCACTAGTAGTGGAACAAGTAGTGCCGGCACTTCTGCAGGTGGTACCAGTTCAAAAGGTGCTACTACTCCTCCTGCCACAATTACAACACATGTGCCTAGATTCAACCCGGTGGTGGAGTTCTTCCAGGATTTGCGGAGGAACAACCAAGGTGTACGGACAGAGAAGCTGCGAAGTTTGCAAGACTTCTAGCGCAAATCCAGTGAAAGCTTGCGAGAGGCCTACACTCGTATGAGGTGCTTGATAAGTGTGACCCAAGGGTTACTGAAGCTCAGGCAGTCCAGTTCTGGTAAGGAATTCTGGACAAGGAGCTCAAGAGAAGGGTGCGGGATGCAACCCTGTTACAAGCGGCCCAACCCACATTAGTGGATGTGTTTCTGCTGACTGAGCGGATTGAGTTCAACATGGTGGAGGAGCGAGTTGTTACCATTGGATTTGGCAAGGACATGCCTGCGAGGTGCAGCTGCCAGCCAACAGGTACAAGGGACTGCCCAATAGCGTGGTCAGGGGGGCAAGGTTGCCCAACCCAAGTTCCATGGAGCTTACAGGGGACCTCAGGTGCAGAGGCCCGTGGCATCTTTTGCAGGCCAACAGCAACTAGGGGTGATATGTTGGACATGTGGAGGACCCCATGTCAAGAGAGATTGCCCAGAGTGGCAGAAGGCCGACACAAGCACAGCCTACACAGTTGCAGTGTGGGCATTGTGGCAAGTATAGGCATGGAGATGCCCAGTGTTATGACTTGCATCCTGAGTTGCGCCCATGCCAGTTCCAAGGGAACAATGGTGGCCGGGGGCGAGGTGGACCAGCCCAGAGAGGACGAGGTGGTCGGGCACGAGGTGCAGGCCAAGGGCAAGCTTAACATGGCCAAGGACGCGGAGGTCAGGGTGTTGACCAAGACAATGGCCAACCGGCTTCAGCAGCTAGAGCAGAGGCTCGATGCCATGGCTACAGCTCAGGTGGTACCGGCTCCCAGGCGGGATGGTCCTCCTCCTGCTCCTAGGGAGGAGATATGGGAGGCATGGGATTCATGTGCGGAGCAGCACTACCACTAGTGCAGGTGGAGTCTGTGGCAGCCGTGACTCGAGGAGTAGCAAGAGTTCCTGAGCCACAAGGTGCAGAGGTGAATTGGATCCACAGCGTGGGGAGGCAAGCCGTCAGGTGAGGCTTCCTCAGTCATTCACATTGGCGGAGACTGTGTCGACGCCATCCATGACACCTAGTTCTCGCCCGACTGTTACCGAGGCGGAGGTTACTATGCCATTGGGGAGAGCTACACGTGCAGCACTGACACCTGGCTACAAGGCTAGTGCAGCCGGTGTGTTGTTGGGGCAGCCACCTCTGTGTGTCAAGCCCCACTGTTCTCGGCAACCATGATTGCGACGCCGGGGGTAAGACCAGCTGCAGTGTTCAGACTAGCAGCAACACTCTATGAGAGTGGGGAGGTCACTTTCATCTTCTGCGGAGTTACTAGAAGGTTGTAGTGGCAGAGGATCCTCGGATTTGAGGGTCAAGACTGCCACGGCGCCATAGCAAGCTGCAGCTGCCAGGTTTGACGGAGCTGCCAGCTAGGCCAGCCTTTGAGCGCGCCATGGTGACACCTGGAGTTGTCTTGTTAGACAACCAGAGAGGCATTTTCACTTTGAGTGGACCGGCAGGCAAGAAGTATCGTGTCGTGCGCATACATATCGCTACACAACTACATCGCTGGGCACACACTCTCAACACAAGAAATATGAAATCCATCGCTATCACTCTTTAAAATAGAAGTCGAGCCAGGGGCACCCCAAGCTATGGGGACTCCACCCACAACAACCTACACTCCCATCATAGCACACTCAGATCTAAACGCATGAAGGAGCTCGGTCGCGCAGGCTCAACTCGAGAGAGATGAACTACGCGACTGCCGCTCTCGTGAAGATAAGGCGGTTCAGGTGTCAAACTAAACTTGACACCTGATTTTAAATCCAAGTGTTAAATACAAATAACTAGCTTTATTCTAGTTGTTTTCACACTGCGCTTATTTAACTTGACAGCTGTCGTGCGCATACATATCGCTACACAACTACATCGCTGTCCAAACCACACCACACATATATGCACATAGTCTTAATCGCCCCCCTAGCTGGTGGATAGGTCCCTCTAACTCCAGATAGCTACAAGATGTAATAGCCACAGCCGTACTAAGTCCTCTATCACTGTCCCTATTGCACTCAAACCCTATAGACCAAGAGGCCGGGTACAAGAGTAGCCCCATCGTTAGTCGCCGTCTTGCAATCTGTGAACTTGAGCCAAGACCTCGTGTGTTCAAGGTCTCCTAGTAGCTGGGCCTTGCGTTTCTTATTAGCCTTCCATGGTTGTATCCACTCACACTATCCAATGCAATGTGGACATAACCAATCCCCATCCGGAACCATCTCAAGAGGTGGAGTCAAGCATCCCATATGCCAACCTCTAGAGCATCGATCACACACCAGCATGGTGGCTGCCCCTCTAGCAGACCCACACAACATGCACCTCAAACCTGCAGATACCACTGCCAGTTTGGGTCATCCTGCCATCGACATTCGGAAGGTGACATGGCGCACAATTACGCACATGGTCCTTCCAAGTTATGCCATCCCGACCCTCCAAGACCAACGCCTGAGGGCAAGACCTCTCAAACCCTCAAAATAACACGTCCTGCAGTCACATCCAGGTCGTAGGAGCAGTCTGCTGCAGATAGACGTAGTCACCAGGGTTGAATCTCTGAACCCCAGGACGATAGCCCCCACCACGTATGGTAGCATACCTCAACGTATCACGGTGTTGTGCAATGGCAAGGTTCTCAAAGCCATGGCATGACTTTCTTGAACAACTCTGCACTGCTCACATGCACGTGCCCACACGTCCGGATCGTCAAGGTTAAGAACTGTAGCAGCTTCTCTGCGAATGGATGTAGGCAAATCCGGCTCTCGGCCAAAGAGAAGAAAGTATGGTGAGAAGGAGGCAAGTGATGCTTGCTTGCTGAACCTGTAGCCCATGGCTAACCAGGGTAACTGAAGGTCCCAATCTCCTAGGTGTCCCTTCTGCAAGCCATACTTGCACAAACCCCCCTCTTTACTGTCTGAACAACTCTCTCTGCCAAGCCATCGGCCTCAGGATGATCCCGAGAAGTGGTGCGGTGGTCTATCAAGGCCTTGTCACACAAAGCCTGAAACTCCCCCAAGAACTCTCTCCCTTGGTCCGTGAGTACCTCAGCTGGAGCACCGAATCGGCTAAGCACACAATCCAAGAATGCATACGCAGCTCCCTCACTAGCCTTATCAGGCAATGGAACCAATCAATCCACTTGGAGAAGTGCTCCACCATCACCAACACATACTTGTTGTGGCGCATGGTCAGTGGCAATGGCCCTGCGAAGTCAACTCCACCTATAGCCCAATCCCATGATCGGAAGAGGGTGCAATTGTGGAGTAGGGGCGTTGAATGAAGCACGCACCCTGTCACACACATGCACCTAGCCACAAATTGTTGCACCTCTGTGTGCATACCACGCCACCAATACTGCCCCTGCAGTAGACTATGAGTGCGTCGCACCCAAAATGCCCCCAACTCCTCATGGGCATGCCGCACTAACCGTGCCCGCTGTGTTGGGTGAGGCACAATCCTCACTCGACCATCCTCCCACACTCGGAGCAGGTGTGTCCCCTCCCACCTGAACCTCTTGGCTCGTTGTAGGATCCGATCCCTCTCCTTGGCAGTCATAGTGGCTGCCGTGTCTCCACTGCGGAGGTAGTCCAACACAACTGAATCCTCCTGTATATCTTTGGGCCACCCTGCTCATTGCTGGCCTCAGGGTCCTCAGACACTTGATCTACAGTCATCCCTGTTGTAGGTCCACCTGGCCTTCCGCTGCCAAGATACACAGAAATGCAGATGCATGCCATCCGGGCACCATCTCCTCGTCCGTCTCACCATGCCACCGAGAGCTCCAGTGTCATCCTGCTGGCTCGTGCATGGATTGCGACTCAACCCATCTGCATTGCGATTGACCAAACCCGGTCGATGCACCACCTGAAAGTCATACTCTTGAAGGATGAGTGCCCACCGTGCAAGCTTCCCCGTAAGCTTGTCTGACTCCATCAACCACTTGAGTGGTTGGTGATCCGTGACAAGGGTGAAGAGATTGCCGTATAGATAGCACCTGAAGTGTGCCACGGCCCACACTGCAGCTAAGCATTCTCCCTCATATGAGCTATACTTAGACTCTGCAGCATTGTTCGAGCGGCTAGCATAAGCCACTACGAACTCTCTTCCCTCATCATCCACCTGTGTGAGCACCGCTCCAAGCCCCAGCATGCTCCAATCTGTATGCAGCTGAAAAGGACGCCCCTGATAGGTCGTCTCAAGATGGGCGCCGAGGTCAACCTCGCCTTGAGCTCTTGAAAAGCTTGTTCTTGCTCATCTTCCCACTGCCACTCTCTGGTCCACCTTGGTCAGCTTGGTTAGAGCCTTTGCAATGGCACTAAATCCCTTAACAAACCGTCTGTAATAGTTTGCTAACCCCATGAAAGCTCGAACTCGGCTCACATCCGTGGGGCGTGGAACCTGTGCAATGGACTCTACCTTAGTCTGCTGTACCCCCAATCCTCCAGGATATATCATGTGACCCAGATACTCAATCTGGTTGTGGAAAAACTTGCACTTGCCGGATGTAATTTCAATCCGTGCGTCCTCAAGCGCTCAAATACCCCCTGAAGGTGTCTCTCATGCTCCTCCACCGTAGCACTAAAGATGATGATGTCATCTATGTAGCACCGAGCAAACTCCACCCTGCTAGAATCCTGTCCATGACTCTTTGAAACTCAGCGGGAGCGTTTTTAAGCCCAAATGGTAAGAACCGCCACTGGTATAGGCAATCCTTCCCGTGCTCATTGATCCCCCAGAATGCCGTCTTTTGCTTATCCGCCTCTTTGATCGGCAACTGGTGATATCCGGATCGTAAATCCAAAGTGCTAAAGACCTTGGAATGCCCAATGGCATCAAAGATCTCCTCTGGTGTAGGCATGGCATACCTATCGACTTGGTCTGACGATTTACAGCCGGTAATCACCGCACATACGTCTCTCCGTCCAATTGCCATAGACATCCTTCTTGGCTGGCATCACTGTGGCTGAAGCATACTCTCCACCAGAGAGCTCCACCAAACCTGCCTCCCAGAGATCTTGAGTCCTCATCTGAATCAAAGACCTCTCCATGTCACTGTATCTATAGGGTCTCCGAAAGATTGGCGTGTCAGTGCCCAAACTCAATACGGATCTCTTGACCCTTCAGTGCTCCCAAGTCCTTCAAACTGAAGGCAAAGTAATTCTTGTAAGCCCTCAGGAACCGCCGCATACGTCGTCTCTCTCCTCCGGTGACAATGGGTCCAATGTCAGGCTCCCAATTGTCCTCCGTAACTGCAACCTTAAGTCCAGTGGGCTTAGAGGTAGAGGACGCGTCCCGTGGTTGCTATGCTGCAACCTCTTGAGCAGTACTCCCTCCCTGCTCTCAATGACAAGGCCTCATCCTGCCCCATCATCATCTCCTGAGAACCTCCTCATCCAGAAGAATCCCCAACCTCATCCATCACAGCTGCCTTGGCTGCCAACTCCCTCTGAACCTCGAGCACCTCCCACGTGTGCCATGGATGTCTATACCCTGTGGTCCTCACCGGCTCGCCCCCACTCGCTGCCTGTACCGTCTCGGTAGGCAGAGAGACCGTCAAGGGAAGTGCACTCCGCACTCTACGTTGCTCAGCCATAGCCAAGCTGATAATCCAGGTCAAGCAATTGAGATCCATTGCTTGCCCCAACACCTGACGACGTGATGCCTCAGAAAGAGAAGGCACCGCCGTGGTCCTAGTGGAAAACCCATAGCCCGCTCTCGCTCGTCGGCATTAGGCTCCACTAACTGTTGCAACTGAGCATCCCACAGGAGGCCAGATCCACCATCCCGAAAAGCATGGGATCCTGGGAAGCTGAGCAGTGTAGGTAATGCTGCTCGTGGTTGACCCACCCTGTTGACCACTGCCAAAGGCGAACGGTCATCATGTCTCACACGTTGAGACTGCCTCCCTGTGTCCAAAATGCTGTCCACTATGAGGTGTGTGGCCGCTGCACCCCATCAAATGCACGCTTGAGCAGTGCGGGTGGCATCAAGTTAGTCCACCATAGCCGTGGACGATGAGCCCGTTATCCCACTGCAGCTGCATCCAGCAGCACTGCTACCCAAGCCACGACCGGACTTGATGCACACTGCCATCACCCAGGCCCGAGAATCGCCCATCAGTGGCACATTCTCCAAGATGTATGCTGCCGATACAGCTTGATGAAGCTGCAAGTGGCGCAAAATCCGCACCATCTCCGAAAACAGACCCGTCCTCGAGTCTCGCAATCCATTGCCATGCCCGCTGATGAATGCCCTTGGGAGGGCCAACCTGCCACTACCAGATCAATGGAGCCAACCTGCTCCAAATCCGGTGCCCCCAGCAACGAAATGTCTGCTGGCAAGGCTTGTTAGTATCCACGAATTGCAGACACTGGTAACAAAGCAGGGTACTGCTGTACCAACTGAGCAACATGGCGCAATGAGACGCGTCGTGCAGTCTCATCCCTCTCCACATACAGGTAACGCCTTACCCACACACCTGCCTGTAGCACAGCAGCCAATCCGGTGCTGATCCCGCCAAACAAGTCCAGAAGGCAAATGCCTTCATCGGATACTGCCACACAATAGGTGTGGTATCCAATGGTGACAACTGAGGTGGTCCTGTGCAATACCCGCACTCTCCTCTTCTCCTGACGGTACAAAAGCCTCTACCCAGCTTGTTGCACCCGTCGATCAGCAACCGCTGCAAATCCTTGCTCGTACCCCACAATGGAGTGTGAGCAACCATGGCAGGCAACTCCGTCATACCATGCATGTCATCCTGCTCTGCTGGAGATGGCACATCCTCTGCATGGGCATTGCCTTCCAGCAACTCTCCAGGCCAACTAACTGCAGCTGTAAAGGCGGCTAGTGTTGGCATCTTGCCCCGTTGGGCAGCCGCAATACCCCCAATGAATGTCACAGAGAGCTGTGCACGACGACCATCCCCTGACTGCCATCCAGGCCTGTAGAATGCTGACTCCTCCCAAAAGTCCAGGGTGAAGCCCATGGGGTATAACACTGCCCCACCAACGAGGACATTGTAAGAGACCGCGTCTGTCACAATGGCCTTGGCTCGCATTACTGAGCCATCGATAGGATGATCCGGCTGTAGTCTAATGGCCAACTGATGCCGTGTCATGCCCCGAGCCTGCTCTGATCCTCCCAGAGATGTCTGTATCTGGAAAGGACAAGGCTCCCTATCCGCCTCCATGAGGCCCAAACCTGCAATAGCAGCTCTGCCCAACATCAGTGACTGAGCTCCTGAGTCCAACAAGACCCGCAGTGGCCGGTACTTCTTGCCTGCCGGTCCACTCAAAGAGAAAATGTCATCCTGGTTGTCTAACAAGACAACTGCAGGTGTCACCATGGCGCGCTCAAAGGCTGGCCTAGCTGGCAGCTCCGTCAACCTGGCAGCTGCAGCTTGCCATGGCGCAGCCGTGGCAGTCTTGACCCTCAAATCCGAGGATCCCTCTGCCCATACACCTTCCAGTAACTCCGCAGAAGATGAAGTGACCTCCCCACTCTCACAGAGTGTTGCTGCTAGTCTGAACACTGCAGCTGGTCTTACCCCCGGCGTCGCAATCATGGTTGCCGAGAACAGTGGGGCTTGACACACAGAGGTGGCTGCCCCCAACAACACACCGGCTGCACTAGCCTTGGCAACAGGTGTCAGTGCTACACGTATAGCTCTCCCCAATGGCATAGAAACCTCCGCCTCGGTAACAGTCGGGCGAGAACTAGGTGCCATGGATGGCGTCGACACAGTCTCCGCCAATGTGAATGACTGAGGAAGCCTCGCCTGACGGCTTGCCTCCCCATGCTGTGGATCCAATTCCACCTCTGCACCTTGTGGCTCAGGAACTCGTGCTGCTCCTCGAGTCACGGCTGCAACAGACTCCACCTGCATTAGTGGTAGTGCTGCTCTGCACATGAATCCCATGCCTCCCATATCTCCTCCCTCAGGCACAGGAGGTGGACCATCCCGCCTGGGAGCCGGTACCGCCTGAGTTGTAGCCATGGCAGCAAGCCTCTGCTCTAGCTGCTGAAGCCGGTTGGCCATGCCTTGGTCAACACCCTGACCTCCGCGTCCTTGGCCATGTTGAGCTTGCCCTTGGCCTGCACCTCGTGCCCGACCACCTCATCCTCTCTGGGCTGGTCCACCTCGCCCCTGGCCACCATTGTTCCCTTGGAACTGGCCTGGGCGCAACTCAGGATGCAAGTCATAACACTGGGCATCTCCATGCCCATACTTGCCACAATGCCCACACTGCAACTGTGTAGGCTGTGCTTGTGCCGACCTTCTGCCACTCACTGGGCAATCTCTCTTGACATGGGGTCCTCCACATGTCCAACATATCACCCCTGGTTGCTGTTGGCCTGCAAAAGATGCCATGGGCCTCTGCACCCGAGGTCCCCTGTAAGCTCCATGGAACTTGGGTTGGGAAACCTTGCCCCCCTGACCACGCTGTTGGGCAGTCCCTTGTGCATGTGGGCTGGCAGCTGCGCCTTGCAGGCATGTCCTTGCCAAATCCAATGGTAACAACTCGCTCCTCCACCATGTTGAGCTCAATCCGCTCAGCCAGCAGAAACACATCTGCTAATGTGGGTTGGGCTGCTTGTAACAGGGTTGCATCTCGCACCCTTCTCTTGAGCTCCTTGTCCAGAATTCCATACCAAAATTGGATTGTCTGAGCTTCAGTAACCCCTTGGGTCACACTTATCAAGCGCCTCATACGAGTGTACGCCTCTCGCAGGTTCTCACTGGGTTTGCGCTGGAAGTCTTGCAAACTTCGCAGCTTCTCTGTCCGTACACCTTGGTAGTTCCTCCGCAACTCCTGGAAGAACTCCACCACCGGGTTGAATCTAGGCACATGTGTTGTCGTGGCAGGAGGAGTAGTAGCACTTTTTGAACTGGTACCACCTGTAGAAGTACCGGCACTACTTGCTCCACTACTAGTGCTGGCAGTGGGAGATATTGGTATTGATGCAGCTACTGGTCGCGTCGTGCCTCGAGTAATGGAGACGTAGTCAGGTGACCAATATATCCTCCACTCCTCAATCTCTGCTTCATGTCCTCGCCTGAACTCGTGGTAATCGTCCATAGGCGGGCCTTCCAAATGCTGGAACAGTCCCTTCCACGCCATGAATGGGGTGAATAGCTGTGGATTGCGCATCTGTTGCAAATCACACCAGCTGTCGAACTCCTGGATAAAGTCATCCAACTCGATTGTGCCCACAGCTCCAGAGTACCTACAGGCCCCTTGGTAGCTCCATACATCTCCTCCATGTCGTCCCACAACAATGGCGAATGAAACTGCACACCTGTTGATGAAGCCTCCGAGTCTGTGTCTGACTCTACAGTAGTTGATGGTGGCGGTGAAGGTGGTCTGAACCGAATACCTCGTCTTGTAAACCCACTCTCACTGTTACTGCCTGTAGCTGTACTCCCCTCAAAACCCTTGGGTAACTCCGTAATGACACTCACAATGTGCACCTCTTCCACGTGACACTATAAGGCTCTAGTACTAATCTAATAGTGACACGGGTAGGCACCTGTTGCAGTTTAAGGGTCACATCCCAATGGCTCAGGGCACCTGCACCTGCATCCACGGCAAGAACTCCTATGGTTGGCTGGTCATCAACCCAGCCTCACCATAGAAGAAACACTGGTGGTCTTGCTGGTCATCACTCCAGCCTCACCACCGACAGCATACTCTAGGATTGACCGGTGATCAAATCCGGCCTAATCCCTATGAAAGCAAGCGCCCACACAAAACCTACATGGCGCACAGTCAAGCATGCATGATAGATTTCCCCTTTCTGCAGCTATCCCCGCAAAAACTGTACCAAACGGAGCTCATATGACAAAGATATGACCAATTAGGCTCTAAATCATTCGAATTAGATCAAAAAGGTTTTTTTTTTTTTTTTTTTTTTTTTAACACCAAAACGTTCTCGCCATTAAAAACTGTTCCCATGTTATCTACGGGTTGATCTATCGGATAAGTGATATCCACACTTGTGCCCTCCGTTCCCTGCAGGTTCCCGATTTTCTATCTGAATAGCCCGTCTCGAGTTCTCCACACATGGGCGGGTCTTGGGGAATTACGATGAATATAGTGGCACGCTGAAGCTCAGTAGCAGGTAGACAATGTGTCCGTTAATGTAAAGAGCCTGGCAGATCGACAGTTTGAAACGATCAATGCTTCATCTCCTGTTATGCCATTCGCATCAGCCTGCCGTAGACTGTCTGTCAACCAATATCCGAGTTCAATCGTCCAAGCAGAAATCTACCAGAAATCTACCAACCGGCTACTGATTCCATAAATATTGGCAACTCCCATTCCGGATCTGTACTCAATGGATTAGTATAGAGTGGCTGCCCTTAGGGCGCGCTTCATCCCAACCAGGGTAATCTGCACTGAAGCCGAGATGACACTTGAAGCGGTTGCTTCCACAATGCTCCCTCTTTGGTGCATTCATCGTGCTAATCTAGCACTGCCCAAACCACGCCACAACTCTCGTTGGTGCAGGAAGTATGGCTGCCGCATTGCAGGTCTCGGGTCAGGCTCTCCATAGCCTAGGCGTGCATATTGCTGCTGATATTGGGGCTGCCTTCAAATTGACTGCCAATAGGCCCGAACCTGTTTCATTAAAACCGAGACTGTCGAATTTCCATCCAAAAAAAAATGCTAGTGGGTATTTGCCATGACAGGCACCTGACAATGTATGAAAGCCCACCATAAAATCCGAATATCTTCAATCAGAAGTTGGAATTTGTAATGGCCTCCATTCTGGTCTGTTTCATCGCCCCTTTGGCCTGCTTCATGATCAGCTCCTACGCTCGTTGGACAGCACCTTAATTACGCACTTGCTAGAAAATCTAGCCTGACCCCGTCCATCCATTTGCTTGCTTCCTCGCGATGTGCAGCCAGACAACCTCACATCAACCAGCCCACAACCACTCCTTCATGGTGGCTGGGCTATAGTCGCACACCGACTTCCCACCCATTGCTAGTAACCACCAGTGACTCTGATGTGAGTTGGCTGACCAGCTCTACAACGTTCAATGCTAGGACGAATGGTAAGTCCCCGCAAGTATAATCACAGGTTTCGGGGTCTTTAAACTTCAGGCCCGGATTGTTGTCTTAGGCCTCATTCATCAACCTCCGTGCACCATATACATCTTGGTCTGCCTTATAAAACCAGCCGCAATGACTATATCTTATTTTTGTGCACTGCTGACCACTACCGAAATGTGCAACTGAAAGCAGACCGTAACATATGTTGCCATTTTGGCTGGCCGTGGTGGCCGCTCAAGACGTGATCTTAGTCAACATGGTTGAACCGCAACAAGTTCATCTATTTATGTTGCGGTTCACTGAAGATCTGGACATATGCAGATCTGAAGCTCCACTACATCTCTTCGTTTCTTTTCTTTGTCTTCTTTGCTACCACATCTCCACTAGATTGATCATGAACTCACATCTAGGAGCGTCATATGAGGTTGCACATTAACAATACGCTTCTGTTGGTCTCGTCAACATCCAGGCAAATGCAAACAGCTCATCGCACTTAGGTAGTGGTCACAACAACAATGGAACTACCTGCATGATGGTATTCTCATATTTGCGGCTGAAGATGAAGGTCACGGGCAACACCTTTAACGCGCTCCTCACATACTATCTTGTAGCTGGATAACAACAGAGATATAGCTGATAGGCTTATCGAGCCTCACCACCAGCCCCTCTGAAAACTGCTCAAATGCTCCATAACACAAATCCGTGCACAGCTTATGGGAGCCGTGTATGCATCCTTCTCATGCACAACCTCAGCTTTCAAACCACGTGAGAGTCCACGATTCCCGTTACCGCTAGACACCACCCCAATCGATGCCCTACGCATAGGAGCCCACCGTGCAATATCCATGTCCAAGCCACACACTCTCTTGCCTCCATGGATTTGCTTGTGCTGGGTGTTTGAGACAAGCGGCGGCCACACCACACTATGTGGGAAGCTCTACAACGAGTGCGGTGTTGAAGCCTTGGACAGCGGAACCATTGAACTTGAACTAAGAAATGAGCTTACGCATACACACACTGCTGTACGAATCTACAGACTCATATAATACTTGCAAGCTATATTATAATAGTGCTAAGACAAACATCCTATCTAGCTTAGCACTACAAACCTAGATAGTCATCTCTCTCGAGTGATAAACAAGCTAAAAGGGCACACACTCTCAACACAAGAAATATGAAATCCATCGCTATCACTCTTTAAAATAGAAGTCGAGCCAGGGGCACCCCAAGCTATGGGGACTCCACCCCACAACAACCTACACTCCCATCATAAGCACACTCAGATCTAAACGCATGAAGGAGC
This sequence comes from Takakia lepidozioides, assembly GCA_030704615.1. NCBI lineage: Eukaryota > Viridiplantae > Streptophyta > Takakiopsida > Takakiales > Takakiaceae > Takakia > Takakia lepidozioides. The sequence goes on along the minus strand of CM060731.1, from coordinate 15,009,086 downwards.
TCGGTCGCGCAGGCTCAACTCGAGAGAGATGAGCTACGCGACTGCCGCTCTCGTGAAGATAAGGCGGTTCAGGTGTCAAACTAAACTTGACACCTGATTTAACACTTGACCTAAATCCAAGTGTTAAATACAAATAACTAGCTTTATTCTAGTTATTTTCACACTGTGCTTATTTAACTTGACAACCGGCCACTGCGGGATTTGTTGGACTCAGGAGCTCAGCCACTGATGTTGGGCAGAGCTGCTATTGCAGGTTTGGGCCTCATGGAGGCGGATATGGAGTCTTGTCCTTTCCAGATACAGACATCTCTGGGAGGATCAGAGCAGGCTCGGGGCATGACACGGCGTGAGTTGGCCATTGGACTACAACCAGATCATCCTGTAGATGGCTCAGTGATGCAAGCCAAGGCCATTGTGACAGATGCGGTCTCTTACAATGTCCTTGTTGGTGGGGCAGTGTTATATCCCATGGGCTTCACCCTGGATTTTTGGGAGGAGTCAGCATCCTACAGGCCTGGATGGCAGTCAGGGGATGGTCGTCGTGCACAGCTCCCTGTGACATTCATTGGGGGTATTGCGGCTGCCCAACGGGGCAAGATGCCAACACTAGCCGCCTTTACAGCTGCAGTTAGTTGGCCTAGAGAGTTGCTGGAAAGCAATGCCCATGCAGAGGATGTGCCACCTCCAGCAGAGCAGGATGACATGCATGGTACGGCGGAGTTGCCTGCCATGGTTGCTCACGCTCCATTATGGGATACGAGCAAGGATTTGCAGCAGGCTGCTGATGGACGGATACAACAAGCCTGGGTAGAGGCCTTCGTACCATCCGGAGAAGAGGAGAATGCGGCGATTGCACCAGGACCACCTCAGTTGTCGCCATTGGACACCACACCTCTTGTGTGGCAGTGCTCAGATGAAGGCATATGCCTTCTGGACTTGTTTGGCGGGATCAGCACTGGATTGGCTACAGTACTGCAGGCAGGTGTACGAGTTCAACGTTACTTGTATGTGGAGAGGGATGAGACTGCACAATGCGTCTCACTGCGCCATGTTGCTCAGTTGGTACAGCAGTACCCTGATTTGTTGCCAGTGTCTGCAGATCGTGGATACCAACAAGCCTTGCCAGAAGACATTTCGTTGCTGGGGGCGCAGGATTTGGAGCGGGTTGGCTCCATTGATCTGGTAGTGGTAGGTTGGCCCTGCCAAGGGCATTCATCAGCCGGGCATGGCAATGGATTGCGAGACTCGAGGACGGGTCTGTTTTGGGAGATGGTGTGGATTTTGCGCCACTTGCAGCTTCATCAAGCTGTATCTCCAACATACATCTTGGAGAATGTGCCACTGATGGGTGATTCTCGGGCCAGGGTGATGGCCAGTGTGCATCAAGTCTGGTCGTGGCTTGGATCAGCAGTGTTGCTGGATGCAGCTGCAATGGGGTCATGGGCTCATCGTCCACGGCTATGGTGGACTAACTTGATGCCACCCGCACTGCTCAAGCGTGCATTTGATGGGGTGTAGCGGCCAGCACACCTCACAGTGGATAGCATTTTGGACACAGGGAGGCAGTCTCAACGTGTGAGACACGATGACCGTTCGCCTTTGGCAGTGGTCAACAGGGTTGGTCAACCACGAGCAGCATTACCTACACTGCTCAGCTTCCCAGGATCCCATGCTTTTCGGGATCGTAGACCTGGCCTCTTGTGGGATAGCCAGTTGTAACAATTAGTGGAGCCCAATGCTGACGAGCGGAGCGGCGATGGGTTTTACCACAGGTACCACGGCGGTGCCATCTCTTTCTGAGGCATCACGTCGTCAGGTGTTAGGGCAAGCAATGGATCTCAATTGCTTGACCTGGATTATCAGCTTGGCTATGGCTAAGTAGCGCAGAGTACGGAGTACACTTCCCTTCATGGTCTCCCTGCCTACCGAGACGGTACAGGCAGCGAGTGGGGGCGAGCAGGTGAGGACCACGAGCTGCAGGCCGCATCCATGGCACGCGTGGGAGGTGCTCGAGGTTCAGAAGGAGTTGGCAGCCAAGGCGGCAGTGATGGATAAGGTTGGGGATTTTTCTCGGATTGAGGAGGTCCTCAAGGATGGGATGATGGGGCAGGATGAGACATTATCACTGACAGAGGAGGCAGTGGTCACTGCTCAAGAGGTTGCAGCATAGCAACCACGGGACGCATCTTCTACCTCTAAGCCTGCTGGACTCAAGGTTGCAGTCACGGAGGACAACTGGGAGCCTGATGTTGGACCTATAGTAAGCGGAGGAGAGAGACGACGTATACGGTGGTTCTTGAGGGCTTACAAAAACTGCTTTGCCTTCAGTTTGAAGGACTTAGGAGCACTAAAGGGTCAAGAGATTCGCATTGAATTGGCTACTGACACGCCAATCTTTCGGAGACCCTATAGATACAGTGACATGGAGAGGTCCTTGATTCAGATGAGAACTCAGGACCTTTGGGAGGCTGGTTTGGTGGAGCTATCTGGGGGAGAGTATGCTTCAGCCACAGTGATGTCAGCCAAGAAGGATGTCTTTGGCAATTGGACGGAGAGACGTATGTGCGGTGATTACCGGCCTGTAAATCGTCAGACCAAGTCCGATAGGTATGCCATGCCAACACCAGAGGAGATCTTTGATGCCATTGGGCATGCCAAGGTCTTTAGCACGTTGGATTTACGATCCGGATATCACCAGTTGCCAATCAAGGAGGTGGATAAGCAAAAGACGGCATTCTGGGGGATCAATGAGCACGGGAAGGATTGCCTATACCAGTGGCGGTTCTTACCATTTGGGCTTAAGAACGCTCCGGCAGAGTTTCAGAGAGTCATGGACAGATTCTAGCAAGGGTGGAGTTTGCTCGGTGCTACATAGATGACATCATCAGCTTTAGTGCTACGGTGGAAGAGCATGAGAGACACCTTCAGGGGGTATTTGAGCGCTTGAGGGCACACGGATTGAAATTACATCCGGGAAATTGCAAGTTTTTCCACAACCAGATTGAGTATCTGGGTCACATGATATATCCTGGAGGATTGGGGGTACAGCAGAGACTAAGGTAGAGTCCATTGCACAGGTTCCACGCCCCACGGATGTGAGTCGAGTTCGAGCTTTCATGGGGTTAGCAAACTATTATAGATGGTTTGTTAAGGGATTTAGTGCCATTGCAAAGGCTCTAACCAAGCTGACCAAGGTGGACCAGGAGTGGCAGTGGGAGAGAGCAAGAACAAGCTTTTCAAGAGCTCAAGGCGAGGTTGACCTCGGCGCCCATCTTGAGACGACCTATCAGGGGGCGTCCTTTTCAGCTGCATACAGATTGGAGCATGCTGGGGCTTGGAGCGGTGCTCACACAGGTGGATGATGAGGGAAGAGAGTTCGTAGTGGCTTATGCTAGCCGCTCGAACAATGCTGCAGAGTCTAAGTATAGCTAATATGAGGGAGAATGCTTAGCTGCAGTGTGGGCCGTGGCACACTTCAGGTGCTATCTATACGGCAATCTCTTCACCCTTCACGGATCACCAACCACTCAAGTGGTTGATGGAGTCAGACAAGCTTACGGGGAAGCTTGCACGGTGGGCACTCATCCTTCAAGAGTATGACTTTCAGGTGGTGCATCGACCGGGTTTGGTCAATCGCAATGCAGATGGATTGAGTCGCAATCCATGCACGAGCCAGCAGGATGATACTGGAGCTCGGTGGCATGGTGAGACAGACGAGGAGATGGTGCCCGGATGGCATGCATCTGCATTTCCGTGTATCTTGGCAGCGGAAGGCCAGGTTGGACCTACAATAGGGATGACTGTAGATCAAGTGTCTGAGGACCCTGAGGCCAGCAATGAGCAAAGTGGCACCAAAGATATACATGAGGATTCAGTTGTGTTGGACTACCTCCGCACTGGAGACACTGCAGCCACTCTGACTGCCAAGGAGAGGGATCGGATCCTACAACGAGCCAAGAGGTTCAAGTGGGAGGGGACACACCTGCTCCGAGTGTGGGAGGATGGTCGAGTGAGGATTGTGCCTCACCCAACACAGCGGGCACGGTTAGTGCGGCATGCCCATGAGGAGTTGGGGCATTTTGGGGTGCGACGCACTCATAGTCTACTGCAGGGGCAGTATTGGTGGCGTGGTATGCACACAAAGGTGCAACAATTTGTGGCTAGGTGCATGGTGTGTGACAGGGTGCGTGCTTCATTCAACGCCCCTACTCCACAATTGCACCCTTTTCCGATCATGGGATTAGGCTACAGGTAGAGTCTTGACTTCGCAGGGCCGTTGCCACTGACCATGCGCCATAACAAGTACGTGTTGGTGATGGTGGAACACTTCTCCAAGTGGATTGAATTGGTTCCATTGCCTGATAAGGCTAGTGAGGGAGCTGCGTATGCATTCTTGGATTGTGTGCTTAGCCGATTCGGTGCTCCAGCTGAGGTACTCACGGACCAAGGGAGAGAGTTCTTGGGGGAGTTTCAAGCTTTGTGTGATAAGGCCTTGATAGACCACCGCACCACTTCTCGGGATCATCCTGAGGCCGATGGCTTGGCAGAGAGAGTTGTTCAGACAGTAAAGAGGGGTTTGCGCAAGTATGGCTTGCAGAAGGGACACCTAGGAGATTGGGACCTTCAGTTACCCTGGTTAGCCATGGGCTACAGGTTCAGCAAGCAAGCATCACTTGCCTCCTTCTCGCCATACTTTCTTCTCTTTGGCCGAGAGCCGGATTTGCCTACATCCATTCGCAGAGAAGCTGCTACAGTTCTTAACCTTGACGATCCGGACGTGTGGGCACGTGCATGTGAGCAGCGTGCAGAGTTGTTCAAGAAAGTCATGCCCATGGCTTTCGAGAACCTTGCCATTGCACAACATCGTGATACGTTGAGGTATGCTACCATACGTGGTGGGGGCTATCGTCCCGGGGTTTGGAGATTCAACCCTGGTGACTATGTTTATCTGTAGCAGACTGCTCCTATGACCTTGGATGTGACTGCAGGACGTACTATTTTGAGGGTTCAAGAGGTGTTGCCCTCAGGAGTCCTGATCTTGGAGGGTCGGGATGGCATGATTTGGAAGGACCATGTGCGTAATTGCGCACCATGTCACCTTCCAAATGTTGATGGAAGGGTTAACCCAAACCTGGCAGTGGTACCTGCAAGTTTGAGGTGCATGTTGTGTGGGTCTGCTAGAAGTGCAGCCACCATGCTGGTGTGTGATCAATGCTCTAGAGGTTGGCATATGGGTGCTTGACTCCACCTCTTGAGATGGTTCCTGATGGGGATTGGTTATGTCCGCATTGCATTGGATAGTGGGAGTGGATACAACCATGGAAGGCTAACAAGAAATGCAAGGCCAAGCTACTAGGAGACCAACACACGAGATCCTGACTCAAGTTCATAGATTGCAAGACGGCGACTAACGATGGGGTTGCTCTTGTACCCGGCCTCTTGGTCTATAGAGTTTGAGTACAATAGGGACAGTGATAGAGGACTTAGTATGGCTGTGGCTATTACATCTTGTAGCTATCTGGAGTTAGATGGACCTAACCACCAGCTAGGGGGGCGATTGTGGTATAGCTTTCTAGGATTGTGTGCTTAGATTGTGTGGTGGACAGCGATGTATGTTGTGGCACGATGCTTAGGTGCACGACAGCTGTCATGGTTTTAGTCATGGTTATCTAGAATTACCTACTTATAGTTAACTAGGACATTTTAGATATTTATATCTATATTTCGTGTGTTGGGACTTCATTTGGTCTCACATGCCAAGTGAGGTGTCGAGCCTCACTTGAGACATGGAGATAGGTTTTCCCCTTGTGAGTGGTGAGGAGGCTCATCTTCTTGTAGTTGAGCCTCCATGAGTTTTTCTCACCTCCATAGCTCTAGGTATTGAGAGGGAGTGTGTTGAGGGCTTTGTAGGGTGGATTCCTTTAGCAAAGGTGCCATTGGCTTGACTTAGTTTGTGATAGAGTGGATTTTACTTGGAAGGACTAGGGCTTGTTCTTCATGTGATTGCTTCATGTTTTGAGAGCTTTCATTGTCTTCTACTTCTCTCATTTCTCATCTCTTATCTATTGTGGTATAGCTTTCTAGGATTGTGTGCTTAGATTGTGTGGTGGACAGCGATGTATGTTGTGGCACGATGCTTAGGTGCACGACACCCTTTAAGGAAATCTTCATATGTATATATATATATATATATTTAGATTGCTTCTACGTAGATGTAGCGTAGATGTTTTGGTTAGTCTATAGTGTCTTAGAAATGTTGTTACGTGACGTCCCCATTGGCTGCTCTTTTGTTTTCGACCTTCAAGAGTAACCCCTCCCAAAATTTGGGACCCTTATTTCAGCTCAGCTCTTCTATTAATTAATATAGCCATGGTTCATGTTTACGTCATTTTGTGTGGGCCTGCATGTGCATAGCTCACAAAAGTAGGTACTAACTTAGAAAACAAGTCAAAAGAGGAAGGGGCTGAGGGAGTAGTCTCTCATTTATATACCATCGCAAGATGGCGGCTCAACCTTTGTAGAAGGTTGCCCAACACATGTCACCCCTAGAAACTACCACTTGACACATATATTCTGCTCACACAATTTGGTGCCTGATGCCAGGGCCACAGTGACGCAAGCGTCCGAACGGAGCTCCCACATCGCCGGGGGCGCAGCAGTGTCAGTGCGTCCCCCAAGAGTGCCGCCAGAGCCTCTTGACGTCTCAAAATCAGGCGCACCATATAAGATCGTGACACATGTCCAAGGTGAACCATTTCCACCTTAGTAATTTATGTACACAACACATATAATGATTTTTCGAAACCCACCCACTGTGACGTGCGATAGGGAAGGGAGGAGGTCGACAATAGCGACGACGGCAGGTATGATTTTGTGTTTCGAACTGATTTTGTGTTTCGAACCTGGTGTACGGTGCCTCTCTAAGGCCTCCGAAACTCAAGTGGATAACCTGCCGGGATGCATTGCAGGATAACTATACAAGATAGAAGATGAAAGGGTGAAAAAATGTGGGACGTTGGATGGGCCACGATCTCGACCAACCATAGGGAACACAACAACGTACGGTACTATGCTTGCGGCCGTCCAGCTGCGTTCCTGCGTCCTTTGTGGCCCTGGTATGTTACATCCTCCATTTAATAACTATCGCCTTTCTACCATCTTTTTTGAAACCCCTTTACAAAAGGTGGCGAATTACACATCTTTGTAATTCTATGTAATTACACAATTATACATCGCATAATTTTATAAATGGATAACACGCACGAATTACACAATTAGATGTGGCGAATTTCGACCTGGAAAATGGGTCAGCTACTTTGTTTTTTTTTTTGAGAAGGGAAACACCTGGGAGCGACAGCTCACAAATCAGGCCCCTTCTCTCTACCACAACCGTCAAATAGCAGGATTTGACCCCAGGGTCATCCGGATGGCACTCAGTGTATCTTACCATCTGAGGTACTGACTGTTGGTGCTACTTTTACAAAAGAACTCCCACTTGTTGGTAGCCTTTCGACCCACAATGACAGAAGTGCTGAAAATGCTGGAAGGGGATTGCCCCATTCCTGAACTCCCCGATCGCCCTCTTCCTCTGACCCACGACGTGGTGAATCTTGAGAACCCCTACTCTTACTCTGCACAGTCTAGGGCGCGGATAGGCGGCATGATGTACTAACGCTTCAAGAATTTCCTCCCATTTATCTTTAAAAAACAATTAAAAAAAAGGATTATGGGGAGAAAAATAAAAAAGATCGCCAGAAAACATCACTGGTTAAATATTACTGGTTAACTAGTCCTGCATGGACTTGTTAAATTGTGACACTTGTTATATAGTCATTTTTCTAACTATACCACCTCGTTATTCTCGCCACATGGCCGCTGGGTAGAATTTAAATGTAGCTCTTATGGCGATTTTGGAAAAGAAAAGAAAAACACTGAAAAAACCTTAGAAACTATGCATCATGTTCAATTCAACGGAGAAAATGTGGTTAAAGGAATTTACATTTTGTCACCGATTAGTTGCATCAGTTATGCTCCCTAATCTTCCCTCCCTCTTATGTTTTGCTTAAGCAAGAAAGCCTATTTAAGCTCGAGAATTGAACTAATGTCTTTGTTTTCTCTCTACAATCCAAACTTCTCCTGAAGGCGATCTAATCACTCTGTGCTACTTGTGTTTGGCAATTCTCGCTGAATTACGATTCACAACTCTATCCTAATGCAGTTTTTGGGCGATCGGATGATCAGTTTGTGCTTCTTCCATTCCTCAAAGGCTCACGATGCATTCATGACTGGGATATATTGTGTGTCAACCACATTAAGCATCCGAACAGGCAAAAAAAGAGCTATCACTGTGTGTTTACGTGTTCAAGATGCACTGCAAGCCTGGCTGCATCCGCGGCTTTTTTGCGATGTGCAGAAGGAGGTGGGCCACTCCTGACATCATTGCGAGGGCCTTCCTTTCTGTAAGCCTAGATAGGCCAGCTCGACCTGCTTCCACAAGCTCGAACAAGTCAAAAGATTAAGCAGTTATAACTATTATTAAGATGCACTTGGAAAGCTTCAATCACATGTGTTTTTAAAAGATCTGCAACTTCTGTACATAACATCTCCAGTGGCGCTAAGAGTACCTGAAGTAGAAGGCCTGGATATGTACTTCCGTGAGCTTGTGTCACTGCGTACGAGCGCTACGACTTTGATTTATATCAAAAGGCAGATCTCTCTCTGGACAGAGCAATCATGTGGCCCACAGCTTTCCCCTCCACAGAGAAAGCGAGAGATCAAGCCTTGTCCATATTCTTCCAGAACCATCTCCGCACGTGAACCTCACCCCACAGACGGCAAACAATATTACAGGTGTGGACATGATCAGACTGGACCAGATGTTCTTCTGGGTAAGTTATAACAGCACAGCAGATGCAAAGCATGCATATCAACATTACTCTGAACAGCGGGCAGGACTCGGGCAGGCCTTGTAATGGATTCTCAACAAATCCTCCAGTATTGGGCACCAAAATTCCACCTGAACGTGTTTGGAACACTTGATAGATCATTCAATCAATCAGAACATGACCGCTAAAGGTTCTTCCTGCGAGCTTCTCAGATGTCTGCTATTCACTCAATCATCTGGAAACGATGTGTATGCCCTGGCCAGGAAGCCTGCATTAACAGTCATGCCTGGGAACTACAATCCTTCCAACTCGGGTCAAAACACTCTGACAGCATAATCGAAGGTGGTCTCTAAGAAGTAATTGATACTGATTGCTGGCTTTACTATCACTTCTACTCCAGTCTTCTATCTCCAATGGATGCTTGAGCCAAGATTCACATTACGTTACGCAAGTTCCTTCTAATCCGGAGACTAATCTTTTGCTAGAAAGTACTTATATCTTTTACATCCACTTCGGCAAATTGTACCCTTTCGTCCTCCAACTTTGTTCAGATCAGTTACATTCCGAGTTCTCTCAGTTAGGCACAGCAAACTGAATCAGGTAAGAGGTCACCACACCAACTCTTACGGACCTCTTTTCTTCCCCTGCATATCTAGACCAAACGTAAAATACTTTCGTGGATCTCGAACATATTGGGCTGGTTTTGGTTTTGGCCGTCTACTATCCGTTGAGCTTCCAACAACTCTCAATCAAGGTCTGACTAATGGCCTGAAGATGAGAAACATAATTAGCTATAGCCATATGCTGCACGTCATGTCTGTCAACATGTGCTGGGTACTGGCCTGTATAAAACAATTACAAACTGGTCGAGAAACTGCAAGTGCTCAGCTGCAAGCCCGCCCTCATGCCCCCATTTATCAGCTCTAGCCATTCGCTACCTTTGACAATCTAGAGCTACAGGTACATGTGCAAGCTGCAAACCAGACTTAATGAATTATTCTGGGGACTTGCAATGCTCTTGTTTTTCCCTTCCAGTTCGCAGTTTGGATCTTAACTTACCTCTGGGGACGTCTGCTATTCATCTCTGTTGATCTCTTACCAATGGCTTGCCCGCAGAAAGACGAGAGGTCTTTTTGGTGCACGCACGGAAGGTCAAAGTCGCGAGCCATGTCGGTTGGTGATAATTTTCAATCTCCACTCCGTTTCGAAGTATGATGTGGGAAGGACGCCGGTCAAAGTCGACTGGAGCCTGTGAAACAAGCCCTCGAATCTGACATGCAGTGCTACAGAGGAGCTGCAGTCTGATTCCAGGACTTGTTGCACCGGCGCCAGTAGACCTTACCGGAAATATCACACAATCTCAACCACGAACCACCCGCTAACGATCGAAAACTGAACAGCCTCCCCAGCATTTGCGTGCTTTCCCATCGTCTTCACTGAGTTCTGTGGAAGACAATGCCTCCCATTCTCCTTTTATTTGCACGGGCGATTACGAGGCGAGGTGAATTGAGACGTGTCGCTGTACAGGGGACAACACTGACAGCTGCCCCTGACACCTCCTCCCTCTGAAGATAGCCACCTCAACAAATCTCGAAGTTGCATGTTCCCTATTTTGGGCAAGTACCTGCTCCTCGGGAACTTACTAAGAAACTTCGAAGTCCATACCCTACCTTCATGGAGGTATGCTCGTATGCTCTCACCATCCGTTCTAAAATTTTACTTACTAATATTTCGATGATTTCTTTTACATGTAAGTGAGCTAAAGTTGTTGCATTGACCCATGTGAAGCGAGAGTGCTTTAATAATCCCAGCCTTTGGCAAGCATCTCGCAAGCAGTGGGCCAGTCTTTGTAGATATAGCGATCTGATTTGTCGGGAACTGCGGGTCGCAATGGGCTTATAGAATACATAGAAACAGTTGCTACGGAGCTCTGCAAGCATCGAGATGGTACCGTGTTTCTTGGACGGTGTGTCATTTTTTATTCGTGAACAATGGAAGTTGCAAGCCAATCCAGGAGTACTTACAATTGAGAGTTACCACTCGGTTACGATCGTGTTTCAACTCCCCAACTTGATTGTGATCTTCTGTGAAGGCGGTTACCTGACACCGTGATTCCCTGCTGTTCACGAGTGTGTGATCATTATCGACACTACTGTGGATGGCTAGTTCCTGTCCACTCGCCCGGTTCGGCATCCACTATTCTTCTATCATAAGTGTTCTTGGCCAACGATCCTCATACACGTGGTTGGCACTTGGGTGGGAGTGGACATACAGCGCATTTGTTGGCCATGTACCCGCCACATTCATGTGCAATTAAGTTCCAGATTCCACACCTTCCGCCGCCTGGTTTCAGATCCTTTTTGTAAAGAAAACACTTACTCCATGAGAATTTACCCCAGGAGAATTACTGTTTGAATAGATGAACATGTACCATCTCTAGGATAGAGTTGCCAATGCCCAGCAGCCAGCTCCTCTCCTCCCACACAAATTCCATGCTTCTTCAATCACTGCCCACGCCACGTGATTTGAGCTCCAGTCGACTGTACACTTGAATTAACACAGAGCCCTCCCTGCATGCACCGAGGTGCCTTGTCATGCATGGGACAGGTCACAGCAGGTAATCTCATTCTTTGGATGTTCTTAAAGATATTTCGGAGCTGGTAATGAGGTCTCCTTAAGATTAGCTAGTGACGGTGCCATGCGAGCTACCGAAGAATAGGATCAGGTCTGCTCCATAGGGTTGGGTAATCCAACTCATTGTTTGCTTTTCTGTGATCAGAAATACTTAGCAGCATATCTGCACGAGGCCTTACGCATCTTATGGAAGGACGCCCTTATTAGACTAGTTAATGGTCCCTTGATACTAGTTGTTTTTGGGATACTAGTGGGGGCCCCACTTTCTTTACTGACTCTTGCTTTTCAGGTTAACTGTCACTTCATTTCTCTTTTTGAACTTGAGGTACTGACAGTCTCTTAGATCAGAATTCTGTGCACAGATAGCCCATCAGAGATTCAACGCTGAATCCTGCTTGTGGGTCCTGTTGTCCAAGTTAAAAGGCACCTCCAGGCCAGACAAACGCTAGCGGTGGGCCAACGACGCACCGACTACCGACCAAAGATTGCAGAAAAGGGGCCCGCTAGGCCCTGTTCAGTGTAGAGAAGCTGATAGTTACTCCGAAGTACAAGTAAAATTTTACCCTTGCACGGTATGTAGTCCAAGAGGTGCAACCCCAGGTGAGACGGGCCTGATGATGTTGGCGATGCACTAAAATCGCGGAGGAATCTTGACCAATTCGCACGCTGCTCCTTGTAAGTTGTAACCAGATTGAAACCAATCCTAGAATGGATAATCTTGAAACTCTCGGGCAGGGTAATTCTGCCACCCCCGCTTAGGGAGCCTGGATCATATTAAAACAGAGACTGATGTAGCAGCTTCAGATTAAGAGTTCACGTCTCTCCCATTCTTCTAAATGGAACAGTCTGTGAATTATAGTAATTATAGCCTATTGCCTATTCAATGTTCCGTTACAGAGGTGTTCCACCACGAGTATTAGTAATGCTCTTTGCATGAGGGTTACATGTCAGGTGACAATCTCTTGATCAACAGTTGTTTTTGGGCTGCTTGTTGCGGCCCCACTCGCTTCCTTGAACTTCCTGCTTTCTCTTCTCCCACGAACTCTGGGAGGTTTCCGGGGACGTAATGAAGTGTCATTTCATTTCGTTTCATTTAGATTGAGCATCACCATCACCAAGCTTACCCAACTTTGGCTCACCTAATTAAGTATGTTTTGACCTGAGAAGAACAGCGAACACAAGCTGCAGACGCTGGTGAAAATCTGCGGAGACATGAGCCCGCTGCCTCTGTGCGCTGCACACAGCACCGACACAAGCACATGTTGCTTTAAAACAAAGAAAAAAGGCACAAGAGGGGAGCTCCTCCACGAAAGCCCCCACTATAGGCTGCAAAGTCACCTGCAAGCTGGTGATTGGCCAAGAAGAGGTGTTTCAACATCCTCGAAGCAAGGAACTGTCTAGCACCAGGACTGCTACAGACCTCTACAGAACGGGACAAGGCAACATGGGCCACGCCCACTTGACAGGGTCCTCTCCCCAGTATCATGCTGACACCCAGTAGGCTCTGCAAATGATATGGGGCCATTTGCTTGCTCAGAGACCGTTGGGATTTCTCGTTTGTTGGGCCAGCGAATCAAGAGCAAAAGGCGCTTGACTCTGCATCCAAAGCTGTGGCGCCACGTGGGGGCCAGAATGTTGTTGAGGCTTCCTGGCCTCAAACTGCCAAGAGTTCTCCCAGTTTCTCCAACTTCATTGTGATCTTGTTGCTGGGCCCGGGTCTCTCCCTGTCCAGTGTTCCAAGTCCTAGAAGCTTCAAATCTTGTGGGTTTGAGCTCATGCAACTAGGGCCAGCTGTCAAGCAGCCAAGCTGTCTATGACTCAGTCTCTAACCACCCTGAAGGTACAACCGCCTCTGCAGCCTACCGTTCCTGGACAACCGTTTAGGCATTTTTGCGCCTGATAATAAAATTAATCATTCAAAAAATTAGGCACTTTTGAAAAACCATTTCTCATTTTGGGCATCTTCATGCTATAATTTATGAAGTAGGCACATGAGAAGAGAAAAAAATTATTTTCTTAAGAGTAAAAATACAAAATAGAAACCCAATGCCCATAGGCCCTTCCAAGCTCCAGCTATCATTCATTTCCTTTGAAACCCTAAGTTGTACGCGGTGCTCCAAGGCGGAAGCGATGTGATCAAGTTGCAACGACCTCTCAAGTGTGCTTTTGCTGCACTATGGTCAGCACGTGAAACCGCAATTGGAAGCAGGTGTGCCTGCTGAAGAGGTTGGTGAAGACGGACTTGCCTTCCATGCGTGAACATGTAGCAATTTGGATGTGGGAGGCTTGGGTGCAGGTGAATGTGCATACAGACATGATTGTCTCTGGGTGGAACAATGTGGGATATTACGGGCTTTTGAGCACACTTTCCAGGGAGAAGCTATGCGAGCAAATTTTGTTCACAATTTGTTTGTAGTGAATGATGATTTGGTGGACGGAAATGTTGAAGACACTCAGGATATCCCTGATATCTACCTTGACCTTAGTGTAGAGAAAACTATGTGTAGGTGTCTTGCAAATCTGCATATTGAAAATGAGGAGATCCTTGATCTCAATGTGGTGGACAAGGTAGATGGAGAGATCATGATGATTAGCAAGGAAGATGAATATGATGACATTGTCGAGTCCATGCAGGGGCCTTTCGAAGTTACATGGAGCTCTCGCAAATAAATTACGATTTGTAGGAAGTTATTTTCGCATGCATATATTTGTATTGATTTTTGTTCAATGAAATTTTTGTTTTTTTTCAACTTATTTCATCTTATTACAAACAACATGAGAAGAGGCTTGCAAGTTTTTTGCTTGAATTTTTAGGAATTAGGCACTTTGGTCCCATAGTTTCCAAGGAATTAGGCCAAAATCTGAAAAATTCACAGAATTGGTTAGGCACTTTCATTTTGAATTAATTATCGCCTAAACGGTTGTCGGTATACCATTTCATACATGCTTCATACATACCCATCCCACCATAGAATGGTATGGGAAAGAAAAGGGTTCGATGCCTCCCAAGGAAATATGGTGTGTCTTTTTTTGCCCTATCTTTTTAGGCGAAAAAAAACCTGAAAGCACCCAAAAAATGTTGGCATGCGACAACTACTATGCAAAAAACAGGGCCAAAAATAAAAAACTTCGCCAGAAAGTGGCAGTTCCTGGGCAACTGGTGCCAGAAAGCAGCAGAGGAACCACCCATTTCGCCTGGGAATCGGGGAGCATTGCGTCCTAAATCCAAGGGCTGGCGCCCCATCGCATCAAGAATCAATACGATTTCGTCACCTGCACCTATCACCATGTAGCCAGGTAGGATCCAGGTGGACATTGTGCAAGTCGCCACCTCTGCACTTAAACCCAAACAAATTTCGCCACGTCCACGAGTAGGCAGAAATATAAAAAAAATGGATGGGTACTGCCTTTTGGTGGTTATTTTTCCCACCATCTGCAGTACAATTCGAGGACTGCTATCCCCTCTTCTGGGAGACAAAAGAAGGTATGACTATAAAGCCCCATACTTGCTTACGCCTGGAAATAACCCGTTTCATCCAAAACGGCGATACACATTCATAGTATATTTTTGGCGTATAAAGCCGTTAATCCGTTACAATGATGTCTAGGTTAGGGTTAGTTTAGGCCGGTGGCTCGATCCTGGCCCTTCATCAGATCTAGGGCTACAAGGCGGCGCTGTGGGCTTTGGCCTATGATGCCTCGCCACGCGGCAGGCCACCATGGTTAGGGCTTTTGTATAAAGACGGCGCCCTGACACAAGGTCAGGGCGGTGTATTCAGGTGTTAGTGTATATGTGTTTTGAGTGTACAAACTTTGGATGAGAGCTCATGTGTGTGTCAGATTCGCGCGCTTGATCCTCCTCTCGCGCATTGCCTGCTCTTTCGCTTGCCCCTTTGTTGTGAAAACACGTTTCTTGAGAGGAAGGGAATATATGCCTCGGGCTCATTTTGTGGTTGAGAGAAGCCGAGTAGCTATCTAGGTGTTTTAGCATCCGCTACCCGCCCTGACACCATTTGTTGGGTTGTTGAGGGATCTGCGCGCTAATCTTCTGCTTTTTGCTCTCTAATCAGTCTTGTCTGATGGCGGCCAGCCACCTTGCGATGTTTTCTCCTGCTGTTTCGTATTTGCTTTCTCACCCTGCTCGTTGTGTTGTGCTGCAGGACGATGGCCTCGGTACGTAGTACTAGCTGTGTAGCACGCAGAGAGGGAGAAAGTCTGTCGGTGCAAGTTGATTTGGTTTTTGAGATTGAGACTAACCCTGCTTTGGCAGTAGCAACTGATCTTGCTGTCACTAACCCCTCTCGACATGCGCTACTTGGCATTATTGTCTTGCCAGTGTCACCCCTGCCTCAACCCATCACTGATGGTCCTGGTCTTGTCGTGCATCTGAATTCAAATAGCCCTAGATATGATGTTGACTGGTCACCAAAAGAGGAGAGGTCACCCAGCTCTTTAGATAGCTGCGATCCTGAGTACTATAATTTTGACAATTTCTATGATCCAGGTCCTGATTACGAGTGTCCGAGAGAACGGGAGAGAGAGTTTGAGAGGGATATTGAGCGCTCTCAAGAGTATGATGAGTCTCTAGGAGAATTGCTTCCGGAGGATGTGCAGTGGTTTGAAAAGTTTGAAGAATCTATTCGTGAGGATGCTCATCGTCTAAACTGTCATCACGAAGCAATCTTTGTGCGACCTAGGTCTAGTTCTGGCTTTGGGAGAGAGAGTGCGTTGTGCCAGACTCGAGCCATCGTGGCCGTCAGAAACTCCATGTGCTTGCGACCAAAGGTGTTCAAGGCTCGTCTTCTTCATCATTGGCAGGTGGCCTGGGAAGCGCTCGGGCTCCACCTACCATTATCAGTTCGCCGTGAGTCGGGCCTGTGGCAGACGACTGAACGGACAGCAGGCTCGCGGCTCTCGTTGCTGCTTGAAGGCTCTGGAGCCTTGTTATTGCGAGCTCTTTGATTTCACGCTCGGGTCTGTCGTGACAAGCCCACGGCGGTGGACTTGGTGGATGGTCTCGTGGGAGGTAGTTTACATGTGCAGTCATCCAACATCGTGATTTTGTCAGGTACCTGCTTTTGAAACAGCGTAAGTACCAATATGAGACCATGTCTTTTGTGCAATGACACCTCTACTTTCCAACGCCTCATGGACATTGTCTTGGGCAATCTTCGCTGGGAGTGTGCTTTAATTTATGTCGATGATATCAATGTTCACTCAGCCAGCTTTGATGCTCACTTAGCTGATCTGCAGCGTGTTTCCAGCAAATTGCGCACTGCAAGTAAAGCCCAAGAAATGTGAGCTGTTCATGCTTGAGCTACACTTTCTTGGTCATATTCTGTCCAAAGATGGTTTGCTTCCTGATCCTGCCAAACTTGAGTCTGTTTGGGGCTTTCCTATCCCCAGGGATAAACATTGTATAAAATCCTTCCTTGGTCTGGCTTCTTATTATAGGCGCTTCATAAAGAACTTTGCCGAGCTTGCTCACCCTCTGACCAAGGTGTTATGCAAAGATGTCAGGTTTGAATGGACTTTCTCCCAGCATGCTGCCTTTGACACCCTTCGCAAGGCTTTGTATTCAGCTCCCATCCTGATATTTCCCAACTTTGAGTTACATTTCTTGCTTCAGACTGATGCATCTGATGTTGCCATCTCCGCAATCTTATGTCAAGTAATAGAAGGCAAGGATCATGTCATAGCTTATGCATCTCGTCATCTAGATCGTCATGAAAGGAATTATTCCATATCTGATAAGGAGGGTCTAGCCCTGGTCTTTGGTGTGAAGCATTTTCGGCAATATTTACATGGCAGCTGGTTTGTGGTAAAGACTGATCATCTTCCACTGAAGGCTCTTGTTAAGCCTATGGAACTTCATGGCAGACTTGCTAGATGGGCTATGTACCTGCAGGAATTTGACATGGATATAGTCTACAAGAAGGGCAAAGAAAACACGAATGTTGATGCACTCACACGGGTTGATCCTCCTGTCAGCAGGCCTATGCTCACCTTGGATGACCTGGTTGCTGCTGATGCTGCCCCTCCTCCTAATCCTGCCCCTCTTCTCAACCTTCTTTGTGCAGATCAGCAACCCTTGTCCCTGGATTCACATGGCATATTGTCTGCTTGGGGCTGGTTCAGCCTATTAGATGATCCTGGTTGATTTATTCGTGTGTTAGTATGTGTGGTGGATCTATCGCTTCGCGAGAATTCGGATAGTTTGGTGGAAGTTCCTTGTTGAGTTTCAGTCCTTCTCTTTCCTAGGCCCCCGAGTTTGTTGTGATTCAGCTGCTGCACTCCGGTGTGACTATTGGCTTGAGCCTCAAGGCCTGATTTGACTGTCCATGAGTAATAACAAATGAGGTGAAGGTATCCCTGGCTGGAGATCATAGGTGCAGGCACTCCAGACCACCTTCTCTAAATCCCATTGTCTACCTCTTATGTGTAGTGCAGTCATGGATGATCAACTACATGATGCGTTACTCCAGCGATGCCAATCAGGGTGTTCGCCAGCTGGCCTTTCCGAGTCCTTGCGTAAACAAATTCTCTACCATGTGTCTACTCACCGTTTTATGGGTGATAAACTTTTCAAGGAGCTCGCTAGAGGGGGAGTGCCATGCTACTTGGAGGTGTCACCACGGAGCCACCTGAATGCTTTATTGGAGCGTTTCCATTGTTTCTTATATGCAGGTCACCTTAGTATCAAGAAAACTGTGGCCCGCATCCAAGAGGTATAATATTGGCTGGGAATTCACCGAGACGTCACCGAGTTCATCTCTAAATGTGAAGGTTGTCGTGCTCACATTGCTCTCCCTAGGGCCCGAATCTTATATGAGCTGCAGCCTTTGCTTGTCACCCATGCTTTTGCTCGTGTTGGCATTGACTTGGTAGGACCCCTCGCACTCACATCAAAGGGTCGAAGCTACCTTTGTGTTGCTACCGACTACTTGACTAAGTGGATAGAAGTCCGGCCTTTGCGTTCCAAGGCTAGTGATGTTGTAGCTCAGTTCTTCTTCAATGAGATCCTTATGCGGCATGGGTGTCCTCGGGAGATAATAACGGATCAGGGCAAGGAGTTTTGTAACCAGTTCCTCACGGTAGTTTGCTTCAACTTCGGTGTCAAGCATTCCACCACCGCCCCCGTACCATCCCCAGACCAATGGCCTCACGGAACGCTTCAACCAAACTCTTTGCCGAATGTTGGAGAAGAATGGCGCACTTACCAGGGAGTGGGATACCTTTCTTCCCCTATTCTCTTTGCTTATTGCACCGCCATGCATGCTAGTACTAAGAAGACCTTTTGAATTGTTGTATGGTCGCAAGTGTGTTTCTCATTTGCATTCTACCCTTCTTATCTCTAATATTGCTGATCCGGTTGATCTTGAGACCTTTGTTGAGGATCTTCATGCTCGCCATGTGGTGTCTATCCATGATGCCAAGACGAACATTGGTAAGGCTCAACTAACCCAGGCCTGTAATTTTTACAAGCGTGTCAAGTATTAATCTAACATGTTTCACGTGGGACAGACCGTGTGCGGTCGATTACAGCATGGCAAGCATGCATGCAAATCTAAGCTCAAGATCGACAGTCCATATTTGATCTATCAGATTTTACGTGGGCAACGTGCTCTTCTTCTTCCCCAAGGCTCTAACACTGAAGAGCGGGATGAACCTGTTTCCTTGACAGCCTTGGTGCATTCCGAGCTAGTTTTTGATCTCACATGTATCAATGTGGAGGGGCGCACGGTGGGGTGATGTCTTGATCTTCTTAGCGATCTACTTCAGCTTACTCCACTGCGGCTTAGTCTTAGTTTGCAGCTGATGCCTCTTGGGGTCCTCGGACTTGACATCTCTAGGACTTTGCATATTTTATGACATCTCACCATTTGTACTCCCTGCACGGTTTTCCTAGCCAGGGGTTTTGTCCTCGGCCCAACTTGCAGGTGCCAGGTTTTCCCTTGGTAGGTTTTTCACCAAGCAGCGGAGGGTGATATTTTCCCATTATTTGTTTTCCTTCACGGAGCTCAGGATTTTTCGTAGGGGGTAGGTTTCACAGATGTAAAGCCCCATACCTGCTTACGCTTGGAAATAACCCGTTTCATCAGATCCTGGCCCTTCATCAGATCTAGGGCTACAACGCGGCGTTGTGGGCTTTGGCCTATGATGCCTCGCCACGCGGCAGGGCACCATGTTTAGGGCTTTTGTATAAAGACGGCGCCCTGACACAAGGTCAGGGCGGTGTATTCAGGTGTTAGTGTATATGTGTTTCGAGTATACAAACTTTGGATGAGAGCTCCTATGTGTGTCAGATTCGCCCGCTTGATCCTCCCCTCGCGCATTGCCTGCTCTTTTGCTTGCCCCTTTGTTGTGAAAACACGTTTCTTGAGAGGAAGGGAGTATATGCCTCGGGCTCGTTTTGAGGCTTTACATGACACCTCCCAAGGAAGCTTAATTACAGTAGGATGGTGGATAACTTTGTGACACCAATTGGTGGATTGAACCCACAACCACTTCCAAGGAAGTTTGTGCCCATTGCCACTAGTGGATAACCAAGGGTTATGACAATGTGAAAGAAATATTCTATACACCTGGCGGATATCCGGCCAATACTCGTCAATACCCGGCGGATATCCTTTGTACCCAACATTGGTCCCAATCCTTTGTACACAATGTCTTAAACCTAAGATAGTGGAAAGGTCCCACCACTTCTGTACGTCCATTGCAATGTAATTTTAGTGAAATCTGAAAAGTCGGAGACTAGTTTTATCGGAGAGCGGAAATATGGTGCCATAGTGCCACATCATCACCATCCTTTTTTAAGCTACCCAAATTGCCCAAAAGAAATCGAATAACTCCAAAGTAATCATTTTTATCGGCAGCCTCCATATAATCGCCGTTTGTTTTAAACTCTACCGGAATTTCCATTAAGAAAATTGAATCATTTCAAACAATCATTCTAATCAATCATTGGCAGCCTCAATGTCATCTTCATCTTTGTTCTGAAGCTGCTCGAATTTCCAGACCAAAAACCAAGGAAATAAAATGAAATAATGCAAAAAGATTGTTTTTGTAAAAATCTGCTCTAATCATTACTGCTCTAAATACTACTTTATTTATCCATATACTGTTAAAATAAGTTAGAAAAGTAAGTCTAAGTTTTTGTTTTTTTAACCACACATGATTGGACATGAAGAATCAATTTAAATGCTCATGAGTCAGCATAGTAGGATGAAATGGATAGCGTCAAATATTTTTTTGTTCTTTTGTTTATTTACAAAGCCAATAACAAATGTGACTGATATACATTTTGAATCTAAAATCGTTGCACAAATGTATAGTCTGTGCAACAAATTACAATAGCAATAAATATGTTATAAATAGGACAATGATTAATGCCAAAACTCTTAATACTTCATTCTTGCTCTTTTTGAAAATTTAGATCTATTAATATATTACAAATACACATCAACAAATTTTAATAGATAGATGTATGTTAAAAAGAAAAACACTCTTGCCTAAGGAAGTGTAATTTATGATGTCGTTAACCCTAAAACGCCCACTGGGTAAGTTTGACTTTTCCCAAAATCAGTACCCCTGGGGTGAAAAAACCCTGTAATTTCCGGGAAAGAAGGGATTTTGAAAATTTGACCGGACATTATCTTCCTAATTACCCCCTGCATACACCTGCCAAAATCCAGGCCAATCGGATGGAAATCAGAAAAACGCCCTGCTTGTGGGGTGCATTTTTCGGGGCAAAAAAAATAAAAATAAAATTGTAAGTGGTTTTCCTGAAATTTGGATGACGGGATGGAACTCGATTGGGCTGATGCATCTCACTGGTCATCCCCACCGCATCCTACATCCAACAAGCCAAAAAGTGCTCAAATTGGCCAAGTGTACATCTGCTGGTGGTTGGTCAAAGCAGGGGTGTCAGACCAACTGGAGCGTGCACAACCACAACGCGGGAACCTCCAAGCTTTGCCACATACCCCCCTCCAGAAAAATCGCAATTGCAACTAGCTAATCAGGAATTAGGGCTTTCAGGGTTCCCATCTGCAAACTAGACGATGGGAGAAAATCCATGGCCCTGATTTTGCAAAATTTGATCAAGATATGAAAAAGTTATGGCTCCTGAAAAATCTTTCGAGGCCCAGTTTCGGCCTCGCGGGCGTTTAAGGGTTAAACCCTGAAGAAGCCACCACATTTATAGTGTGGAGCAACACAAAGCCATGCTATATACCCTTCTTACCACTAGAGTAGGTAGCCCGGTGGTTGGGATTTCTATTGCCTTGCCTGTACATTATAAGGTGATCTAGGGTTCAACGTGTCCACTTTCCTACAAAAAGGCAGTAGTCATAGTCATACGTAGGTAGTCCCTCAAGATGACATCCTAATTTACGTTTCTAATGTGGGAGGCTTCATATATATATATATATATATATATATATAATCCGCCTTATATTATAGCAAAAAGAGGGATTTATAGATGGGAGACTACTCTCTATAGGTGCCTCTCTGGGGTTTGTTGCATGTCAACCATATGCAACAACGGGAGGATTCCAATAGGGTAGAACGCTCTATGACCGCTCACTACCCAGTGGATCCGAACCAAGATTGGACACGGTATATTCGTTGCATGGTGACCAATCAATTATTTACTCAAAAAGACATAACAACAACGCACCTGATTGGGTATTCCATGAGACATTATGCTCCAATGCTACTTGGGATGAAAGACTTAAGACTCACCAAGGAATGATTTATTGTTACTGAAACCATTAGATGACGCCTTCAACGATTCAAGGATTTATTTTTAAGCAAGCTGATGCGGATCTAGCATCAAACACCACCAAAAGACGAGGCTGGGATTCCCAGCTGCAATTGAATTTACAATGACAGCAAGAAACGTAACAAGACTAACAATTGGTGCTGCCTTGGAAATGCACGTCCACCTCTCCACCAAATCCCAGATTCAAATGATGCACCTCGACATAAAGGAGACTGCCTTCAAACTCTTAAATAACTTCATACCACAGTCAAGGGTTTGTATTTGTTCAAAAACCATGGGGAAATAGGGAACAAGATAATTTGGGAGGCGAAGCTTTCCAGGAAGACTGGCCAGATGCTCTCCAAGGTTGAATGATTCATCCACCGCACCGTTCCCCCTTCTGAAAGCTGCATTTACCTCAATAGTTAAAAGGAATTATTGCGAGTATGGTAGATGGTAGCTAATAGTTCCAATCTGACCACAACTTCCCTGCTCAAGCTAATCATGCCACATTACCAAGGAGATGAGCACAGAGAGAGTTATGTACTTGCCTCTTGTAAGACTGCAGACAGGACTTTGCATGCCTTGGCCTTCTGACAATAGACTCTTCAACCAGATTGGGCAGAGCACAAAAACTGGATAAAAAAGAGGAGATGGAATGGGGTCACTATGGCCGTTGAAGGCTCACTCTCCTTGTGGAACTTTTAGTTAAGAACTAAGTTGCCAACGGTGTAACTTGGATTGTCCATTGTCATACCTCTCTCAGACACGTTGCCAAAACTACAGTTTGTAGTACTGGTTGAGTATTACCAACATCAACAGATGTTGACAAGGACATATTATAAATTCTCAGAATCTTTGCATACACATGGGCATGCACAACTAGAAGACGTTGGTTGGAGCTAGTCCAACCACCACTTCCGCTTGTTCCCAACTTCATTCTTTATTCTTCACTTCTTCTGATGTCCAGTAATGTGGACTTTGTGCACTGTTACAAACACACACGACATTGCAGATTTTCTTTCTTACTGTCTTTCTGAGGCATTTTGCCTTCACACAACGCTTAGTTGTTCGTACTACCATTTGTTTCTTGTGTGGTTCATGGGTTCTTGTTCTTATGTCTCTTGGGTGCTTTGGCCTTCCCACAAATTTAAATTCGTTTTTCTACTTTGTTCCATGGGCCCTTGTCGTCATCAAACTGTTTCTATCTTTGTCTTTCCCATGACATATTTAAGTTCACCTCTCTAGCCATTTCTCAGGACGGTTTGACTGAGAGTGCAACCACATGTGTCACCTCTGTATAACATAGAGGGTTACATCGGCAAAGAATCAACATTTTGCTTCCTGGTATGATGCCAAAGCCAACCCTTACACTGACATTAAATGAACCTGTAACATGATTATCGTCGGATCCGTGCAAATCCTAGAGGGAGAATGTTGTGTGATGCTGAGGCAAGATTGGCTAGAGATCAGTTGACGTCACCCCATAGTGAAGCTGTAGGTTCTTCACAGATATATGACCATAGTCTAGAGTGCTAACGTCTCCAAAAGGTTGCCAGCAAATCCCCTATGGCCATTTCAGGCAAACAGCTGTGCAGATCCTCTTGCAAACAAGGGTGTAGTTCTAAAATTGCATGCCAATCAATAACTTGAACCCCAGGCGTCAAGGCTGTAGCACCAGCAAGACAAATTTTGCAACTCATTGTATCAACATGTTTCAAGCTTTGCTGACAGTATTCCAAGTAGCCCATCATTGTCACAGTAAAGTTGTAAAGGGCAGAAATTTCTTCAAACTCCCTTTCAGACTACTTCCGACCACGTTTCCACATCAAAAAGTCATCTCTTTCCAGCTATGATTAGTCAAACAACACTCGTTTTAGGATCCGCCCACTTTCGGGAATTGGACACTTTCAACTAAGATTTCCATTGGAAGAGTTACGTCTTCTAATCGACAAAACACAAATCTCCTCTGGAAAGGCGCGAACCAGAAGGTACAGTGAACCACCCAAAGGCGCCTCACCCATTGAGAAGCCATGGGAAGCTAAAGAAAGTCTAGTTAGAAGAATTAAACAATCTCTTATTTTAGGCTAGACTCTTTGTCTCTTTTAAGAACCAAATGTTATGTAAGATGGTTGATTAAAATGCCTCAAATGAGCTTATGACATATTATGTATTACTTGTGCAGCATACTAGATATTTTTCCAATTCCCTCGTATCTAATTCCTCGGAATATTCATATTCATGTCAATGATTGATTTCATCGTTGATTTGATCGTGAAACTCCACGGATCAATCCATCATGGGCAATATGTTGCTTCATCCCACATCTAGTGATTGAGAAGATTGGCTTTCTGACATAAAGCTCACGTTGATAATAGAGCACAAAATTACGGATGGCAGCAACTCCGCGTGGAGGCGCGACGAACAAATCATCGTCGTGTGAAGAATCGGTGGAATTCAGCAATGGATCATAAGAGACAGCAAGTCGGATTGTCAACATAGATTCACATAGCTATGTGTACTCCAAGATGGTATTGTCATCCCAACAATCTTTGGGATTGGGGATGTACGCTATTGATGGCCAATCCTTCACTAGTCTTCTGGGCACATCAAAGCATAATCCGGGTCGCCTGCATGCAAAAGGGGTTGGACCAATCTGCCCAACCCATGCCAATTGGGACTGCAAATCACACTGCAATGTTAGTTTCTAAAACATCTTACAAACAAACCACATAATATTACAAACAAATAAAATATGATGCAAATTAACAACATTGTCAAGTTATTTTACCACTAGTGTGAAACTAGCTAGGAAATAGCTAGCTTTTACATATTGACATTTGGGATTGGCCCAAGTGTCAATCCAGGGGTCAAGGCAGATTTAGGCCCTGGAGTGGTTATCTTCACGGCAAGCGCGGGAGGCTCATCTTTCTCGAGTTGAGCCTCACCGCGCCTAGCTATGGCGCCGTAGTGTGGATTCCCCATGGCGTGGGGTGCACTTGGCTTGACTTGTATTTGAGTGATGAGGTTATATATGCATGAGTTTATGCTTCAGCTTTGTGAGCTCGCATGAGCTTGTGCTTGTATTCTTCTTCTTTATCACTCGAGAAAGATCAGCTCGTATCTGTGAGTGCCAGATACGAGTTAGTTGTAGCACTTGTGGTTTTTGCTTGAGAATGAGAGAAACCAAGTTGTTATGCAAGGAGCACCGTGGAGCTCTTAGTTGTTAGAAGCGGAGGCGATGTGGGTTACGAGGTGGTAGACCTTGGCATTCGATCTTCAGCTTCAGAGATGAAAGCACCATGCTGCAGGTAATTCCAGAGCACCTTGATGGTTCCAGATTGTGTACATGCATGAGCAAGCACGATTGGGAAGAGGACCAGTCAAGAGCAGGTTATAGTGGCTTTGGTGGCAAAGCTGAGAACTGGACTTGGGAATGCGAGCTTTCATTGTGTGAAGGATTGCAAGACCAAGCGAAAGGGCTGATTTTGCTTGGGGCAAATCAGTGCACTTTGTGGAGTATGGTGAGATTGGGTTTCAATCTCGAGCTTCAGCATTGAGAGGGCTCTTGTCATGGCAAGAGCAGGGCTGGATCAGGAGCTAAGAGGTGCGGCAAGGCCATGGAATGTGCACCTAGGTTTCAGAGCTTGGAAGAAGAGTTCTTGCACCACAAGAGAAGTGTCTTGTGGCTGGAAATGTAAGCCTTAGGGTTTCAGGAGCTTGGCAAAGGCTATGGAGTGCTTAGTCTTGTCATAGAGAGAGCATCAAGGAGCCAAGGAGCCAAGATAGGGGGCTGATATCTCTTGTGTGAAGAGGTTGCATGTGTGGAGCATGTATTCAGCTCATTGAAGCTTCCATCTTCAAGCTTGGAGGGCAAGCAAGGAAGAGGGAAGGGCTGACTTCCCTTATGTGAGGGCAATGTATGTGTGGAGCATGCTATCAGCCTGGTGAAGGCTTGCACTTTTAGGTGTGGGAGTGCAAGAAAGGAAGGAAGGGGCTGGTTTCCCTGTAGGGCATGTAGAGCATGCTTTCAGCCTGCTGAAGCTTGTATTATCAGGTTTGTGGGTGCAAGAAATGAAGCAAAGGAGCTGATTCTCTTATGGTGAGAGTGGGGCATGTGTGGAGCATGCCTTCAGCCCATTGAGGCTCTTGTTTTCAAGCCTTAGAGAGCTAGAACGGAAGGTCTAGGGCTGGTTTCCACTTGGAGTGAAAGAAAGCACTTGTAGGGCCTATGTGAGTTGGGGTTTCAACTTCAAGCTTGAAGGGAGCGCAACTCTTGAAGCAACAGGTGTAGAGGGCTGGAATAGGCTCTAAGACAGATGCTATGGCCAATGAGGGGAGTGCTTGAATGAGTGCTCACAAGGGCTGGGAACCAGCAGGGCTTGGTTGTTTGCCATTGAGTTTAGTGGCGTGTTTGGGGAGGCTAAGTGAGAAAGAAGGCTTGGTTGTGGCAACCACCTCATGGCTTGGGGCTACTATGGTGGTGTGTGGGAGCCGAAAGAGCAAGGATACCTTGCTGATTTCCTCACAGCCACCATAGCTCGGTGGAAAGAAGCCTAGAGTCCAGAGACACACAACCCTAGCTTGGCGTGGCTAACCCCTTGGAGAAATGGCTAAACTGCCAGAGCGGCCATGTGATGGGCTGTGACAGGCTGTGCCCTGTGCCCTGTGGGGCTGTGACGGGCTGTGTCAGGCTGTGATAGGCCGTGCCTGAGGCCTTTGAGGCTGTGACGGGCTTGAGGGGCTGTGACAGGCTGTGCCCTGTGGCCTGTGGGGCTGTGACGGGCTGTGACAGGCTGTGGCAAGCTGTGACCTGTGATGGGCTGTGATGGGCTGTGACAGGCTGTGCCCTGTGCCCTGTGGGGCTGTGACGGGCTGTGTCAGGCTGTGACAGGCTGTGCCCAGTGGCCTTTGGGGCTGTGACGGGCTGTGCGGGCTGTGACAGGCTGTGCCTGAGGCCTGTGCGGCTGTGACGGGCTGTGACAGGCTTGTGGCGAGCTGTGACAGGCTGTGCCCATGGCCTTTGAGGCTGTGACGGGCTGTGAGGGGCTGTGACAGGCCGTGCCCATGGCCTTTGGGGCTGTGACGGGCTGTGAGGGGCTGTGACAGGCGTGCCTGGGCCTTTGGGGCTGTGACGGGCTGTGAGGGGCTGTGACAGGCTGTGCCCTGTGGAAGTGAGCTGTGTGGGCCTGTGCTGGTGTGGCCCGTGTTGACCTGTGGACGGCCTGTGCTGACTCGTGGAGGCACTGGTGGACTGCCTAAGGACTGGCATGTGGTCTGGAAGGCCGAATTTTGAAGCTCGTGGAGGGCGGTTTGAGGAGTATCTTCATGATATTCCCATGGTCATGCAAGTGAGGGAGAGGAGAGGAAGAGTGTTGGGATGAGGGCATGCTGGGGTTAGGCATTGCTTTAGCTTCTCTTCCTCGTAGTTTCCACCCTCTCATTAGGCCAAGACCTTTCCGTAGGTGGAGGCAAGAGTCAGTCCGGGTTTGGGCTGGGGTGTCCTTGCAGGAGCAACACCGTGGAGTTGTTTTTGGTGGGGGGAGTTGTCGTCTGATTTCTTGTGTTTGGATCCCCTCCATACCTGCATGCTTGACTGTGCGCCATGCTAGTTTTGTGTGGGCGCTTGTTTTTATAGGTGATTGGTCCGGATTTGATCACCGGCCAGTCCTAGAGCATGCTGTCGATGGTGAGGCTGGGGTGATGACCAGCCACCATAGGAGTGCTTGCGGTGGATGCAGGTACAGGTGTAGGCTATGTTAGGAACTTAGTATTCCAAACCATAAGCCGCAACAGGTTCTCGGTTACCTTGTGAGAGGGGTTAGGGACATGTTCATGACCGGTTGAGTGTCAACACGGAGGTGCCACTAGTTGCTGGGGACAGTGCCGGTTCGAGCACTAGCGATACTAGTGGGTACACGAGACGAGGTGTGCGGTTTAGGCCACCTTCACCTCCTGTGTCTTCCGGAAGGTTCTGATTCGGATTGTGAATCAGGAGGACTCATACCGGCGGTGCAAGTTGTTTCTTTGCCATTGTTGTGGGACACAATGGAGGAGATGTATGGAGCTACCAAGGGGCCACGAAGGTACTCTGGGGCGGTGGGCACCATCGAGTTGGATGATTTTATCCAAGAGTTTGATAGTTGGTGTGATTTGCAGCAAATGCGCAATCCACAACTATTTACGCCTTCATGGCATGGAAAGGGCTGTTTCAGCACCTTGAGGGGCCGCCTATGGATGATTACCATGAGTTCAGGCGGGGGCATGAGGTTGAGATCGAGGAGTGGAGGATGTACTGGTCACCCGACTATGTCTCCATCACTAGGGGCACTAGAGCCACGAGGGCAGTGGCTACACCTGCCGCTGCACCGGGCAGCTTCAGCAAGCAGCAGTGGGACTGGTGGTACAGTAGCTACGACGTCCACCCAAGCCACTACCGCACCAGCACTAGCACCCGTGCCTGCCTTCAACCCTGTTGTGGAGTTCTTCGAAGAGTTGAGAGGGAACTACCAAGGGGTGAGGACAGAGAAGTTGCGGAGCTTGCAAGAGTTCCAACGGAAGCCGACCGAGAGCTTGAGGGAGGCTTTCACTCGCATGAGGCGCTTGATAAATGTAACCCAAGGGGTTACGGAAGCTCAGGCAGTCCAATTCTGGTATGGGATATTGGACAAGGAGCTGAGGAAGGGTGCGGGATGCAACTCTCCTACAAGCGGCCCAACCCACCTTAGCAAATGTGTTTTTGCTGGCAGAGCGGATAGAGCTCAACATGGTGGAGGAACGAGTGGTCATGGTGGGATTTGCTAAGGAGACACCACGGGGTAGTGGTGCTCCTAGCCAACCACTACCTACAACGTGCTCAAGGCAACAAGGGGGCTCAGGTGAAGCTCAGGGAAGGGCAGAGAGGACCTCAGATGCAGGGGTCTCTCCCTTCATTTGCTGGCCAACAACGGGCGGATGTGGTGTGCTGGACATGTGGAGGACCCCATGTCAAGAAGGATTGCCCAGAGGGAGGCAAAGGGCCGGCACATGCACAGCCTGCACAGTTACAGTGTGGGCATTGTGGCAAACACGGGCATGGAGAGGCCAGTGTTATGGTTTGCATCCTGAGTTGCGCCCAGGCCAGTTCCAAGGGAACAATGGTGGCCGGGGCGAGGTGGAGCAGCCCAGAGAGGACGAGGTGGCCAGCCACGAGGTGCAGGCCAAGGGCAAGCTCAACGTGGCCAAGGACGCGGAGGTCAGGGTGTTGACCAAGGCATGGCCAACCGGCTTCAGCAGCTAGAGCAGAGGCTCGCTGCCATGGCTACAGCTCAGGTGGTACCGGCTCTAAGGCCGGATGGTCCACCTCCTGCTCCTGAGGGAGGAGATATGGGAGGCATGGGATTCATGTGTGGAGCAGCACTACCACTAGTGCAGGTGGAGTCTGCTGCAGCCGTGACTCGAGGAGCAGCACGAGTTCCTGAGCCACGGTGCAGAGGTGGAGTTGGATCCACAGCGTGGGGAGGCAAGCCGTCAGGCTAGGCTTCCTCAGTCATTCACATTGGCGGAGACAGTGTCGACGCCATCCATGGCACCTAGTTCTCGCCCGACTGTTACCGAGGCGGAGGTTACTATGCCATTGGGGAGAGCTACACGGGTAGCACCACTACCTAGTGTTGCCAAGGCTACGGCAGCTAGTGTGCTGCTAGGAGCGGCCACATCTGTGTGCCAGGCTCCATTGTTCTCGGCTACCATGATTGCGACGCCGGGGGTAAGACCAGCTGAGGTGTTCAGGCTGGCAGCTACACTCTGTGAGAGTGGGGAGGTTACTTCATCTTCTGCGGAGATAGTGGGAGGTGTAGTGCCGGAGGGATCCTCGGATTTGAGGGTCAAGACTGCCACGGCGGCGCCATGGCAAGCTGCAGCTGCCAGGTTGATGGAGCTGCCAGCTAGGCCAGCCATTGAGCGCGCCATGGTGACACCTGGAGTTGTCATGTTAGACAACCAGGATGGCATTTTCTGTTTGAGTGGACCGGCAGGCAAGAGGTACCGGCCACTGCGGTCTTGTTGGACTCGGGAGCTCAGCCACTGATGCTGGGCAGAGCTGCTATTGCAGGCTTGGGCCTCACGGAGGCGGATATGGAGCCTTGTCCTTTCCAGATACAGACGTCTCTGGGAGGATCGGAGCAGGCTCGGGGCATGACACGGCATGAGTTGGCTATCAGACTACGGCCGGATCACCCTACAGATGGCTCAGTGATGCGAGCCAAGGCCATTGTGACAGACGCAGTCTCATACGATGTCCTGGTTGGTGGGGCAGTGTTGTACCCCATGGGCTTCACCCTGGATTTTTGGGAGGAGTCAGCTTCCTATAGGCCTGCATGGCAGTCAGGGGAGGGCCGGCGTGTGCAGCTCCCTGTGACGTTCATAGGAGGAGTTGCGGTTGCCCAGCGAGGCAAGATGCCGACACTAGCAGCATTCACAGCGGCAGTGAGTTGGCCTAGAGAGTTGCTTGAGGGCAATGCTCATTCAGAGGATGTACCACCTCCGGGAGAGCAGGATGACATGTATGGTATGGCGGAGTTGCCTACCATGGTTGCTCAGACTCCATTGTGGGGCACGAGCAAGGATTTGCAGCGGGATGCTGATCGACGGGTGCAACAAGCCTGGGTGGAGGCTTTTGTACCGTCAGGAGAGGAGGAGAGTGTGGGATTGCACCAGGACCACCTCAATTGTCTCCATTGGACACCACACCTATTGTGTGGCAGTCTCCGGATGAAGGCATTTGTCTTCTGGACTTGTTTGGCGGGATCAGCACCGGATTGGCTGCTGTGTTACAGGCAGGTGTACGAGTTCGGCGTTACCTGTATGTGGAGAGGGATGAGACTGCACGACGCGTTTCACTTCGCCATGTTGCTCAGTTGGTGCAGCGGTACCCTGAGTTGTTGTCGGTGTCTGCAATTCGTGGATATCAGCAGGCCTTGCCAGCAGACATTTCGTTGCTGGGGGCGCAGGATTTGGAGCGGGTTGGCTCCATTGATCTGGTAGTGGCAGTTGGCCCTGCCAAGGGCATTCATCAGCCGGGCATGGCAATGGATTGCGAGACTCGAGGTCGGGTCTGTTTTGGGAGATGGTGCGGGTTTTGCGCCACTTGCAGCTTCATCAAGCTGTATCTCCAGCATACATCTTGGAGAATGTGCCACTGATGGCGATTCTCGGGCCAGGGTGATGGCCAGTGTGCATCAAGTCCGGTCGTGGCTTGGGTCAGCAGTGTTGCTAGATGCAGCTACAGTGGGGTCACGGGCTCATCGTCCACGGCTATGGTGGACTAACATGATGCCACCCGCACTGCTCAAGCGTGCATTTGATGGGGTGCAGCGGCCAGCACATCTCACAGTGGATAACATTCTGGACACAGGGAGGCAGTCTCAACGTGTGAGACACGATGACCGTTCGCCTTTGGCAGTGGTCAACAAGGTGGGTCAACCACGAGCAGCATTACCTACACTGCTCAGCTTCCCAGGATCGCATGCTTTCCGGGATAGTGGACCTGGCCTCCTGTGGGATGCTCAGTTGCAGCAGTTAGTGGAGCCTAATGCTGACGAGCGTGAGCGGGCAATGGGTTTTACCACTGGTACCACGGCGGTGTCGTCTCTTTCTGAGGCATCACGTCGTCAAGTGTTGGGGCAAGCAATGGATCTCAATTGCTTGACCTGGATTATCAGCTTGGCTCTAGCTGAGCAACGCAGAGTGCGGAATACACTTCCCTCAATGGTCTCTCTGCCTACCGAGACGGTACAGGCAGTGAGTGGGGGCGAGCATATGAGGACCACGGGGTGCATGCATCCATGGCACACGTGGGAGGTGCTCGAGGTTCAGAGGGAGTTGGCAGCCAAGGCGGCTGTGATGGATGAGGTTGGGGATTCTTCTCGGTTGAGGAGGTCCTCAAGGATGAGATGATGGGGCAGGATGAGCCTTGTCATTGACTGAGCAGGTAGGGAGTACTGCTCAAGAGGTTGCAGCATAGCAACCACGGGACGTCCTCTCCTCTACCTCTAAGCCCACTGGACTTAAGGTTGTAGTTACGGAGGACAATTGGGAGCCTGACATTGGACCCATTGTCACCGGAGGAGAGAGACGACGTATACGGCGGTTCCTGAGGGCTTACAGAATTGCTTTGCCTTCAGTTTGAAGGACTTGGGAGCACTGAAGGGTCAAGAGATCCGTATTGAGTTGGCCACTGACACGCCAATCTTTCGGAGACCCTATAGATACAGTGACATGGAGAGGTCTTTGATTCAGATGAGGACTCAAGATCTCTGGGAGGCAGGTTTGGTGGAGCTCTCTGGTGGAGAGTATGCTTCAGCCACAGTGATGCCAGCCAAGAAGGATGTCTATGGCAATTGGACGGAGAGACGTATGTGCGGTGATTACCGGCCTGTAAATCGTCAGACCAAGTCCGATAAGTATGCCATGCCAACACCAGAGGAGATCTTTGATGCCATCGGGCATGCTAAGGCCTTTAGCACTTTGGATTTACGATCCGGATATCACCAGTTGCCAATCAAGGAGGCGGACAAGCAGAAGACGGCATTCTGGGGGATCAATGAGCACGGCAAGGATTGCCTATATCAGTGGCGGTTCTTACCATTTGGGCTTAAGAATGCTCCTGCAGAGTTTCAGAGAGTCATGGATAGGATTCTAGCAGGGGTGGACTTTGCTCGGTGCTACATAGATGACATCATCATCTTTAGTGTTACGATGGAGGAGCATGAGAGACACCTTCAGGTGGTATTGGAGCGCTTGAGAGCGCACGGATTGAAGTTGCATCCGGGGAAGTGCAAGTTTTTCCACAACCAGATTGAGTATCTGGGTCACATGATATATCCTGGAGGATTGGGGGTACAGCAGACTAAGGTAGAGGCCATTGCACAAATTCCACGCCCCACGGATGTGAGCCGAGTTCGAGCTTTCATGGGGTTGGCAAACTATTATAGACGGTTTGTCAAGGGATTTAGTACCATTGCAAAGGCTCTAACCAAGCTGACCAAGGTGGACCAGGAGTGGCAGTGGGAAGATGAGCAGGAACGAGCTTTTCAAGAGCTCAAGGCGAGGTTGACCTCGGCGCCTATCTTGAGACGACCTATCAGGGGGCGTCCCTTTCAGCTGCATACGGATTGGAGCATGCTGGGGCTTGGAGCGGTGCTCACACAGGTGGATGATGAGGGAAGAGAGTTCGTAGTGGCTTACGCTAGCCGCTCGAACAACGCTGCAGAGGCTAAGTACAGCTCATATGAGGGAGAGTGCTTAGCTGCAGTGTGGGCCGTGGCACACTTCAGGTGCTATCTATACGGCAATCTTTTCACCCTTGTCACGGATCACCAGCCACTCAAGTGGTTGATGGAGTCAGACAAGCTTACGGGAAGCTTGCACGGTGGGCACTTATACTCCAGGAGTATGACTTTCAGGTTGTGCATCGACCGGGTTTGGTCAATCGGGATGCGGATGGATTGAGTCGCAATCCATGCATGAGCCAGCAGGATGACACTGGAGCTCGGTGGCATGGTGAGACGGACGAGGAGATGGTGCCGGGATGGCACGCATCTGCATTTTTGTGTATCTTGGCATCGGGAGGTCAGATTGGACCTACAACAGGGATGACTGTAGACGGAGTGTCTGAGGACCCTGAGGCTAGTGATGAGCTAGGTGGTGCCAGAGATATACATGAGGATTCGGCTGTGTTGGACTACCTCCGCACGGGAGACACGGCAGCCATTGTGACTGCCAGGGAGAGGGATCGGATCCTGCAACGAGCCAAGAGGTTCAAGTGGGAGGGGATACACCCTTTCGAGTGTGGGAGGGTGGTCGGTGAGGATTGTGCCTCACCCCACAGCGTGCACGGTTAGTGCGGCATGCCCATGAGGAGTTGGGGCATTTTGGAGTGCGACGCACTCACAGTTTACTGCAGGGGCAGTATTGGTGGCGTGGTATGCATACAGAGGTGCAACAGTTTTGGCTAGGTGCATGGTGTGTGACAGGGTGCGTGCTTCATTCAACGCCCCTACACCACAGTTGCATCCTTTACCTATCATCATGGGATTGGGCTACAGGTGGAGTCTTGACTTCGCAGGACCGTTGCCACTGACTATGCGCCACCACAGATATGTGTTGGTGATGGTGGAGCACTTCTCCAAGTGGATTGAGTTGGTTCCATTGCCTGACAAGGCTAGTGAGGGGGGCTGCGTATGCATTCTTGGATCGTGTGCTTAGCCGATTTGGTGCTCCAGCTGAGGTACTCACGGACCAAGGGAGAGAGTTCTTGGGGGAGTTTCAGGCTTTGTGTGATAAAGCCTTGATAGACCACCGCACCACTTCTCGGGATCATCCTGAGGCCGATGGCTTAGCAGAGAGAGTTGTTCAGACGGTGAAGAGGGGTTTGCGCAAGTATGGCTTGCAGAAGGGACACCTAGGAGATTGGGATCTTCAGGTTCCTTGGTTAGCCATGGGCTACAGGTTCAGCAAACAAGCATCACTTGCCTCCTTCTCACCATATTTCCTTCTCTTTGGCCGAGAGCCGGATTTGCCTGCAGCCATTCGTAGGGACACTGCTCAAGTCCTTAACCTTGACGATCCGGACGTGTGGGTACGTGCATGTGATCAGCGTGCAGAGTTGTTCAAGAAAGTCATGCCCATGGCTTTTGAGAACCTTGCCATTGCACAGCACCGTGATACGTTGAGGTATGCCACTATACGTGGTGGAGGATATCGTCCTGGGGTTCGGAGGTTTAGCCCTGGTGACTATGTTTTTTGCAGCAGACTGCTCCTACGACTCTGGATGTTACTGCAGGGCGTGTTATTCTGAGGGTTCGAGAGGTGTTGCCCTCAGGGGTCCTGATCTTGGAGGGTCGGGATGGCATGACTTGGAAGGACCATGTGCGTAATTGTGCGCCATGTCACCTTCCCAATGTCGATGGCAGAGTTGACCCAAACTTGGCAGTGGTACCTGCAGGTTTGAGGTGCATGCTCTGTGGGTCTGCCAAAGGGGCAGCCACCATGCTGGTGTGATCGATGCTCAAGGGGTTGGCATATGGGATGCTTGACACCACCTCTTGAGAAGGTTCCTGACGGAGA
This sequence comes from Takakia lepidozioides, assembly GCA_030704615.1. Classification (NCBI taxonomy): domain Eukaryota; kingdom Viridiplantae; phylum Streptophyta; class Takakiopsida; order Takakiales; family Takakiaceae; genus Takakia; species Takakia lepidozioides. Next base: position 14,973,695 of record CM060731.1, on the reverse strand, counting down.
TTGGTTGTGTCCACACTGCTTGGGATAGTGGCAGTGGACATGACTGGAGGCAGCTAACAAGACATGGGAGGCCAAGCTCATAGGAGTCAATACATGAGATCCCAAGCTCAAGTTCACAGGTTGCAAGACGGCGACTAACGATGGGGCAACTCTTGCACCCGGCCTCTTGATCTATCGAGTTTGAGTGTAGTAGGGATAGTGGTGGAGGACTTAGTGAGGCTATGGTCACTATCACATCTTGTGGCTACCTGGACTTAGAGGGACCTAAGCACCAGCTAGGGGGGCGATTGTGTGGACTAGTGACTGCCATAGTGGGCAGCGTAGTGGCAGCCTAGTGACTGACTAGTTGTAGCCTAGTGGTTGGACTAGTGGCTGGACTAGTGGCTAGTGGTATACTAGTGTGTGGTGTGCACATGTGTTGTGTGGTTTTGGACAGCGATGTAGTTGTGTAGCGATATGTATGCGCACGACAGCTGTCAAGTTATTTTACCACTAGTGTGAAACTAGCTAGGAAATAGCTAGCTTTTACATATTGACATTTGGGATTGGCCCAAGTGTCAATCCAGGGGTCAAGGCAGATTTAGGCCCTGGAGTGGTTATCTTCACGGCAAGCGCGGGAGGCTCATCTTTCTCGAGTTGAGCCTCACCGCGCCTAGCTATGGCGCCGTAGTGTGGATTCCCCATGGCGTGGGGTGCACTTGGCTTGACTTGTATTTGAGTGATGAGGTTATATATGCATGAGTTTATGCTTCAGCTTTGTGAGCTCGCATGAGCTTGTGCTTGTATTCTTCTTCTTTATCATTGTGTGGACTAGTGACTGCCATAGTGGGCAGCGTAGTGGCAGCCTAGTGACTGACTAGTTGTAGCCTAGTGGTTGGACCTGGACTAGTGGTAGACTAGTGGTATACTAGTGTGTGGTGTGCACATGTGTTGTGTGGTTTTGGACAGCGATGTAGTTGTGTAGCGATATGTATGCGCACGACAACATGAAGGAGATACAACAAACTACGACATACAATAACTTACCCTCATAGGCTTGGGTATCACCCAATAAAACATGTCATGACCAGCGTCTGCAAGGCTAGGGAAAATTAAACATCTTTGCGGCAAAACATGGACTGGTTTCAGATCATGTCGATAATTCTCCGGAGGCAGCTAGACAAGCGAGATAAGAAAGAGGTGAAACAACTGCCCCTTAACACCTTTTGTGGGAAATGGAAATAGAAGTACCAACAACGCAGACAAGGGAAATCCCGATTTCACGGACAATCCGAGCGGAACCCGCAATAGAAGGTTCAGAGCCGAGTTGACTGGAGCCATAACTTTCCCAGGGTGCTTGATCCTCTATATCCGCTGGTTATCCACCACTGGCAATGGGCACAAACTTTATTGGAAGTGGTCGCGGTGGTCAATCCACAATTGGTGTCACAAAGTTATCCACCATCCTGCTGTGATCCAACCTCCTTGCGGAGGTGTCATACCTTTTACTTTAGAATGACTGTGGTATTCACTTTGAAGAAACATTAAGTTAAAATCCTTCCCCAAGGTTTATGTAGAGAGGTTTTCATCCCTCATCCATACTATGAGAGAGAACGCCAACCGAAGTTAGTGTAAATAAGAGTATGTTTCCATTTGCACCTCATCCATACTATCACATATGTGATATATGATCGACGAGAATTCCCCCACTCTCATTATCTTTTCCATTCGACAACCAAGTTGTAGAATGCCACCAAGAATTTCTTGGGACACCATCAGAAAATGGTGTCTCTTATTTGAGTTAATTCCCCCACCTTCAATTTCAGTTGTTGAACTGTAACTGAGTGGTCAGTGTCTTGCATCTTCAGTATCCGTGCCACCACCATAGCCTCCTCTTCCTTTGAGAGTACTGTTGCACTAGTTTCCGATGTCTAGTCTTACCTGTCAAATGATCGTTCAAAGATTAAAAAAAGAATTTTCCAATGTTGTGCAGCTTTGCATATGTTCATGTTTCCACTCTCAATTGCATCCATTATCGCTTCCAATGCCTCATCATCCAACAGAGGTGGGAGATCTATATTGACATACCCAACTCTAGTGTATAAACTCATACCAATTTGTGGTTTTGCTGAGCATAGGTACTCTTGTATAGTAGCTCTCCTTCTATAAACTTGTGGAACAATTTGAACTTATTCCAATCAAGATAATCTTCCTCACCATCATTAATAATCGCTTTGGCAGCCACCTTCTCACTGATTCAGTTCTTCTTCCAAGATGGTTTTTTTTCAGAGTGTGTATCCATTTGTAATAGTTGTCAAGTTAAATAAGCACAGTGTGAAAACAGCTAGCATAAAACTAGTTATTTGTATTTAACACTTGGATTTAGGTCAAGTGTTAAATCAGGTGTCAAGTTTAGTTTGACACCTGGTCCGTCTTATCTTCACGAGAGCGGCAGTCGCGCAGCTCCTCTCTCTCGAGTTGAGCCTGCGCGACCGAGCTCCTGCATTCTTCAGATCTGAGTGTGCTTATGATGGGAGTGTAGGTTGTTTGTGGGGTGAGTCCCATAGCTTGGGGTGCCCCTGGCTCGACTATTATCTTAAAGAGTGATGTTGAGGGATTGCATATTTCTTGTGTTGAGAGTGTGTGTCCTTATCTAGTTTGGTTATCACTCGAGAGAGATGAGCACTATCTAGTTTTCCAGTGCTAAGCTAGATATGATGTTTTTGTTTTTTTAAGCACTATTATAATATAGATGGTCATGGTCTTGTACGCAGCTCAAGCAAGGAGCATAGAACGGCTCTAGCTTGAGTTCATCTCACATCTCCAGTCGCAATGGTGTGGTAGAAGAGAGAGTAATGGTGGTCTGCCCATATTTCTGTTGGCATTGGCGAGGTGTGCTTCCACTGTAAGGGCGTCGCCGGCTGCGGAGGATATGTCGATGGCAGCTGGTGGTGTGATGGCAAGGCCCAGAGGGAGTGGGACGCTATGTTGAGGACGGCTGGATGCAGGTTTCTGTTTTGGGGACTCTGCTAAAAATCTATGGAATTTTTAGAGTGTGAGTGTGCCATCAAAAGATCCACAATCTGTCTCTAGAACCTGTGCTGGTCTATATGAGAGACAAATTGGTGGATGTACTCTTGCATGGCTGGGGGAAATGAGGACGTAATTGAAGGGCAGGTCTCTTCTCTTAGCTGTGCACACAAGGGGACACGATTTATGTTTCCCAAGGAACTCAGACTGATTTGAGTGGAGAACAGTTGGACGAGTTGATTGCATACTGGGAGTCAGGCATTAGCAGTAGACAACAGACTGCTGTAGTTGGCATTGAGGGCCTCAATATCGCCTTGGACAGTCAGAACTCTGTTGGAGCCAGCAGTTCTGCAGCTGTAGGTGAAATACCAAAGTGGGTGAAAGCTAGGCTTGGAACACAGCCAAACAGCCCCGGGGACCAAGGTGTTCAGCCACAAGGCCGTGGTGTACTGGAGCAGAGGAGCAGGAGCTGCACAAGTTTGTGCAATTAGACAGTGTTGCAGCGGACCGCTCTGCACAAGGCAACCACGAGCGGGGGTTCATTAGCAATGACAAGTTTGTTCTGTTTGAAGGCGATGCAGTCATTCGCAATGAAGGACACCCGCAACCGTCTCAAAGCTTTCGAGTTGAGAGACTATCAGACCCTACCTTTGTTTTCTTTAGTGTTCAGTGAGCGGGAGATAGCAGAGTGTTGCTTTGTCTCTACCTGGCAGAAAGAGGAGGAGGGTTGGTTAGAGCGAGCTACTGTAGCTTGGGACAAGTTAGTGGCAGGTTTCTGGACATAGATATACCTCCTACACCTTACCATCATGCAGAGCGAGGCACTTTGAGAGAAGTCTGGAAGTTGATAGCATAGATCAGGATTAGATCTTGCTTGGGCGGCTTCTATTCTTCCCCCCATCTCTGTACTATTTTCATTACCTTGTACTTGTAGTTGCCAAAGCCTCTCTTGGTGGAGGCCAGTCAGTCCGGGGTTTTGGGCTGGGATATTCTGCAGGATCAGCGTTGCTGCTGGATTTTGGTGTGGGGGTGTTGATGTTTTGATTTCTTGTGTTTGGATCCCCCCCAACACCTGCATGCTTGACTGTGCGCCATGTTGGTTTTGTGTGGGCGCTTGCTTTCATAGGGATTAGGCCGGATTTGATCACCGGTCAATCCTAGAGTATGCTGTCGGTGGTGAGGCTGGAGTGATGACCAGCAAGACCACCAGTGTTTCTTCTTGGTGAGGCTGGGTTGATGACCAGCCAACCATAGGAGTTCTTGCGGTGGATGCAGGTGCAGGTGCCCTGAGCCATTGGGATATGACCCTTAGACTGCAACAGGTGCCCACCCGTGTCACTATTAGATTAGTACTAGAGCCTTATAGTGTCACGTGGAGGAGGTGCACATTGTGAGTGTCATTACGGAGTTACCCAAGGGTTTTGAGGGGAGTACGGCTACAGCAGTACAGTGAGAGTGGGTTCACAGACGAGGTATTCGTTCAGACCACCTTCACCGCCACCCTCAATTACTGTAGAGTCAGACACAGACTCGGAGGCTTCATCAACAGGTGTGCACTTTCATTCGCCATTGTTGTGGACGACATGGAGGAGATGTGGAGCTACCAAGGGGCCTCGTAGGTACTCTGGAGCTGTGGGCACAATCGAGTTGGATGACTTTATCCAGAGTTCGACAGCTGGTGTGATTTGCAGCAGATGCGCAATCCACAGCTATTCACCCCATTCATGGCGTGGAAGGGACTGTTCCAGCATTTGGAAGCCCCGCCTATGGACGATTACCACGAGTTCAGGCGAGGACATGAAGCAGAGATTGAGGAGTGGAGGATGTATTGGTCACCCTGACTACGTCTCCATTACTCGAGGCACGACGCGACCAGTAGCTGCATCAGTACCAATAGCTCCCACTGCCAGCACTAGTAGTGGAGCAAGTAGTGCTGGTAGAAGGTGGTACCAGTTCAAAAGGTACTACTGCCACGACTACAACACATGTGCCTAGATTCAACCCGGTGGTGGAGTTCTTCCAGGAGTTGCGGAGGAACTACCAAGGTGTACGGACAGAGAAGCTGCGAAGTTTGCAAGACTTCCAGCGCAAACCCAGTGAGAGCCTGCGAGAGGCGTACACTCGTATGAGGCGCTTGATAAGTGTGACCCAAGGGGTTACTGAAGCTCAGGCAATCCAGTTTTGGTATGGAATTCTGGACAAGGAGCTCAAGAGAAGGGTGCGAGATGCAACCCTGTTACAAGCAGCCCAACCCACATTAGCAGATGTGTTTCTGCTGGCTGAGCGGATTGAGCTCAACATGGTGGAGGAGCGAGTTGTTACAATTGGATTTGGCAAGGACATGCCTGTACGGGCACAGCTGTCAGCCCACAAGCACAAGGGACTGCCCAACAGCGTGGTCAGGGGGGCAAGGTTGCCCAGCCCAAGTTCCATGGAGCTTACAGGGGACCTCAGGTGCAGAGGCCCGTGGCATCTTTTGCAGGCCAACAGCAACCAGGGGTGATATGTTGGACATGTGGAGGACCCCATGTCAAGAGAGATTGCCCAGAGAGTGGCAGAAGGCCGGCACAAGCACAGCCTGCACAGTTGCAGTGTGGGCATTGTGGCAAGTATGGGCATGGAGATGCCCAGTGTTATGACTTGCATCCTGAGTTGCGCCCAGGCCAGTTCCAAGGGAACAATGGTGGCCGGGGGCGAGGTGGACCAGCCCAAAGAGGACGAGGTGGTCGGGCACGAGGTGCAGGCCAAGGGCAAGCTCACATGGCCAAGGACGCGGAGGTCAGGGTGTTGACCAAGGCATGGCCAAGGCTTCAAGCGAGGCTCGCTGCCATGGCTATAGCTCAGGCGGTAGGCTCCCAGGCGGGATGGTCCACCTCCTGCTCCTGAGGGAGGAGATATGGGAGGCATGGGATTTATGTGCGGAGCAGCACTACCACTAGAGCAGGTGGAGTCTGCTGCAGCCGTGACTCGAGGAGCAGCACGAGTTCCTGAGCCACGAGGTGCAGAGGTGGAATTGGATCCACAGCGTGGGGAGGCAAGCCGTCAGGCAAGGCTTCCTCAGTCATTCACATTGGCGGAGACTGTGTCGACGCCATCCATGGCACCTAGTTCTGACTGTTACCGAGGCGGAGGTTACTATGCCATTGGGGAGAGCTACACGTGCAGCATTGACTCCTGCTGCCAAGGCTAGTGCGGCCGGTGTGTTATTGGGGCAGCCACCTCTGTGTGTCAGGCCCCACTGTTCTCGGCAACATGATTGCGACGCCGGGGGTGAGACCAGCTGCAGTGTTCAGACTAGCAGCAACACTCTGTGAGAGTGGGGAGGTCACTTCATCTTCTGCGGAGTTAGTGGAAGGTGTAGTGGCAGAGGGATCCTCGGATTTGAGGGTCAAGACTGCCACGGCTGCGCCATGGCAAGTTGCAGCTTTGACGGAGCTGCCAGCTAGGCCAGCCATTGAGCGCGCCATGGTGACACCTGGAGTTGTCTTGTTAGACAACCAGGGAGGCATTTTCACTTTGAGTGGACCGGGGCAAAGAAGTAGGGCCACTGCGGGTCTTGTTGGACTCAGGAGCTCAGCCACTGATGTTGGGCAGAGCTGCTATTGCAGGTTTGGGCCTCATGGAGGCGGATATGGAGCCTTGTCCTTTCCAGATACAGACATCTCTGGGAGGATCAGAGCAGGCTCGCGGCATGACACGGCATCAGTTGGCTATTAGACTGCAGCCGGATCATCCTGTAGATGGCTCAGTGATGCGAGCCAAGGCCATTGTGACAGACGCGGTCTCTTACGATGTCCTCGTTGGTGGGGGCAGTGTTATACCCCATGGGCTTCACCCTGGATTTTGGGAGGAGTCAGCATCCTACAGGCCTGGATGGCAGTCAGGGGATGGTCGCCGTGCACAGCTCCCTGTGACATTCATTGGGGGTATTGCAGCTGCCAGCGGGGCAAGATGCCAACACTAGCCGCCTTCACAGCTGCAGTTAGTTGGCCTGGAGAGTTGCTGGAAGGCAATGCCCATGCAGAGGATGTGCCACCTCCAGCAGAGCAGGATGACATGCATGGTACGGCGGAGTTGCCTGCCATGGTTGCTCACACTCGTTGTGGGGTACGAGCAAGGATTTGCAGCACGCTGCTGATGGACGGGTGCAACAAGCTTGGGTAGAAGCTTTTGTACCGTCAGGAGAGGAGGAGAGTGCGGTGATTGCACCAGGGCCACCTCAGTTGTCGCCATTGGACACCACACCTCTTGTGTGGCAGCGACCGGATGAAGGCATATGCCTTCTGGACTTATTTGGCGGGATCAGCACTGGATTGGCTGCAGTGCTGCAGGCAGGTGTACGAGTTCGACGTTACCTGTATGTGGAGAGGGATGAGACTGCACGACGCGTCTCACTGCGCCATGTTGCTCAGTGGTGCAGCAGCACCCTGAGTTGTTGCCGTGTCTGCAGTTCGTGGATATCAGCAGGCCTTGCCAGCAGACATTGCGTTGCTGGGGGCGCAGGATTTGGAGCGGGTTGGCTCCATTGATCTGGTAGTGGCAGGTTGGCCCTGCCAAGGGCATTCATCAGCCGGGCATGGCAATGGATTGCGAGACTCGAGGACGGGTCTGTTTTGGGAGATGGTGCGGATTTTGCGCCACTTGCAGCTTCATCAGGCTGTATCTCCGGCATACATCTTGGAGAATGTGCCACTGATGGGTGATTCTCGGGCCAGGGTGATGGCCAGTGTGCATCAAGTCCGGTCGTGGCTTGGGTCAGCAGTATTGCTGGATGCAGCTGCAGTGGGGTCACGGGCTCATCGTCCACGACTATGGTGGACTAACTTGATGCCACCCGCACTGCTCAAGCGTGCATTTGATGGGGTGCAGCGGCCAGCACACCTCACCGTGGATGGCATTTTGGACACAGGAAGGCAGTCTCAACGTGTGAGACACGATGACCGTTCGCCTTTGGCAGTGGTCAACAGGGTGGGTCAACCACGAGCAGCATTACCTACACTGCTCAGCTTCCCAGGATCCCATGCTTTTCGGGATGGTGGACCTGGCCTCCTGTGGGATGCTCAGTTGCAGCAGTTAGTGGAGCCTAATGCCGACGAGCGAGAGCGGGCTATGGGGTTTTCCACTGGGACCACGGCGGTGCCTTCTCTTTCTGAGGCATCACGTCGTCAGGTGTTGGGGCAAGCAATGGATCTCAATTGCTTGACCTGGATTGTCAGCTTGGCTATGGCTGAGCAACGTAGAGTGCGGAGTGCACTTCCCTTGACGGTCTCTCTGCCTACCGAGACGGTACAGGCAGCGAGTGGGGCGAGCCGGTGAGGACCACGAGGTGTAGACATCCATGGCACATGTGGGAGGTGCTCGAGGTTCAGAGGGAGTTGGCAGCGAAGGCAGCTGTGATGGATGAGGAGGTTCTCAATGATGAGATGATGGGGCAGGATGAGGCCTTGTCATTGACTGAGCAGGAAGGGGGTACTGCTCAAGAGGTTGCAGCATAGCAACCACGGGACGGTCCTCTCTACCTCTAAGCCCACTGGACTTAAGGTTGCAGTTACGGAGGACAATTGGGAGCCTGATATTGGACCCATTGTCACCGGAGGAGAGAGACGACGTATACGGCGGTTCCTGAGGGCTTACAGGAATTGCTTTGCCTTCAGTTTGAAGGACTTGGGAGCACTGAAGGGTCAAGAGATCCGTATTGAGTTGGCCACTGACACGCCAATCTTTCGGACCCTATAGATACAGTGACATGGAGAGGTCTTTGATTCAGATGAGGACTCAAGATCTCTGGGAGGCAGGTTTGGTGGAGCTCTCTGGTGGAGAGTATGCTTCAGCCACAGTGATGCCAGCTAAGAAGGATGTCTATGGCAATTGGACGGAGAGACGTATGTGCGGTGATTACCGGCCTGTAAATCGTCAGACCAAGTCCGATAGGTATGCCATGCCAACACCAGAGGAGATCTTTGATGCCATTGGGCATTCCAAGGTCTTTAGCACGTTGGATTTACGATCCGGATATCACCAGTTGCCGATCAAGGAGGCGGATAAGCAAAAGACGGCATTCTGGGGGATCAATGAGCACGGGAAGGATTGCCTATACCAGTGGCGGTTCTTACCATTTGGGCTTAAAAACGCTCCCGCTGAGTTTCAAAGAGTCATGGACAGGATTCTAGCAGGGGTGGAGTTTGCTCGGTGCTACATAGATGACATCATCATCTTTAGTGCTACGGTGGAGGAGCATGAGAGACACCTTCAGGGGGTATTTGAGCGCTTGAGGACGCACGGATTGAAGTTACATCCGGGCAAGTGCAAGTTTTTCCACAACCAGATTGAGTATCTGGGTCACATGATATATCCTGGAGGATTGGGGGTACAGCAGACTAAGGTAGAGTCCATTGCACAGGTTCCACGCCCCACGGATGTGAGCCGAGTTCGAGCTTTCATGGGGTTAGCAAACTATTACAGACGGTTTGTTAAGGGATTTAGTGCCATTGCAAAGGCTCTAAACCAAGCTGACCAAGGTGGACCAGGAGTGGCAGTGGGAAGATGAGCAAGAACAAGCTTTTCAAGAGCTCAAGGCGAGGTTGACCTCGGCGCCCATCTTGAGACGACTATCAGGGGGCGTCCTTTTCAGCTGCATACAGATTGGAGCATGCTGGGGCTTGGAGCGGTGCTCACACAGGTGGATGATGAGGGAAGAGAGTTCGTAGTGGCTTATGCTAGCCGCTCGAACAATGCTGCAGAGTCTAAGTATAGCTCATATGAGGGAGAATGCTTAGCTGCAGTGTGGGCCGTGGCACACTTCAGGTGCTATTTATACGGCAATCTCTTCACCCTTGTCACGGATCACCAACCACTCAAGTGGTTGATGGAGTCAGACAAGCTTACGGGGAAGCTTGCACGGTGGGCACTCATCCTTCAAGAGTATGACTTTCAGGTGGTGCATCGACCGGGTTTGGTCAATCGAAATGCAGATGGGTTGAGTCGCAATCCATGCACGAGCCAGCAGGATGACACTGGAGCTCGGTGGCATGGTGAGACGGACGAGGAGATGGTGCCCGGATGGCATGCATCTGCATTTCTGTGTATCTTGGCAGCGGAAGGCCAGGTTGGACCTACAACAGGGATGACTGTAGATCAAGTGTCTGAGGACCCTGAGGCCAGCAATGAGCAGGGTGGCGCCAAAGATATACATGAGGATTCAGTTGTGTTGGACTACCTCCGCAGTGGAGACACGGCAGCCACTATGACTGCCAAGGAGAGGGATCGGATCCTACAACGAGCCAAGAGGTTCAGGTGGGAGGGGACACACCTGCTCCGAGTGTGGGAGGATGGTCGAGTGAGGATTGTGCCTCACCCAACACAGCGGGCACGGTTAGTGCGGCATGCCCATGAGGAGTTGGGGCATTTTGGGGTGCGACGCACTCAGTGCAGGGCAGTATTGGTGGCGTGGTATGCACACAGAGGTGCAACAATTTGTGGCTAGGTGCATGGTGTGTGACAGGGTGCGTGCTTCATTCAACGCCCCTACTCCACAATTGCACCCTCTTCCGATCATGGGATTGGGCTACAGGTGAGTCTTGACTTCGCAGGGCCGTTGCCACTGACCATGCGCCACAACAAGTACGTGTTGGTGATGGTGGAGCACTTCTCCAAGTGGATTGAATTGGTTCCATTGCCTGATAAGGCTAGTGAGGGAGCTGCGTATGCATTCTTGGATTGTGTGCTTAGCGATTCGGTGCTCCAGCTGAGGTACTCACGGACCAAGGGAGAGAGTTCTTGGGGGAGTTTCAGGCTTTGTGTGACAAGGCCTTGATAGACCACCGCACCACTTCTCGGATCATCCTGAGGCCGATGGCTTGGCAGAGAGAGTTGTTCAGACAGTAAAGAGGGGTTTGCGCAAGTATGGCTTGCAGAAGGGACACCTAGGAGATTGGGACCTTCAGTTACCTGGAGCCATGGGCTACAGGTTCAGCAAGCAAGCATCACTTGCCTCCTTCTCACCATACTTTCTTCTCTTTGGCCGAGAGCCGGATTTGCCTACATCCATTCGCAGAGAAGCTGCTACAGTTCTTAACCTTGACGATCCGGACGTGGGCACGTGCATGTGAGCAGCGTGCAGAGTTGTTCAAGAGAGTCATGCCCATGGCTTTCGAGAACCTTGCCATTGCACAACACCGTGATACGTTGAGGTATGCTACCATACGTGGTGGGGGCTATCGTCCTGGGGTTCGGAGATTCAACCCTGGTGACTATGTCTATCTGCAGCAGACTGCTCCTACGACCCTGGATGTGACTGCAGGACGTGTTATTTTTGAGGGTTCGAGAGGGTCTTGCCCTCAGGCGTCTTGGTCTTGGAGGGTCGGGATGGCATAACTTGGAAGGACCATGTGCGTAATTGTGCGCCATGTCACCTTCCGAATGTCGATGGCAGGATTGACCCAAACCTGGCAGTGGTATCTGCAGGTTTGAGGTGCATGTTGTGTGGGTCTGCTAAAGGGCAGCCACCATGCTGGTGTGTGATCGGTGCTCTAGAGGTTGGCATATGGGATGCTTGACTCCACCTCTTGAGATGGTTCCGGATGGGGATTGGTTATGTCCACATTGCATTGGATAGTGGAGTGGATACAACCATGGAGGCTAACAAGAAACGCAAGGCCCAGCTACTAGGAGACCTTGAACACACGAGATCTGGCTCAAGTTCACAGATTGCAAGACGGCGACTAACGATGGGGCTACTCTTGTACCCGGCCTCTTGGTTGGTAGTTTGAGCACGATAAGACAGTGATAGAGGACTTAGTACGGCTGTGGCTATTACATCTTGTAGTAGCTATCTGGAGGTAGAGGGACCTATCCACCAGCTAGGGGGGCGATTGTGGCTAGACTACTTTATTGTGCATATATGTGGTGTGGTTTGGACAGCGATGTAGTTGTGTAGCGATATGTATGCGCACGACAGCTGTCAAGTTAAATAAGCACAGTGTGAAAACAGCTAGCATAAAACTAGTTATTTGTATTTAACACTTGGATTTAGGTCAAGTGTTAAATCAGGTGTCAAGTTTAGTTTGACACCTGGTCCGTCTTATCTTCACGAGAGCGGCAGTCGCGCAGCTCATCTCTCTCGAGTTGAGCCTGCGCGACCGAGCTCCTGCATTCTTCAGATCTGAGTGTGCTTATGATGGGAGTGTAGGTTGTTGTGGGGTGGAGTCCCCATAGCTTGGGGTGCCCCTGGCTCGACTATTATCTAAAGAGTGATGTTGAGGGATTGCATGTTTTGTGTGAGAGTGTGTGTTATCTAGTTTGGTTATCATTGTGCTAGACTACTTTATTGTGCATATATGTGTGGTGTGGTTTGGACAGCGATGTAGTTGTGTAGCGATATGTATGCGCACGACATAGTCATATTGTGCAAATTGTCTCTTGACTAATACGTCTACTAGGTTGTCTCCTTGTACTTGCAGGATTGTAGAAGATGAACTGCAACTTCATTTGTAGTAGTTAGATGTGACAATTTGTACCTTGAACTAAACAAAATAGTATTAGTGAGAAAAGACACTGTACTAAGCTGAACTTGAAGTACATAGAGATGCACAAATAGAGCTTGAAATATGATACAAAGAGATTGAGAGTGTCAAAGCAAAGTAGGAAAAATAATGTACTTGAAGCACAAAAAATAATAATGAGAGTAGCTTTGCAGGGCAAACGAAGGTATTGCAAACACAAACAAAAAGAATGAAATGTTGAGAGCTTTGCATAAAGATGGTTTGAGTAGGGGCACCAAAACGGTCACAAACTCAAAATAGTAGTTTGAAATCTCTTTCAAGTTGAAAATCGAATTATGCAAAGATCACGAAATCTACAAAATTGACGTCTCAAAATAACACTATAAGACATGTTTTCATCTGTGTGAAAGTTCATCCTCCTACATTATATGTGGATTTATATAATCGTATAACATTGACTTTACATGGGTGGACTTCATGATTGGAGAATGCCTATAGCAACTCCGTCTATGTGAATTCATGATTGGATGTAATAAAATCAATGGCAACATAGAAACATCCCCCAACCTTCGATTTTGCACATAATGTTTAAAAAGACTCCATGATATCCTCGTTCGCAAATTCATAAATGCGTGTAGCAACTTCATCAAAAACTCTCCAAAGACGAGCTTTGTGACATGTCCCCATCTCGATTAGCTTCTCCTTGAGATCCCATTGCCAGGTCTTGATGATTGTTTACTTGTCGTAAACATGAGTTCTCGCTTAACAAAAATTAATTGTCAGAATAACGTAACATAATGTGATTCAGCAGGTTTGGGATTTTTATTACATCCAATGTTAGCTTTGAAGCTCTTTGTTCCTCTCCCGATTCTTCATCAATTTGTGCCTATAGAACTAATGGGATTGCTTGCACCAACACATATTTATGATATGTTTCGAGAGGAAATTATAGCCGGAATGATAAGTAGGTTACATGAGTGACAGAGATCCCAACGACTTGCAAGTCAGTGACGATGCTGAGGAATTTAAAGTTGTCACAAAGTACCAGCGACAAAATGAAGCTTGGTATAATCTTCAAATCTGCAATTTCCATATCAATGTTGTAAAGCACTCTCGGCGTGCCATCAATTTTTAACCACCAACAATCTTGAAGATACGACGAAATTCGAGATTCATTTTCTACAAATTAAAACTAGAAAGTGAAAAGCTACTTACAACATTCAAGCTTATATTCGTCTTTTGAGGAGCAAACATGAACCTAATTATCAGATCCACCGAAGTATTTTTTGGAAAGAAATTTTTCTCGAAGGGACCGGAGGATGGAGTTATAGAACTTGTATTGTTTTTTTAACATACGAAGATCTATTCTCATTGCAGGTGTCAAAAGGCATCGAGTTACGAGATTTGCAACGACAATTCTTGAGAGTGAAATCTTCTCAAACTATGTTCCCTCATCTGAAATTGAATATCTACTTGGAGGCGAAGAATTCATACTCGTGAAGAATCATACTGCTGATTTGGGGGGTCCACTGCGACAGACCCTTACTGAGGCATGGTCACAGTTTTTCAATGACCTTGAGGTATGTACAATTCTCTTTTGGTTTGGACTTTTCCCTATGGAGGTTGTTTGCATTGGGCCAAGGACAATTAAAACAATTGGTTTTCTGTGTGCAGACATGTATGGAGGTTTTTTTTGCCCTCCTGAGAGAGCAATGGGTGAAAGCAGACTATGGTGGCTCAATTTTTGTGTCACAGCACGTGTTTTACACGACATAGTTTGATTCAATTGTACCTAAGAGACAAAATTTTATTACTGATGAAATGGGACTCACTCTTATGTTTCCGACTACTACAAGCTCTAATATTTAAATTCTCACCAAGAAATGAAGTTGATTTGTCGAAGTAATGGACGGTAGAAAAATACAAACGACAGTGTCACAGTCCATAAAAGGACTTGTTGACTTTTTGCACTCACTACCGTACCTGCCTATGTTGTCCGATGATAATTTAATGCAAAAACAGACTGCCGGAAAAATTTAAAATAAAACCTTCCCAGGAACGAATGTCAGAGAAATTCGAACCCCAAACCTACCTCACCATGTTTACTTGCAATACCATTGCACTAGCCACACATACACACAACAAGAGTGCTTTTCTATTATTTATCGTGAAACTGCCGGAACTGCAGAAATTAAAAAAAATGCTGCCGGATCCCTTCTTTAAGAAAAATTAATTACTCCGGCAAGGTCCTGACGAATAGCATAGGCAAGTACGGTATAGAAAACAAATATGATAAAAAAAGACTCATATTAATATTGCTCTACTCTTAAAGGTACTAAATTCCTACAGAAAACATAAAAAATGTGAAATTTTTTACTTCTATATATTATTGTGAGCCTCGAAAAACTGATTTTGCCAAGTACATGAATGCATGGAAACAAAGTAAAACAATGGACTTGTTTCACTAAAAGTACATTTCATGTAGATGAAGAGTAGCCTCACTCCCGCTGCGATATAACGAAAATATAAAATAATAGAAATAATGTCTTGTATTAGGAAAAATAGAAATAATGTCATAGTGTCTATTACTGTCAACTTTAGATGGTTCATATCTTTCCGCATGGATGAATCTAGCGACTATAATTTTTCCATAATCATCAAATCAAAATTCTCAAAAACCTTGGGACTTCTCACATATGCCACACAGTGGACTTTTTTGAGTCACCGTAGCTTGCTTTCACCCCAATACACTACGTATTGCGTGAACAAAACCCGATTCTGTGTGAGCGAATCCTAAACGAGAGCAGATCCGATAAGCAAAGCCTATATCCACCGTGGACAGGAGGGGCCTATTACTGCGGATTTATAATGTCGGAAATCAATGATTTTGATAAGTGCGAAGTGCATGTTTTTTTGTTAATCATAACGGAATTTTGTAGAAACAAAACAAACCGTATGCCGAAAGGTGAATATGGCCATGAAGGCATTGCCCTTTAAGAGGGGGAGGAAGAGGAATGGAATACATGAGTGTGCTATAAAACAAGTGTGCATTGACGCGCACATGTTTTCCAGCCCTCGTTAAAACCACAAAAAAGATTTAAAAAATGGGGTTTTTTTTTGTTTTCTTTTTGGGTGTGTGTGCGTATGCCCTTCTCAAAACCACCAAAAAGGGGAAAAAAAGTTATATATTTAAATTTATTTGCAAAACCAAAAGAAAAAAATATATCCTTTTCTTTGGCCGTCAACCCAAAAAAATAAAAAAATCCCTTTGTCCAACAACAAAAAAGAAAATCCTTTTTGGGTGGAGTTCTCAGTAAATCATTTCATCTTTGATCTTTTCTGTTGAATTCCAACATTATGCATTGTTCTTGTTGTTGCAGCTGCTCTCTGTCTCTCCCATGTGAGGGGAGCTTCAATGTTCCAAATGCCGAGCATTCCGAAAATGCTAGAGAATTTCTTGGCTGCCCAACAAAAGGATTGGACTTAACGCTACATGTTCTGAATTTAAAGGGAGTATCTGCCAAAAAATTTGGGGGTACCTTCGAATAAAAAAAATTCGAGACGCCCAACCAATTTGAGCTTCCTGAGCATTGGACTGCCTTCCATTGGGGTTTTTTATAAGACCTTGTTTAATCCTGAGCCAACAACTTTGGTTTCCGCAGGTGCAAATTTGTCCTACCTGGGTTTAGTCGGACTTGTCTTTCCTGTTATACCTCTTACTCATTTCTAGAGAAATATGTGCAAAGACCCTGCCCGAGCATATCAATGGGCCTACAGGCCAGAAGTACTGCAAGGCTCTCCAGTAGAGTGTGGGTTTGACTGAACCCATTTCGACCCACTCCCACAGCACAAAGCCTAATAACACAAGACCCTGAGCCACATGCACCTGGCCACTTGAACATCAAAACCATCAAACAACAGAGAACTGTCACTAAGCTCCTTTCTTTTGCAAGAAATTCAGAACCTCACATGTAACAGGAAAAAAAAAATGGAGCATTTTTTTATTATGCGATTACTTGGACTTCGATACATAGGTAAACTCTGCACGCACATCTATCCGATGTCGCACCGACGATCCTCTCAACATTGATCCTAGGCTTCCTTTGAATTTTATAATTCAACAGAAAGACAAGCACGATGAATCTTGGCCAGGTGCCTGAGATTAGGAAGGTGAATTTCGCCTTACAAGTTTGAAGTAAGTTGAATTGCACATATCGGTGTCCAGGGAATCCTCAGAGGGAGTTGAGAATTACAAGGACTGGTCAGCATTTCCAGTAACAAAACTTTCTGTTTCCGTGGCCCAAGTCCTATTTTTGGTTCATTGACTCTCCCATTCTTGCAAACACAGATTCGACTGGCTTCACAAAGAAAAGGAGATCTACACAAATGTTCAATGAGTAGACTCCACAGAACAACGTTGTACCACCCACGAAGGACCCAAAACAGAACAGGACAAGGGTCAAGACTATGCAGGCTATTATAATCCTTGTAAAATTTAACATTTCTTCCTCTTTTGCTGTCACTAAGGACCTCCTAAGGACACAGTCTATGGAGTCCAAGCTAGCCTCTGAAGTCAGTTGTGCTAACTTGAGGACCTAGGAAGAGGCAACTGAGGGATGAGTCTGAAAACAAAAACTATTCAAAAGGGAGCCAGTGAAAGCAAGAACAATCTCCTTTCAACGTGTGGATATCCATTCACAAGAGAGACATTTACATCGGTCCTGAACCGGCGCTCAAGACAAAGATGCTCTGCTCACAATCCTGTGGACCAATCTGCTGAGACATTTAGGTCGTGCATGGTTGGTGAAGTAAATGACAGAAACATTAGGTACATGTAAATTCATGCGGTGGGCATCGCCAGAGAAGTAAGGCTAGCAACTACTGCGTTCCTACTAAGTGTCATGGGCAGCAATAGAAGGAAAAAACCATCAAGATTGAAACCCAAAAGAAAGCATCGCAATCAAAGCAGCCATAGATACCTGAACTTGCTTGCACTACAATTTCCACAGGAACTCTTCATATCATGACTCTCGATGACAAGAAGACTCAAGTGGGTAAGGTGCAGACAAGAAGTTTGCATATTGACCCGCTACTACCCCACCATTTCCGACCCCACTCTATACTAAATAAATTCTTTACTACAAGCACGGCCCACCATCTTCCTTTGGGTTATGGAGAAGGGTTCATCCACTCTTCGACCCGGTGCATAAAATGACCGACATACAATGTGACTCCCACTGCTGTCGTGGAGTCACATGGCTTAAGGAGGTGCTTCCCCCTCTCAAATCACAAAGCTACTCAACTCCGTGAGATGAAAGTCCAACCCACTACTAACTTGATGATGCATATTTTACTCTCCTTGTCTCACTGCAACCGCTGGTGTGGATTTCTCATTGACGACCATCCCAAAGGTTTCCTCCTTCACAAATGGGGTAGAGTGAGTACTGACAGTTGAGCTACCCCTCCGAATTTCTTGACGCGTCCGACGAGCTGCCACCATTCTCTTAAAAGTAACCTGTACATGATCTGCGCGAGTAGATAACGAGGCATCGTGGAGTTCTTTGGGGCTTCCTCACTGCCCCTGTATGGAAGGAAGAAAGACATCAAGTTGTGACTCTCTTGCACCAGCTTGGAAAGAAGCTCAGTTGCAGAGAATGGCTGTAGCATGCAGCACCTTTGACTTCAGTGTTGCACGATTCGAGGCGGTTGCAAAAATGGGTGACTGTGCAAATGCTTGGACACTGGCAGTGCATCACAACAAACCACAATCACTTTTGGTGTATTAGTGGCTGGTGGTATATACTGGGTTTGGGTTTGTTTTTCTTTCTCGGCATTCATTGTGAGGTTTTCAATCAATCAATCCTGGTAGATGCTCTCTTATGATGATTCCGGTGTTGTCACACTCGAAAGGCAGTGGTGCTGAGTTTCTAGAAACCATACTGTGCAAGTGATGATATGCTCCATAAGGTATAGAAGGTGAATCTCGATGTGAGTCGTATGTTGAGGTGGGGAATGCACTTGTCATGCATGGCAAGTGCGGGAGTGTGGTGTATTGTTCTCTAAAATTCCCGAATAGGGTTAGGTCAGCAGGGTCAATCCACAGGAGGTACTTTGGCTCATGCACCGGGAAGGTGTGAATGCTGACAATGTCACTTCCATGAGCATTATCACAGCAAGCGCTAGCCCAGCAGCCCTGGAAGACGGCAAAGGGGTCCATGCCCACATATTCAAAGTGGGGGATTGGACATGTACTCCAAGTGTGTGAGGATGCAGGGCAGGTGTTTGAATTCTGGAACGAGATGTGGTCTCCTGGAATGTGATGATTGCAGGTCATGCGCAGCAGGGGTGTGGTAAGGAGGCCCTCCAACTCTTCAGGAGCAGCCTGGGGTGAAGCCGGACGAGGTTCTCTCTGCATGCAGCCATATGCGTCTAGTGGATGCAGTCCACCATCAGTTCCACTTGATGACTGTAGAGACTCCCAATCTGAAAGAAAAGAAATTGCCAAAGTTTAGAATGTCCACCAACAATCTAAACGGCCTATGAGACAAAACGCATAACAATGCAACAACTCGAGCGCAATCCAGTTCGCGGTAGAAGTATGGGGTGAGGTTGATACTAGACTGCTTTCTAGCATGAAACAGATGTGATTCAAGTTACTGGAGTTGTCTTTGGGTGTGAGTGAAGGACAAAGAAAGATTCTGAACGCCCACGGTGATAGAGCTCCCTTGTGAAAGGCTTGTGAAGCACTTGAAGGTCTGATACAGCTTAGTAGACATAGCTCACAATAAGATTCCAGCACATAAGAGAAGTGAGAACAAAAAACAATCAGAGTAATTGCGGATCAGCAAAGTTCCTCATAGACTGCAACGCAAACACTGGGCATGAGGGACAAGGAGTACCATACGAGGAGCATCGGCATTCCCAAACTGAGCCTCCATCGTGTTCCACTGCACTTTCCGTTGTTCCATTGCTGCTGATGAATCATGCCTCCATCTGTCCTCCCCTCACCCAAATCACGACCATCGCAAAAACAGCGCAGTTTCGGAACATTGTGGAGCGTGGAGCGTGAAACTCCGGGCCTAGCCAACCGAAAGCTCCGAAACAAAGAGAAGAAAGAAAGAAAGAGAAAACAACCATGCTGTGATGCACTTGGGGTCGACCTTCTGATTTTGCCTAGTGTAACCATATCTTCTTCGAAAATCAACTGAAGATTGAAATCATCAAACCCTGTGTAGCTTTCTTCAATCTCCAGACGAAAGAAGATTATTGATCAAAGCCGAGCAACTTGACACGAGTCATCTGAGCCAAGATGATCGTCTGATTGAAACCGCACTGCGTTTGCGTCAGCAAAACGCGTCGCCAGGGCACCCTGCTTGCGATGTACCTGAAACACAGCACCAATGACAAACATTTCTAGCCCACTCATATGTTTATCTCACACGCTTTCCTCACCTTGGTCTTAAACGTTGCGCAGATTTGTCAGACTCGAAAACAGCAACCTTACCCGAGCAGCGCATAAGCATATGATGGGTGGGAAGCCTTCAACGCTTGCTGCAGACTATCTGCTTAAAATTTCCAGACAAAACCACAGTCTGAGAAGCCTGTAATCTCATCTAAGAAGCACGTGATTACATGACTTGAAGCCTTTGATTTGGGGATGCTTGGTGGATACCCTTCTCCCTTCCTCCAGTCGGCACTTGTCAGACTTCTAACATAAGTAAATGGCACTGAGCTGATCTGCGAAGCACATGATACCCATGATTTGGGGCCTGGGCTGCCGGGTAGTGGGAGGCCTTTGATTCGGGGATGTATAATGAAACGCAGTTAATAGATAGAAGCACGGAATACGTACTTCTTACATTCTACCAGCCGCTCTTCCCACGCACTCAACACAGAAAATGCTTTCTGCAGAGAAATGGTTACGCGAAAGTGGATCTTCAATTGACGACGTCACGGCCAAATGAGTAGTTGTGAAGTCAGTCAGGATTTGTACTGTAACATGTCTTGTGTAGCTACCACCGTAGCCGTGTTTACGAGTCTGGCCAGTCCCATATCTCTTCATGCCAAAGCAATCCGTTGGCAATTTAATACTCGATTGAGACTACTGTAAGCTCAACACTTGA
Source organism: Takakia lepidozioides (assembly GCA_030704615.1). NCBI lineage: Eukaryota > Viridiplantae > Streptophyta > Takakiopsida > Takakiales > Takakiaceae > Takakia > Takakia lepidozioides. The sequence continues at coordinate 14,953,063 of CM060731.1, read as the reverse complement.
TTGAATCCAGGTGGATTCATCGAGAGAGTTGTCATAAGACAATCTATCACTCATGACATCTTACATCGTACATTGTCAGGCGTTGAGTGAGCGAGTGGGCACTGAGAGGATGCTACATGCTACATTGGGCTGAAGGACCGTACTGGTGCAGACAGGGAGGTTCACCACCTTCTTCATGAGGCTTCAATTTTGTGGGACCCTTCAACAAAGCATTGAGCTGGTCCAGGGTGTAAAAGCTGGAAGCCAGTCACTCCAATACTTGCCATGCATATTTGCAAACAGCTTAAGGTCTATCCGATTATAAAGTTTCTTGTTCATGCGAGTTCAAGAATGGGCTTCTAGTTTCCACTAAGGAGAAACTACTGGGTGAGATTGTATGGGACTATACGGAACTGAATATAATGGAACTCGATGTGATAAAACTGAAGGAAGTGCAAGTGTTAAGGACAGGGTACCACCAATGTGTTGGAAACAAGATTGAGGACTCTGACATGTGAAGAAGCTTGGCTCATAATCTGCCCACTCTGGCCATGCAATCTTCTCAGTCTCCCCTTCTCTCAATCATAGCTTGCCTCTGGAGATGTCTGAGCTGACAGTCATCAACCTCTCTTATCAAATGTGCTGTGATGACTGTGATCGCTTTTGTCCACTAAAATACCCAAGGTTCTAGCGGTGAGAGGACGTTAGTACCTATCGGACCATAAATATGCAGTCTTAAGAGCTTTCATGAGCTTGAAAGGAGATTTGACCTCTGAACCTCTCTACTCTCTTGGAATGACAAGGAAGACAGAGAGAATCCTGGGGGAGAAGAGCGTGTGTGGCAGTGAAGGATTTGGAGTGCGGTCCAAACATGTACGAGTTTCTTCAACAGCTTCGAATGCGGACATTATTTGAATCCGTCAGAAGCAGCAGGCAGGCATCCAGTGAGCAGTGCCGTTAAATGCCACCCACCTCAACAAAGCTGCTAGATCGACGACTGCGAGGGAATAGTGGTTGATAATTGAACTGGACATCCAGCATAAGAAGTTAAGACCGACAAAGGTCGGTCCTTGTCAGGCTCTAATTCGTGCCTCTCTTCTAATTCCAAGCTTCCTCCCCGAGGAGTTTTTTCTGGAAATGAAGATGTATAAGGGTGGCCCAAGTTCGACTCAAAATCTGAAGTACACACATTTTTTCTCTTTCAGTCTCTGTGCTATGCACAGACTTCTTGCTTTAGGATGTTATCCTTTCAATCGTGGGTTAGTCAATTGCGTATAACAATAACCTCAGAACCTGTTCCAGGCATTCTGGAGATGAACCCATATATATATGTTATAAGGTTTCCTTCTTCAGTGCATACTAACGGTGGGTAAGTGATGGAGGTTGGAGAGAGACAAAGTTGAAGCCATACTTGGAAACCTCTTTTGAATTTGAGCATCTGGCATAGCATTTGGGGGTACTTGTCGATGGGGGAGCTACATGAAACTTCCCAGGGAGGCCACAGAAAATCTCAACAGCGCCAGAGTGGGTGGTTGACAACGCTGTTGCTTTTCTTTTTATTCTCCGACCATGGAACTGCTGGAGTCCAGGCTGAACCTTTTGCAAATATTTACACGGTCGCATGGTCTGCAGACCACTTCATCACCCTGGATAATGGCAATACCGTGCAGCTTGTCCTCGATCAGAAGTCTGGTGAGTTCCATGCAATATGAAGCTTCAATTTTGTCCGCCTTATTCATCCTCGGCATGAATTTAGTACACCTGTCCTTGATGTGATTCTGTTGTTTGTCTCTAAGTGCTACTTCCTGAACTGTCACTACAATCTGCCTCTCACATGCATGACTATCAACAGTCTTGATACTTGAATGAGAGACTATCATTTTCTGAAAGAGAGACAGACTTGCATTCATGAGGCTCCTTATGCAGAACATCTCCATTGCATTCTCCCTTCTCAGTGGGATGTGGTGGAGTCTCCAAGCCTCAAGGTGTATAAAATCAGTTGATGGTTCCAATTTGCACTCAATCAACGTGAAGTGCCTCTGTGGGCTGCAGGATGTGGATACAGGTCATTGAACAAGTACCTATTTGGATACGTTAGCACTCAACTAAAGTTGGTCCCTGGAAATTCTGCAGGCACAGTCACTGCTTACTATGTAAGATCATCCCTAGTCCTTCTGAGTTCTGATTTCAATGTCTAGCTATACTCCATTCACTGCCATTGACCAGAAAGTTCTACTAATTTTCCGTGAGAGATCTCAGTCAATGTGTATGTTCAAATTTTGAAAAATTGATGCCCTTTTCAAACTAGAGAAGGGCTTTCACATACTCGGTGAAAATTTCCAGATGACAATAAGGAGCTTCCTTGGAATTGGGGAGGAAATTGGCACAGTACAAGGATGCCAAACCACCTCAATTGTTCCTGGATTCCCAATGCCCTGGATGCTGACCTGCGTTTAACATCGTGCTCTGCAACAGGCTTTAAACTGCATCTAAATTCTTGCAACTGCCCTGATGTCCAGGCTGCACCTCTGCGCAGAGTTTAGTCATGTATGGATTTTCTAGGGATTACAGAAATCTGAACTTGAAGGTTTTCCCGACCGTAGCTGTCATTATTTGACTGGGACTCAAAAAGTGGTTTCAATGTGTCGTAAATTCGTCTCCATCTGCAAAGGATTTTTAGATAAATCTTATGTCAAGCTCCTTGGAAAGTTGTAAAGTTGAAGCACAAGACATGGGATTTCAAAGCTTCTAATTTCCTCAAGTCTTGTAATGTTGTCAATTCCAGATGCACTCTCAGACTGCAAACCACGATGAGCTGGACTTTGAGTTCCTTGGTAACACCTCAGGACAGCCTTACATTCTGCAAACAAATGTCTTTGTCAGTGGACAAGGGGGCCGGGAGCAGCGAATCTATCTGTGGTTTGACCCTACAGAATATTTTCACACATATTCTTTCCTGTGGAACCAACAGCAAATTGTGTGAGTCTACTATGCCTTTTGCTCAGAGCATAAAGTACAAATGTTGGATTGTGCATGCAGTACAAGGCATGCTGGACTCATTTCATTCATGGAAGCAGCAATATGATACAATCCTGTTCTTGCCAGCCATGAAAACATTCAGTGAAGATACTCCTTCAAATATTATTCGAATTTTCAGACTGTAAAAGTAGACATGCTGCTAAGTACTTCATAAAGCAGGAACCTTCAGTAATCAAATGCCCACAAATTTAGGAAATACTATCAGGTCATCATCTGCAATGAGAATGTATCTTAAATTGGTTTATTAAGGAGCATGACTTGGAATCATAACCCAAGCACTAGCCCAGGTTAAGCACCACTTGGTCCACAAGTATTACAACAACAGTTAAACATCCAGTTCGTCTGCGCCAGAATGCATCAACCTGATCCTCTCTAGACACTTCAATCCTGTAAGACTGCAAATGATCTAAATCAGTGTACTTTAACACCTATGTTTGCAATGTTTCTTACCATCATGAATGCTTGTGCATGTAGCTTCTTTGTTGATGATGTACCAATTCGAGTCTTCAAAAATAACCAAGTTTTGGGGGTTCCCTACCCCATGTACCAAAGCATGGGAATCTACTCGACCATTTGGAATGGAGAGGATTGGGCAACACAGCATGGAAATGTAAAGATCGACTGGAACGATGCACCTTTTATTGCATCCTACACTAAGTTCATGCTTGATGGCTGTCCTGAAGGAGGTTCCATGGAAATGTGTGCATCATCTTCTGGGAGTCAGTGGTGGGGCCAGCCTGGATTCCAGTCTCTGAGCATTGGCCAAGTTGACAAGTTGAAGCAAGTTGAGGAAAATTTCATGATTTACAACTATTGTACAGATGTGTATAGGTACCCCACACCACCCCCTGAATGTCTCTCCAACTCGTGAGTGGAAATAATTTCGCTTGCATATGTTGAGAGGAACATGTTTGGATTTAAATAGCAACATTCAAACCATTGAAGCATCAATATGGCGCTTGATGATCTACTCAGTGATCCAAGAGCCTGAATCATTTGAAATAACCTATAGCTTCAAGAGTTTCTTGTGATCCTACAAGATTTGGACTAGGTGCATCGGGTTTCAGGTACTGGGAGATCTCTGGAAACTACTCGGCTATGTTAGATCTTTGGGTACAGTGGACTTTCTGCTGATACCATGCTTTGATTGTAAGCCCTCGGGTCAGTGTTCATGTGCCGTTGGCCGAAGTGTCCAATGTCATGTTGGAAGTGACCAAGTAGGACTTTCTAGAGACCTTCTTGTACAAGCTCGGGGGTGAAGCCACTAGTCTAAGTGTAAGAGTATGATGGTGGCTTCTATGGTTGGGAGGAGAGCTTTAGTTTTAGCTTTAGTCTAAGACTTTAGTTCTTGTTCATGTTCTTGCTCAATTCTAACATGGTATCAGAGCCATTCTTCTCTAGGTGAGAGTTGGTAGTTGAGATTGAGAACTTGATTATGGCTGGAGCGTCGTCTTCTAGCAATCCTCATTCTATGTCTATGACGAGTGCATTAGATGTGAGAGTGGAAGATCGATTCAATGGAGCTAACTATCAAACTTTGAAGTTTAGGATGGAGATGGTCGTTCTAGACAAAGATCTATGGGGAGTGGTTGATGGATCAGTCCCAAGACCTGACACTATTGTTGGCCAAGCCATATGGGATAGGAAAGATCAGAAAGCAAGAGCTAGCATCACAAGCTTGAGAGACAATCAGTTGCATTTCATTATAAGTGCAAAGAATGCTAAGGATGTTTGGGACAAGCTAGCAAACATATATGAGACGAAGGATGTCACATCGCAAGTGTATGCGACGCAAAAGTTCTATGGTCTGAAGATGACCGAGTCAGACTCAGTTGAACAACACTTGAATTTGTTTCGTGTGTTGCGAGATCAACTAGTCTCTGTGGGAACTAATGTGACTGATGAACACGCCGCAGTGGTGTTATTGGCAACCTTACCTGAATCCTATGATGGTTTTGTGGTGTCTCTAGCAGGACAAACCAACTTAACTATTGATGTTGTCATAGGACTTCTCCTCAAGGAGGAAACAAGAAGAAAAGGTCAAGGTACGTCTACAGAGGTAGACAGAGCTTTGTTCACAGACATGACTGGAGTAGTCTTGAATAGAAGACTCTCTTCACATATGTCTCAGAAGTCCCAGAGGTTTCAGAAACCTCAATCTAACTCAAAGATCAAAAATGCCAAAGTGAGGTGCTTTTATTGCAATAAACTTGGTCACATGATCAAGGATTGTAGAAAGCGCATTGCAGATGAGCGCAGCAGAGAGAGTCAAGGGAACATAGCTACTCATCAGAGGAATGCTATTCTATTTGTTGTGTCTCTCTCAGCCACTACTAGACAGAAGCATGTGTGGTATGTTGATTCAGGAGCACATATGAGTTCACAGAGAGAGACATTTCTTATCCTATAGATCTCTTTCACCTACACAATATGTTCTTTTGGGAGATGATAGCAAGCATGTCATTGGTGGGGAAGGCTCAGTCTCTCTTATGCTCAATGAAGGGGAAACCATAGAGGTGGAAAATGTCATACATGTCCCTATTTTAACAAAGAACCTGCTGTCTGTAAGGCAAATTGTTGCAAAGGGATACAAAGTGGTATTCCAAGATGAGAGTTGTACTATCACAGATAGCTCAGGAGCTGTGGTAGCAAGAGCTATTCTTGATAATTGTTTGTATAGATTACAACATCATGTCTCTAGTGCTCTTACCATATTTTCACCACAGTTGAGATCTACACCTGTCATGTCAGAAACAGAGTTGTGGCATAGAAGGTTAGGTCATTTGAGCATTAAAAAGTTGAGACAGATGCAACTCTCAAGCCATCTTGTGGAAGGACTACCATTGAAAGAGATGAGCGATATGCGTCTATGCAAAGGTTGCTTGGAAGGGAAGCAACATCGAGAGTTTGCCATGACTGACATGGGTGAGATTCGGTTCTGTCTTGGTATTCAAATCAGCAGAGATCGAGTGAACCATACAATATTCATGCATCAACGACAATACATTGAGACAATTCTACAAAGGTTTAAGTTGGAGATGGTAAGCCAACATCAACTCCTCTCAAAGTTGGTTTGAAACTTACGAATGATATGGCACCTAAGACTCAAGAAGAGCAATAAGATATGAGGAAAACTCCTTATCAAAGCGCAGTCGGCAGTTTGATGTATTGCATGGTTTGTACTAGGCCAGACATTGCACATTCAGTGGGAGTGGTCTCACAATTTCTTTCAAATCCCGGACAAACCCATTGGAAAGCAGTGAAGATGATATTTCGATATCTAAGAGGAACATCAACCTCTGGTCTACTCTACAAGAGAGTGGAAGATCCAAGTTTGTTGAGGTTTGCTGATGCTGACTGGGCAGGAGACGTTGATAGTAGAAAATCAACTTCAGGCCATTGTTTTCTCCTAGTAGGTGGAGCTGTATCTTGGTCTAGCAAACGACAAGTTGCAACAGCGTTGTCATCAACAGAAGTTGAGTACATGTCCATTACACAAGCAGCAAATGAGGTTATTTGGTTACGGAAGTTGCTTGGAAATTTGGATCATCTCCAATCACTACCTACGACTCTCTATTGTGACAATCAAAGTGGAATTGCACTAAGTCAGAATCCGAAGTATCATTTAAGGACGAAGCACATTGAAGTGCAACATCACTACATACGAGAAGTTGTATGCAAGGGAGAGATCAACATGATCTATTGTGCTACAGGAGATATGGTTGCAGATGTTTTGACGAAGAGTCTACCACAAACAAAACACATGAAGTGTTCAGCCTTACTTGGTGTCTCTTCTTCAAAGACAAACGAAGTAGCTCAATGATATGGTTTAATTGAGTGGGAGTGTTGGAAGTAATTAAACATATCTAGAAGACTAAAGAGTCTTGAACGCCAAAGGTTTAGAAGTCTAAGAGACTATCTTGTTTAACTCATCTTTGGAAGGTGAATGGCTAGAAGGTGGATGGTCACCATAGTGGAAGTGGAAGTGACCAAGTAGGACTTTCTAGAGACCTTCTTGTACAAGCTCGGGGGTGAAGCCACTAGTCTAAGTGTAAAAGTATGATGGTGGCTTCTATGGTTGGGATGAGAGCTTTAGTTTTAGCTTTAGTCTAAGACTTTAGTTCTTGTTCATGTTCTTGTTCAATTCTAACATGTCATCTAAGCCCAAGTGTAGGATCTTCTATGTATCTCCTATGTGGAGGCCCAAGTGCGAAAAATTGAAATCTAAGAGCAAGTGCAATTTCGTATGTATCCCAGTGCGCCTCCTATGTCGAGGCCCAAGGCGACCACAGAGCCTACGACCAGATTTGAACCGGAGACCTTTCTTTTGCTACCTCTCCTGTTGAGGCTCCAATCATTGTGCAGCGACCAAAAGTACTTCAAATTTGTTTTAGCCATATCCCATCTTTTTTTTCCATTGAGCTTACGACCAGATTTGAACCGGAGACCTTTCTCTTGAGATCTCTCATGTTGAGGCTCCAACCATTGTCCAAGAATGCATATTTTGCTATTTTTCAGGAATTTCCAGCGACCAAAAGTACTTGGAATTCCACATCTCCCACACCGCACATCCAAAAATCATGAGACCAAGACCGTGCACCCCTCCTCGTCAAAGGGCTTTCCAACGGTACCAAACCAAGGCTGGGGCCTCGCGGTTTGGCACATCTCAATGTGACAAACAAAACAAAACAATCGTCTCGCTTCATATATTGACTGGGGTAGCCTCTGCCGTTGGCTCAAGTGCCCAGGGTCATGTAAGCCCAAGTGCAATCTCCTATGTATTCAAGTGCGTCTCCTATGTCTAGGCCCAAGTATGATCTCCATCTAAGTGTCCAATGTCATCTAAGTCATCCAAGTCTAATCATTTTTTTTTTCCACAGAGCCTAGACCCTTCCCTTTATATCTCTCCTATCAAGGCTCCAACCATTGTCTAGGAATGCCCACTTTGCTATTTTTCGTGAGATTCCAGCGACCCAAAATACTTGAAATTCCACATCTCCCACACCGCAGGTCCAAAAATCATGAAACCAAGCCCGTGCACCCGGTCGAGGGTTTTCCAAAAGTACCAAGCAACCAGGGCTAGGGCCTCGCGGTTTGGGACATCTCAACGTGACAAAACAAAACAAAACAAAACAAACGTCCCGCTTCGTATATTGACTAGGGTAGCCTGTGCCGTTGGCTCAAGTGTCCAATGTCATCTAATCATTTTTTTCACAGAGCCTACGACCTGATTTGAATCAGAGACCTTCCTGTTGATATCTCTCATGTCGAGGCTCCAACGGTCCAGGAATGCCCACTTTGCTATTTTTGGAATCTCCCATGTCGAGGCTTCATATATTGAAATATATCTTTGCGCCCTATCTCCCACACCGCGGGTCCAAAAATTACGAGACCAAGCCGGTGCACCCCTCCTCATCGAGGGCTTTCCAAGGGCACCAAGCACCAAGGCTGGCCCCATGGTTTGGGAGATTTCAAGGACGCTACAAAACAAAACAAAACAACCTATATTGATGTACCAACAGCCAGTAGTTCAGTTGGATGGTGCATTGAGTGTATGTTCCAATGTTGGGCGGTTATTTAAATTTCTCTCTACTACCCGGCGGTTGCCTATTCGGTTATATATATATATATATAACCGGCGAAGGTGAAAAAATGAAGTAATCGGTCCGGTTAGGAACCGGTGGAGGTCAGGCATTCAAATACTGAGCAAAGAACCTTAAAGAACCGCCCAATACCCACGGTTATTTGATGAAAACAATTTATTTGAGGTTTTTGCAAGAAACCAAACCGCAGGTTATATCTAGCCATAAAAAATTTAGTAACCGCAACCGCAGGTTAATAGTTTCGAAATTTTTGAAGCAACCGGAACCGCCGGTTATGAAAAAAATCAAATAACCGCCCAACACTGGTATGTTCTTCTCCCTCTTCCCTGGGCGGTGTCCCATACGTAAGCCTTCACGGAGAGGTTACTCTGAAAGATATTATTTTCTCCTCTCACCATTAAGGGGCCTGATTTGTGAGCTGTCGCTCCCAGGTGTTTCCATGTAGCCCAAGTTTCAATTAAAAACTTTCCGCCAGGGGCTCGTGGGAAGGCGGGCATGACACGTAAAGAAACGCTTCAAATTTTTGTAGTGTATTTTGCATGGCCTTACAAGGCATAATCTAACGCGAAAGCAGGCCGGGTGCCCGTAAGCAACTCTCCAGGCTGGTGCGGTGCATTACACAGCGGAACACCCACGCCAGCCCGGAGAGTTGCTTACCGGAACACTAGTCCACTCAGCAACAATTCTACCACACTGTTTACTGCACAGAGGAGCGCGAAAAGATGAAGAGGAGTGACAAAAAATTTAAAATTATTTTTTACGCTCGGTAAAGAGCTGGAGCAAGGGCGTTCACCTGTTTAAGATAAAAAAGTGGCACATGAAGAATGATGGTAAACATCTGCAAAGGCACCACATAATGAGGGTGAAGGCTCTCAAGTTGTATTTTTCCTGAACAGGGCTCTAATTTGCAACCACTCACTCTGTGGGACTATCTCATACTACTCTTGAAAGGAGTCCATGTTCCCCACAGTAGCTGAAAATCTTTATTGCAAGTACATTGTATATTTGGAAATACATAAACACAAATAATAATAATGTAAGAACAACCATGATCTCGTGGCTGGGCAGTAACTCATCAAGAAATGCTACTGGCAATGCAGCTTACCCACTTGTTTGAAGATCATGTTTAGTATATGAAATATTCATTAGAGGTGTTACATGAGTTGTTTAATTTAATTGAACTGTACAATATGTATAAGAGTGCACACCATTCTTTACATGACTACAAAGTAATCCAAAGAGAACTAATCTCTCAAAGAGTTCTCCCCTTGAGCTCTATTTTTTTTGGAGTATTTTCTCTACTGTTTGCTATAAGCTCAATTAGAGATGTGAAGCATACCAAAAAGAAGAAAATGTATAACAACTCAAGGGGTTGGTCAAGGGGGGCAAGCACCATAAAGAGGCTGCTTGTGTTAACCGGCCCAGAGCTGAAAAACTTCATAATAACTAACCTCACCTCATCTCCAGCCGTGGCCTCTACTATGCTTATGGTATGACTTAAGTCTCGCATTGAATCAGCAGAGAATTGGAAGCACGCCACAGCAAGAGCATTAAACTGGGGTACTTCTGGGAAGCATAAAACGACTGTAAATGATTGCTGTTGGCGATGCTCATCATCCTATCATTACCAGTACTAAAACCAACCAATATTCACATCCCTGTTTCTCAAAACCTGTTTGAGGAACAGTCCATGCTGAGGATCACTGGGAGACAAGACAGCACTCGCCACTCGCATCCACCATACCCTGCGGATGTCCGGACGACATGAAACCAGACCCCACCAGAGCCCCCCCCACTTGCAGCAACTCACAGATGTTTGAGGAACGCAACAACTTTGATCACTTTTTCAGGGACCAAACTCCAAACTAGCATGGAAACAAGGGTACATATTTTCATCATTGTCATTTCTTCACATACTGCGAATGAGATGCGGCAAGCAGAGCAGCCCCAATTCCAGACCCATCTTTAGAGAGCTCTATGACCACATGCTCAGCAGCATCACCCAGAAGCTCAATCACAGCTACCTGCATATAAGCCCGAAACTTAGCATAGTGCTCGTACAGGCCACCATCCATGGCAACCACAGTACTTAACCCACTTTCTGGTTCATCGGATCGACGCCTGTCGACTAATTGGTTCTGACCAGAGGCTTGGCCATCTCTACCAATCTTTTTTAATATACCCACAATCCCAGCAGCAGCCAACCGTGCCCCGCGCTCTGCAACAATATCGCATACCTTGTACACAATCTTCCGAACCGGTAGTGAAGTATTTTGGATCTGTAGCAGGCCCAAACAAGTCTGATTCTGTCAAAAGATAGCCCTCACTCATGCTTGTGACTATGCCCTGTTCAATCCTCCACTATTTGGCAGCTCAAACAGTGCTCATCAACTTCAAATATGCACCAAGCAAATAAGAGCATATCATAAGTAAAGTCACCTACCCCATATACATCTTTCAGAACTTTTGCCACCACTCTTAGGTCGCAAGAATCATCGGCATGCATCTTAGACATGTCGGGTGTACTGCACAAGACATCAAGATGTAAACTTCAACTGTTGATTCAAACGGCAGAAGATGGCTAGGAAATTGCCAAAAGTATGCTGCTCTACATCCAGTGAAGCAAGCACACCACCCCTGGCAACATTGCCCTGTTCAACTGTCAAATGCCAACAATTTAGGCACAAACATCACTGGAGATCAGCACGATTTACATTAGATCAAAACCAAATACTTGGCAAACAGTTACAGAAGACTGATACCAACCTATGTAAAGGAATAAGCCATAATTGCCAATAATCCATCAACAACCACTTGCTCTTGAAATGGAAAATGCAGAGCTATAAATACCAAAGCTCCAACCAAGTGAGAGCCTACTCTGCCCACAAGGCAAGGGGAACAATGTTCCACTTCGTTGAGATATTAGATACCTCCAGTTCCATTAATTTGCAAAAAACAGGCTGGTAAAGAAACACAAACAAAATCTTTTGAATGACTTTCCTTGCCAACTAGCATGCCATCTGAGGGATCAAGTGGGCAGCACTAGCTCCATATCACACTGGCAGATGTAACAATGCAGCCATTGCATCCGATGCTTGGTCATAGCAGAGGAGCGGAACTGTGGTCAGGTGACTCACAATTGTCCTACATAGTGAACAGAAGGCCTCTGGCCAGTCTGACACCAGACATCCTGTCTCTGCCCCCATTAGAACCCATACTCTGCATTGTAAGGGCAGGTGGCATCAGGGAGCTGTAATAGTGGACCACAAAACTGTAGACAAGCAAAGAGGTAGGCATGGGGCAGAGACATACACAAGTGACGATGCCTCCAAGAGTTGGTGTGGCACAATGGGACCAAACAAAGCCGCTTCTTGGGCCATCTTCAGCAGCACCCGACGAACAATGTCACCCAGGTACATACCTGATATCAGCTTCTCAAATCCCTGCAGATCCCACAGCAATCTCTCTCAGCTTTGTGAGTCACAAGAGAAAAGAGTCATGTATCGACAATGTGGAGGCCATTACCTGTTCACCAGGGTTAACACTTTCATAGTCAAGCGCCTCATCAGCATATGTCCGTGGGAGATGGGAGGACCAAAAGTTGCCCCACTCCATGTTGATAACCTGTCATATGCAGCACCATTCTTCTTAGTTCCATGCAAGTGAGGATCAATTGAACTATTCCGCATAAAGAATAGAGGGCCTTACTCACTGTTCAAAGCCTAAGTGAAGATATAAAGGCTGAATAATGACAATACTTCTAGGGTTTCTCCTAAAAAAGGTTCCACCACATATGAAGCCAACTTGAGGAAAACATTTGTTCATGTTTCCCAAACCATCATTAAAATTGGGACCCTTACATTAAAGGCAACACTCTTTCTACCGCCGATAGTAGAGTCAAAAGAGGATTCAAAATACATGCTGGCCTCCGGATATGCAGGTCGACCTAGTTTGTACTGTGGACATGCAGATCCGATCCCTTAAGAAATCCCCAAACTTAGTCAACTTTTTCCTTGTTGGAGCTCAGGGTACATCCAACTAGAAATCCTAAAAGTAAATGGCTCTTCTAAAGAAAGACAATGTTTCTTTAGAACAGCCGTATGCACAAAGCCACCCAAGACAAATATCAAAGATGACAATGAGAGAAGCTAACCATCTGGCCAGAGTGGGGGAGGGTGCCACCCCATTTGGAGATAGCATCAGCACGCTCCACATAGCAGGCATTGGTTCCAGTGCCCAGAATGACAGCAACCATGACATTTTCATTCCAATAGCGTCCTCCAGCCAGTGTTCCCACCGTGTCATTCACCTGCACCATCACATGCTTGAGTCTACTTCCTAAAATACTTACTACATTCCTTGCCCAGAAAGTTATAATCTACCAAACCTCACTGTGCTACAGCTGATTTTCACCCTGTCTTGAAAGACAAAGAGTGAAAACTTGCATCCACATCCAAGCACATGTAGGCCCCCACTAGCATCAGAGAACCCATCCCAAATCTGCAACCGCCTCCAGAAGAAAATAAATTGACTCTACCCTGAATCCCATGAATCTTGTGAATAACAGCAAACAATCACTATCTTCTTCATGGAATGCTGGACTGATGTAATGCTGACACCATCCACCACTAGATCAGCATAAATCCATCTACTTATTATCCACCAAAGCATCTCTCGAAAGGGGTGGCGAGTACCAATGCAGCAACCCTCATTTCATGACCTCTTCGACTAATGGCTCCTTGCAAAGCAGCCACCACGTCGCTGCCAATCTGGAAACATCGGAAACACCCAAGTCCTTAAGTAAGATTGAGAAAATGAATGCAAGTCAGTATAACCCACGCTATAAGGGAGTGGCAGAAGGTCAGGTAAGTTGCCAAAGGGAATTCCAGCTAGGACAAGATCCAGCTTGATCTAGTGTGAAATCGTTCAACCATTAAAGCTGCTAAGCCATCTTCGCGTGATGTAAAGCCAATTCCTGGGCAGACACTACTACTTAGTGTCATACATGTTACAAGAGGCTGCTTAGGACCTCAACATACTACGAACTGGAGAGAGATGCTACAATAACACCAACCGCAAACTCTGCACAGGACTTTAAAATGTGTGGATCTACAAAAGGTACCACGCAAAGGAAAGACAGGTCACTCTTAATCAGCAGGTGCTTGCATCCACCCACTAGTGAAAGCATTACATAAAGAGCATACCAATTGGAAATAGAATCCCTCTGGACAGTGCACCTCCTTTCAAAGGAAGAAATTTGTTCGTAACTCCTAACTTTTTCTCGTAATCACCACCAAATCTCAAGCAGATCACTTTTCAACTGATATGCACAGAACAAACATACTGATGTTTGCAAACACAGGCTGCTCTAGAAGCATCATTGGCACTGTATGCCCACTGTCACCGCACTCTTGAAATGCAAAAGTGTGATGTGGTAAAGCTACATTTATCACTGTTTCCAGCAGCCATCATCTCTCAGACTAGACAAGGAGGCAGTAAGATAGCAGGCATACCGCATCGTGGACTTTGAAGCCTTTTGTCCAGTTCATAAGGGTGCCAGAATTTACAGAGGTCTGCTTCACTGGAAATGAGAAGGTGAAGCCTATTTCCCGTACTTGGCCAGCGTGTGGACGAAAGCCCTCGCCCTCCCTAGCCACAAAGCTGGACAGTTCCTTGGCTATGAAGTCAAATAGCTCCTGCACAAGCACATGTTACCATAGATTAACAAGCCAATACATAGTCTAGCACTCTGAGCCTCACACGGGTATTTTATTGCACCTTTAAGATGTCCACATACTATCTCACCTCGGTGGTGCCGAGCATGAACTCGGGAGGAATTGCAACTTCTTCAAATTCCTGCTTGATAACCCGCCCTTCTTTCCCACCCAGCTGTACACGGAGTACCCGAAAATTGGTACCACCTAGATCCACCGCATAAAAGAGCCCTTTCTCATCCCTGTCCACACCCAACCAGTGCAGCAAGGTGAGCTTGAGCTAAGGAGTCCACATAGGACCCCGGGTCTCCAGCATCGGAACCATGGTTATAAGAGAATCCAAATCCAGATAATGCAACCTCATGTAGAGTGAGAATCTGTACATCCCATTTAGATCTAGACAAGAAGAGTCTCTGCAGTGCCAAAAATTGACTATGGAGGAATTTAGAGTTGGCCACACACCTCAAGATCTCAGAATCAGCAGTCCATCCTTTGAAAATTTTGTATTTTATATAGACGATGGGCTGATTGAACACATCAGTGACTTGACCTTAACCCTCCAGGTTTGGGCCAATGATGGTATGGAGAAGAGACATGCTCATTCTAAACCACCATATGAGTAACAGGCATGTGCATGTAGGAATCACAGAAGGGCGTTATAAGGAGGATTCGAAGTCACGGTAAATTATTGCACAGGTGCTTGAGAAATAAGATTAAAAATCAAGTAGTTTGCATCGCCTGACAGTGCAGTCTGCACCTTGATAGTCTGCTGTACTATGTAAATAGCAAATACTTGTTGAAGGAACCCTCAAGACTACACTGTCTCATCAGCCAATTCATCTCTGCCAGCAACAGAGATGAGAGTGCTGTTAACAAACTTCAGATACTGCTTATGCCAATTCAGTCAGACAGCCTGTAGGAGTACAAATATTTTGGCGCAACACACCAATAATCCGCATAAAACAGCAACGGACTTGCACATCTAGTAACTGCACAAATTAATAGGTGGAAGAAATCATGTAAGAACAGACAATAGCAAGGAAATGTCGGCAGATGAGCTAACTTTGCAGGGATATTCCCCCGTGGCGTGACAAAACTTTTCAGAGAAGATTCTTGCAGGGAACTCTGGCCAGATATTAAATTCGAGGCCGGCATGACCTAGTGCTGGAAATAATGGCAGGTATGGGTGAGGCATGGTAAGGAACTACAAAAAATAGCTGCAATTCACAGATTGAGAACAAGCACATCTGCTATTGGCGAGTGGGATGGTAACTTTGGCGTAGCTGGCACATTTGGACGTAAGGACTGTGCCAGTGTAGGCTACATTGTCCAAAGCAGTACCTCCACGTTCCGCCAAGATTTATCACCTATGTTCAGGCCAAAACGCGGAAGCCAGCAAGAAGTGTTTGCTCCTAGGCTACACTCTCAGGATTGACATTGACGTACTCGAGAATTCATCTCTTGTCCTAAAAAAGTTTGAAATTTCACTTCAAACGATCTCCAATATATCATCGAAGCTCTGCTTAGGATGCAGAATAATTGGACTATGACTTAGGGCTACAAAGAGGTAGGTTCTAGTGGTAAAACTTCACTTTCGAGGCATCCCCCACTAAACATGTCCCAAGTCATGCATTGTGCCAGGTGAGCAAAATTCGTGAATTGTGGCATTTGTGCATACGGATCAGGTGATTAGTTTGCTTCCACACTACATGATGCATCATATTTTCGACCCCATTGAGTTTTCCAAACACAAATTCTGAAACATGACATGATGTGCTACCCTAGGCACCAACTTGCGTTGTCAGATATGTTCCAACCCCCTCCGTCCTTCCGTCCCCGAGCCAACCTAGGATCACAACCTCACCAACACAGCTTGCAATCGATTCACTGTTGAAATCACGCACACAGGGAAGGTGTGTACCCTTGAGGCAACTGGTCAACGAAGGTCGGAAGCATCTTGAGCTTGCTGCCACCTTCAGACACCAGGCCAGCGTGCATTTCCACGGTCATGGCATCCACCACCTGCCGCAACCGGACAACAGACGTCGCACACGCTTCGTGGAACTCTTCCAACAACACATGCGCCTTGTTACGCTGCGATCGCAGCCTAATGCGCTGAGACACCACCACAGCTGCTGCCGCACACGCCGCAGCTGCACAAGCAATCGCAACTCCCGCCACCGCCTTCCCCATGACCCCCTCTCTGGGGTTCGCTGCCAAGAAATCCCTCCCGCCCAGCCTGCTCCCCCAAATTCCTCACTCTATCGACCCCCTCTCCTCCCACAACCCCTCGTCCCCATCCTCAACCACAATTCCCCCTCACAAATCCTCAACCTCCCAGCTCTCCAACCTTCCACACATCATCCCCTCCCCTTAAAAACACACCAATTTAAATCCCCCCTTCCCAGCCCTCCAAAACAAACACATTCACCCCCCGCAGACTCCTCTTCAGATTCTCTCACACCTCCTTGTGCTGCATCACTGTCTTCTCCCCCTGCCCCCCACGCCATCCCCGATTGCCAGCATTCTGCTCGCCCCGACCGATCCGCGGTGCTGCCTGCCTGCCACTCAGCCGTTTCAGGGCCGCTTGCCTTTTGCAGCTACAGCTGCTATCGCCAGGCTGGCGAAACTCAGGGGCCTTCAAATAATCCCTCTGACACTCCGCTCGCGCCGTGTTTCGCCATTACTCTCTCAGCCCCTCGCTTGGCCCTTGTAGGCTCGGGATAACCTCGGCTGTCCCCATCCGTCTCTTTTCTCCCTCGCTTCCTCCCTCCCTTTGGATAACTCTAATCTCGCTCTCGTCTTGCACTGTCTGTCCACCACCCCACGCCCAAACTTGTTCAGTCGTCGTGAAAACAACATGTTGCCTTCCTTTTCTGGGAAATTGTATATCTAAATTGGGGATTGGGTTGGATTGGGATTACCTCCAGTTCGGATAAGGTCTGTATCGGACTACCGACGACGATGCGGATTATGTCAAATGTGTTGCGGATCCATCGTCGGTCGGAGCCCTACATCAATCGCCCGGGGCGGAGTTGGGGTAACGCCATTTTGAGTCTACGTATAAAGATGGGTATAGTGTATATACAGTGCACCGATGTACGACTGGTGTAGAATTTATTTCGTTTTTTAATTTTTTTAAACAGGAGACAGAGGCCCTGAAATGGCAAAGTTAGTAAAAAAACAACTTACCTTGCCGGAACTCTGAAGGCTAGATTTTGAGGGTGAGGTTGGTGTAGACATCACTTGTGCTCTTTTTCATCCACCGGGACCACAATTGTTTTTTTTAATAGTAGCCAGATACTAGAGTCGTGGAATTTCTTACGTTTTATATATTTTTTAAACAGGAGACAGAGGCCCTGAAATGGCAAAGTTAGGAAAAAAACCTCGCCGGAAAAGTGAAGGCTTAGATTTTGAGGGTGCTCTTTTTCATCCACCGGGACCACAATTATATAGTAGCCAGAGACTAGCTTGTTGGACGGTACTACTTTGGAAGTTAGTGCAAGTAAACATTGTTTCATCCATCAGGAGAGTCATGTTTGTCATCTAAAATGTGAGTCACAATATTTTAAATCCAAAAAGGCGCAACTGCATCCACGACGCTATATCCTTTTGTATATATAAAAGATGGTGGAAGTCATACTAGAGAGAACTCCGGCCAAAGCCAGCGCAACTAAGAGTCGTAGTTAGACATACCATACTAGAGAGAACTCCGGCCAAAGCCAACGCAGCTAAGAGTCAAAGTAGGCATACCGTACTAGAGAGAACTCCAATGCAACTAAGAGTCGTCGTAGACATTACATACTAGAGAGAACTAGGGCCAAAGCCAATGCAACTAAGAGTAGTAGAAGACATACCATACTACAGAGACTCCAGCCAAAGCCAACGCAGCTAAGAGTCAAAGTAGGCATACCATACTAGAGAGAACTCCAATGCAACTAAGAGTCAAGTAGACATACCAGACGTAGTCCTGCAATGTTAGACCTACCCGGAGCGCATATATCCTCTGCTCCGAGGGCTCGGAACCAAAACACCCACCTAATTAAGACCTAACTACCGCACAAGTGCAACCACCCAAACATGTTCCAAATAAGACCCTAAAGTCCTTTCTTCCAATTTTTGCTGGAGTCCCCATCGTTCTAAAATACAGTATTGCAAATGGTCAATTCGCACAGGCCGCCCATGTGCAGAAAGTGTACCTTGTTGGTTTACGCCACCAAGCTTTTACTCCATTGCTGAGGTCAATGAAGGCTACTTGGTGCTGATCTCTTCGTATAAGGGAGAGGGGCTCTGGATCCACCACCTTCATCTCAATCTGTATCTTACAAAACCAAAACAATGGTTGTGACATGTAGGGCCCCACGCATATCAGCGAATCTGAGCACCATATCTCACTTGGCTTGTGTGATAGATCATCATTCCTCCATCTGTACAATCCTTCATATGAATCGAGTCATCCACTTCCTAGATCACTCAAGAGTGGGCCAATGATCTTTTCAGTTCTTCATCATGCTCCTCGTTCACTTTTTGTAGGGAGGTCCGTTCAATGTATATACTAGTCCTTATGATTACAAGAAATATCCTCAGGATATGCCTAGAATACTTTTGAGCGAATCAGCAGGCTGATAATAACATTATCAATGGAATACTATCATGCAATTTACAAGAATATTCCACTGGAACAATTCTGACGTCTCAATAAAACACTCGTGCCTCAGAAACTGCAGGCTTCAAGCATAATGTTTCTCCATAGAACATTTCTATACATTTGATATGCATAAGAGATTCAAGCTGTTAGGACAACTAGGAACGTGCTGGATCAGTCAAAATCTAAATGCTTTTGCAGAATGCACCCCTTCATCCGCCCGAAGCGAAAATCACATTCCGTACCCGAGACTGGCCATGGTGCGGCATTTGCTCTGTAGACTTGTGAGCAACAGTCCCTGCCTTGTCAGTCGTAGGTACTAACTTGGTACATAACATCTGACTGGAACACAGACAACTAATCCTCAGCCATAAATGAAACACCAGCCTTGCTAATGAGAGCCAACCTACTTGCATGCGGTGACAATAGTTGCTTGTCATTCAAGATTATGGTTTATTCAAAGATTGATGGCATGATAGAACCAGCAATCAAGGCTATGTGTCTTGTAGTGTCAAATCTGTACCCCACTATGAACTATGATAAAAGTGACATTGACATGCAAATTCACAACTATGTGTCATCAAACTAAGCTTTACCTCCTCGAATGTGAGATCCTGTCCTCCCAAGACTCAGAACCTCTTTGATTTAATCTGCTTGCTCAGACAGCTATATAGGACAAGTGTTTGGCTACAAAGATATTACCTAAAAGCGTTTGCGAAATAATTCTGCCACTTTTTTATCGTGGAAAGGAGACCTGACTCTATGATTTGAAACAAGCCGAGCAATCCATGCACTACACATGAGACTGCTGTGCAAAAATAACACTGCATCTTGCCAAATCAGCGCACATCATCTAACAGTAGTCCAATTCCCACAGGCCAGACGGATGGAGAAGATTAAGGACAAAAAAATTGCGAGGTTGTGAGCTTATGTCTAAGAATGACAGGACTGCTAACTACCTATTGGAACAGAAACTATATTCTAACCTTTTTGTTTAAGGGTTATTTTGTCTCCCAGACTTAGAGCAATGCCCTGTGTCTTACTCCTGATTCGGATGTACCCACTCAGTTTGCCGTCAGGTTGCTTCTCCACGCTTACATTGACCAAAGCGTCCTCTCCAAACACACTCTTGGCATATAGATTAGCAGCCAAGAACCCACAGTCCCCTTCCAAGGCAGATCTGGACACATTATGCATACACCATAGCGTGAGGGGTCCCATTATAAGTGAGGACTGCACACTCTGAGAACATTCAGGAACAACCAGAAGGAGGTGCAGACAGGAAACAGAGAAAGGGTCAAGTAACTTACGGAGGGGTCAGACACTTCATGTTTGTTGAAGAGACTACATGATTCAAAAACTCAAGCGCACCTTGAATTGACGTGTTGACAGCCACCTGGCCTCCCACCCGACAACATGGGTTATAGGCCACAGACACAGGCAGCCCTTTAACAACCATAATAAAGCAAGCCAACCCCTACTTCCTGAAAGGTAATATCAAGAAAATTGAAAGCTGCTGTAGTAAGGACACCTCCAGATGGTTTATTTGGTTCCACTGGGCATATTGCGGCAGAATGTACTCATAAGACGTTCTGGCTATAGAGCCCTGTACTACGGGCAAATTAGTTGAGCAAGCAGAGTTGGATGAGAAACTAACAGGGTCGTACCTTGTTCTCCCACTCAAATTCAGCCCACATATTCCGGAAAGAAGTATCAGGGCAGTAAGCAGGGGAGATGTAGTCCATGATGTCAATGTGGATGTCATTCAGCACAACCACATTGCGGTCCAACACACTGGTTGTCTCATACACAATGTTACCAAAAATTACACCAGTCTCTGTGGAAGAAACCTTGATGTTTGCCCTTATCTGCTTGCTCGTCGCTGGTGCAAGTGCATAGTTCTGCGGGCGCTCAACCAGCTTCAGATCCCCCATAGTGGCAAGCTCCAAGCACAGGTTCTGAAGTGTTTCTGTGGTACGATTAACCACTGTGACGTCCAAGACTATATCATATTGATGGACCGTCACATATGCCTCTGCATAGACAGGGTCACTAAACCCTGTTAGCTGCAAAACTCTGTTCAGCTTTCTGGTGCTGTTACTGTCCTTACTGAACACCCCTGTGGCCCGCTGAAGATCACTCTGAACCTCATCTTCCAGCTCCAGCTGGCTCATGCCCTGCCAACCCCCCTCAAGGTGGTAAGTGTGGACATCTTGCTGTATACCTCTAAATGCTTCACAACCAAAGCAGCAGAACCTCCGTCCACAAACTACTATGAAAATCTGTTTTTTCAGCATCTAGAAGGACTAAAAATACAGAGATAGCTGTACTACTCAATCCACCCTGTCTGCTTACCTTTCGGCTTTTCAAATGGTAGAAGTCAATAAGATCATCAGGCTGTGCATGGGACACCTGTGCCTTTGCCTTTGTCTCCTCTATCTCCTGGTGCAGTTTCTCTGTAATCATCTTGACAAAACTCTCACGGCAGTATTTGAGCCACACCGTCCTCATCACATCATCAGGGCTTGAAAGAACCCTAATGCAGATAGTGATGCGATCATAAGCATCGTCGTCTATGGGGTGAGGGATTGCTGATGACTGGCCCAATCTGAGAATTGAAACCATGATCAACATGACCTCCGCTGCTGCCTTGTTCACTGCCACTTTTGAAGACTGTACCTCCTCCAACCGCAAGATGAGCTTTGTGAGCGTGGTTGCCACCACAGATCCCAAGAAAAAGTCCCCTGTCATCAGAATAGTTCTCAGATTGGCTGTTGCCCCAGCTGCAATCATTGTCAATGAGGGGTTGGATATTGCAATCTCAGCGACAGCAGTCTGTGTCGCATATGTTCCATCTGCAAGAACTGCAGGCCGCTTGGACGATGCTGCGGAGATACTTGGAGGTGCAGGACCTCTGCCAGATCCCTTGCTGGCAGCTGAGTCAAGCACATCGCCATCTTCGGCAACTGTAAAGAAAGGAAGTTCTCCGAGTGATTGCTTGAGCACAGCAATCGCACCCTCAACCTCAGCCAGAGAAAGGGAGTACTCCCCTATAATCCAAAGAGCACACGGGCACACTCTCGATGACCGGATCTGGTAGAATGTATCCAGCAGCCTGATCATGATGGATTCTCGCAAGCGGGGATTGGTCTCAATGATCTCTCTTACAAAGAATACTACATCAATTGCAGATGCTACATTAGAATCCCCAAGGAAGTCCATCAAGAGGTGTACCACTGTGCTTGCTACTTCAGGGAATTTCAAAGCACATGAATGGATTGCCTGCACCAGCATTTGCCGATACTCACCATTTTTCTCAAGCTCCTTGCTCTGTGTCTTAACTACCTCTTTCTTCAGGGTCATCACCACCTCGTCAATGTTTCTCTGGGTGATGAGATCCAATGCAATGTCCAGGGTCTTCCGCCTAATATCAAGGTTTGGACTCGAAAGTGCCCTTAATACATCCATTATCATCTCTACCATCACTTCTCTGTGAGAGGCCTTAAGCTCCTGCAGTCGATCTAGTATAATGAGCTTCACATTGTTGTCGCTCTGCGAGAGAAGCAGCTGGCAGTAGCAATTTGCAGCTGCTCTGATGGCTGTGGGAGCAGAGGAAAGAGAAACGAGAGTACCAGCACACTCATACATGACTGCTGTGGAAGGAGAGCTAAGAAGAGAGAGTATGATCTTTATGTATTTTCCCTTTTCCCCAGGATTTGACCTGCACACTTTCCGGATGAGCTCCAACACCACCATTTGCAGAATATCCCCCCACCCCGAAACACTCTCTAAATGACTCAACAAGTAGTTCACCGCTCTGTCTTGTGCACAATTGTAAAGCATCAAGAAGGCGTTCCTCCGAGCTGATAAATCCTGCTCTGTGCCCAAGATTTTCTCTATCATCTCCGGGGCGTCGCTCAACAAATGCTCCCCCTGCGGAAGCTTGTAGATCGCGGTTATGGCTAGAATGGCATTCCTTCTAACAAAAGCGTGGCGATGCTCCAAGTTAGACAAAATCGATGGGATCAAAGGCTCTATCAGCTCCGCCTCATTCAATCTTGCCAGAAAGCGCAAGGTCACACCTCTTATGTACTCATTAGGGTGCTGCAAATTGTTCCTTAGGTTCTGGCAGATGAGAATCATCTCTGGAAGAATCTTTCCGCGCGAATCAGTCTTCTCAATGATCTCCAGGTACAACAGCAGAAGCTTCTGTATGGTGTGATCCTCTGAGGGGAGCACGTACCGCACGATGGTGATGAACAACGCAGGCAATGTCTCTCCATTCAGCAACAGCATGACCGCCTTCTTCATCGCGTCCACTTTCCTTCCGGCGTCATTCCCTTCCAGCTGCTCCTTGATCTCATTAGCCAGGGCCGGCGTCCCTTTGTCAAAATGCACCAGCAAAGTGCACGTCTTCTCCATTTTTCCCCCTTCTCACTCCCCCCTCAACTCTCCCGTCCAAATCAGCACAATGCACCCTGCAGAAACAAGAAGCGCTTCAAATCCTCATAAGCGCATCCTCTCAGCCCGAATATCGCACTCCATCACAGATGCGATCGACCCAGGCCTGCTTGCAACTCCATCCTCCCCTATGGTAGGCCTCAAGCCCTAGAGACACTTCTCTCTGACCCGCACTTACAGCCTTGCCAATTTCGGCAAAATATATATATATATATTTTATTGTTTTTGCCTGAATGACTTAATAAAGCTCTCAAGGGCTTCCTCCCCTTTCCATTAAATTATTAAAGGAAGATAATAGGAATAATGTAACAACTTAATGCACACGTGCGACCTCTGACAGGATGGTTGCCGGTTTCCCACATGTCAAATCTTCTCCACCCTCTCTTGAGAGTGACATGGAACTGAAGGAGTGTAAACTCCAGTCGGGGTTACATTGGGTTACACGACGAGGTGTGTAACTCCAGTCGGGGTTACACAGAATGGAGTGTAACTCCTCTCGACGTAGCTCACACTTGGTCTCGAAATTTGACCAAGTCCAAATTTGGTTAAGTATAAAATGGATTAATGAGAGTTACATGAGAAACCGGGATTACAGATGGAGATGGAGTTGTAAGCACGCTTGGGATTACACTATTGGGGTTACACTACTGGGGTTACACCGACCAGGGTTACACACAAGCGCCTCCCATCAAAAACTGATTGCTGAACCTTGCCGCCTGCAACACTACCACCTTACCATCATGCTACCCACTGCAGCTTGAAACCCATTTGGATTCTGAAGTATTTTATAGTGAAACCGAGGTAAGAGAGGGTGGGGAGGATTCGACAGGGGTCCCCCCAGGAGAGCCCAGGCCGCCAGAATCCGGCGAAAGTACCGTCAGATCATACGCGTCCATTAAGTTCTTACATTATTTCTATTGTCTTCCATTATTGGAATATGGAAACAAAAAAAAAAACAAAAAAAAACAAACAAAAACAAGCGGCTAGTCGCGTAATGGCTCCCTAAAACTCTTAAGTTGAAAAATTCCTAAAAATATTATATTGAAATAAAATATAACATATATTCAAGTTATATGTAAAACATGCTTTACGGCTGTATCCCCACGGGTTATTTTTCCCGTATTTCTTAATATATTTTCCAGGGCCTCCACCCCTGTTCCAAAAAAACAAAAAACAAAATGGTCTGCATAAGAGAAAAATTATTTATTTAGTTATTTGACAGAGGCCCTGGCAGCACTTTATTTTATTGATGTGTGAATTGAATATTGATGTATTCGGATATTACAAAACTGATCTTTGGATTTATTAGTTATTAAAATATTGAAATGCTTGTTGAAATACTCACTGAACTATTAAAATACTTGTTACTGGCTGAAATATTAAAGTACTTGCTGAAATACTGGCTGAAGTACTGAAATATTAGCTGAAAAACTTGCTGAAATACTGAAATACTCGCTGAAAAACTGGCTGAAATACTGAAATGCTAGATGACAGAATTTTGATTGAAATACTGAAATAGATAATGAATACTGAAATACTTGCTGAAAATCTTGATTGAAATACCGAAATACTGAAATAGAGTCCAAGTGAATGTTCTCAAGATTGCAAGCTGCACATCCACTTGCTGGATCAGATCATAGAAAACCTTGTCTAAATATTGGCTTCATGGCAACATTGTAACTACAGCACTGAGAACTAGCAGATTTTGTGCCAAGGTAAATAAAGCTGATTATGGACAAATACTAGCCAAGCATACCCTCGCTAAGCCGTGTTACAACAAGCTCTTAGGTTTCAAGAAAAGGATAGAGAATCAGCCCAAACAGATGAATGATGGCTGGAGAGCTTCGGGGTTTTCTTGTGAGCTTAGCAAACTCTGATCTGAGATGTTCTTTGGTCACTTCTACTGTAACATAATTGTCTGCCCCCAACAACCCATATCAGATATAGAGCCACACCACAATTTGGAGGTATGGTCACCTAAGTGAGCAGATCAGCTGTTGTCATCAAAGCACACCCTAAAATCTGTTCTGATTTCCCCCAAGTTATGCAAAAACATCAACATGGATACCAGATTGCCTCACCAACTATATTTCCCTCAACTTGTCTAATCTATCCTCAGTGGTTGGTGAACCCATGTCAGCCATGATGTCCAAGTTAGAGCTTCCATTTCTTATGTTCTTGAAATTGTCGGTCAGAGGATGCCGAGCACAAACCTGCAAGAACGGGAAGGGCTGGCTAGTCAGAATAGTCATTTCCAGCACAATAGCAGCGGCAGTAAAGAGTGTTGCGCACACTGAGGCACCACAGTAAGAGTTGGGCCGCTCCAGACCCTCACAATCCCGCTGCACAATCAGAAAATCAAAAGAAAAGCCATGTCCATAGTTACCTTCTAAATGGACGCATTGAAGACTCAATCATCCCTCTTCAGTGAAAAGAGCACTATTGTGTTCAAGAAATATATGAGAACCCTGATTGATCCACTCTCAACAACAGAGAACCGTGGGGCCAATCAAGCCCCAAAGAAGAAAACACACCTGGTAAGAAATGGCATCAAGAGCACTAAATACGATCGAGACGCAAGGACTTGCCAAAGAGCCTCTCATGCATTCCATGGTTGAACCGTCCCCGCCTTTTGTCCGAGTGTGTGTTGATGGAGGGGGTCACTTGCCACCTACCACAATCTCTCTAGAGACATGGTGTGTGTGCGGATCTGTATGCTGCCACTCGGCTCCAGCAACCCCGAGATCTTCTCTTTCGACTCTTGAAACCCAGGCTACAAACACTGAGAAGCCACTAGACCCTAAACGGCGCTAAACCCAAACCCTAAACTCTGATGTCACTTTTTCATTTATAAGGAACTTTTTCATCCATTCCATCACGACATTCAAAAACTTCTCTATTTGAGTCTACTCAAGGATTTGACCCTACCACCTTCGCAACCTGGCACAACCATGATACTACCAAGATATAACCTGTTCCTGCAAAATAAAAATGAGTAATTATGTTTATAGATGTTTATATTTGTTTCGTATACATGTATGGTTCTACATTTGCCAAATCAGATGCTTTCAACTCAACCCATTGTACTCAAATTTATTTTGACATTATTATTCTCATTTTTTTGGGGCTCCCAGACTTTCACCATGATTAAAAAATGTGACTGTAATATAATAAATTGTAATAAAAATATTTTTCTCTGAAAATTTTATTGTAAATATTATGAAACATTGAATTATTAAAAAAATTATACTCCAAATAATCACTTGTAAAAAATATATATATTTGGAGGTTACTGTTTTATTTTAATGTTAAGCAAATATAATACATTCTACTATGCATGCCTATTGCATTTCAAGGAAATCTGGGAGCGACAGCCCCAATTCAGGCAGTTGAGGACGGAGAAAAATACAGATATGTGTATCCCTATATACCCTTCATTTATGGGTCCTCATTTATGAATATTTAATGTGTAAGATTCATTTATGGGTCTTATTCAATCAAGGTAACATTTAAGTGGGGGAGGATTATCTGTTTCATGTAGGTACTATCTAGAGGAGGTATATCATGATCTTACTTATTTTTGGCACCAATGCGTGGTCTCTCCCTTATAGGGAGAAGCCAAAAA
This sequence comes from Takakia lepidozioides, assembly GCA_030704615.1. Taxonomy (NCBI): domain Eukaryota; kingdom Viridiplantae; phylum Streptophyta; class Takakiopsida; order Takakiales; family Takakiaceae; genus Takakia; species Takakia lepidozioides. Next base: position 14,925,997 of record CM060731.1, on the reverse strand, counting down.
ATTGTTGCATCGCCATATTTACCTATATAATATACACTTTCTGCATTCCAGTGTATTTTCCCGTTGTCGTATTGTGAGTCGTGACCCTAAACAACCATTTTGGAGGTTAGCCCTTGCCATAGAGAATTCTTTTTTGGGTCCATCATGATCTTGTGATGTTTGCATTTTCCTCACACGTCCTCCGCGTACATTTGCGAGGGACATATTGTTGCAGTCTGGGTTGTTCGGGTCACTGAGCTCCACAAGCTCAAAACAGACTTGTCTCCAAAACCTTTGCTTTACGAAAGTACAGAGCCTCTCTCCTGCCCAACGGAGGGGCCAACATTTTAAGGAATTTTTTCACAGGGTTGGGCAGGATTACACTGGTTATACACTCAACCATCAAATGGCAGTTTCAAGCACACCCTGCAAATTTCAGGCCTAAATCCGTATACATGTTATGTACATTAGCTAAGCACAAGAATTTCTTTCTAGTCACCAGATTACGAAACAAGGTATAAAGAGCTAGGGTGCTAGATGAGACACCACCTGAATGCTTTTGAAGTGTCTGAGGTGTGCTCATATGAGTGACAGGTTGATTCTCTGGCTGTTTAAGTAGTGAACAGCAGCCCATGGCTTCACACTCAGTACTAAAACCTTAGGCTGCATAGACTGAACCACATCAGAAATGACACTCAAGGCTAATGTTGTTGTTGGCAGCCTACTTCCTTGGATGAGTCAAATATGAACATGTTTCAAAGTCTTGTTACTGAAAAGATCAATGGATCAGTAGCACCAACAATCAAGATTTTAATGCATGTGCATTTTAATGTTAGGATTTTCTTATTCACGGCCTACCTTAAACACTACTGCACCTGCCAATTGATAAACCCTCTAAAATGTACATCCTGGAAGACACACATACTATCCTGGCGAGAGCTCCTATTTTGTCAATTACCAACGCAATTCCATCAGTGACGAAGGTGAACAAGAACATTTCAATCTGCCCAACGAACCTGCCCGATAAAAAATAAATTTTAGAGTTTGAAATTGAATATAAGATCACATTCCAAAAAGCGAAAAATACCTTATACAAAGACAGAAGAGCCACCTTCGTTCAACTTAGGTCCAACAAATATATATATTTTTCACCAATATCCCTAGACATTTCCATAGCATACGATAATCCAAGCCAGAGATTAAAATGGCTCAAAAATGTGCAAAATTCTTCCCCGTTCGTGCAGAATTCTCCTACATTAGAAGTCCATATCTCATGTTGGTTTTTTTTTTTTTTTTTTTTGACATCCATTTATTTCGTTATTACCTTTATGTTCTCCCGCTCAGCCTCCACCTTCAGCCTCCACCTTCGGTAGCCAAAGGTGGCGTGTCAATACAATCCCTTGTCATTTTTCATTATTGTTTCTCACAAATCCAAGCATACAATTACGGGCAGCCCAAGAAGAAAAAAAAATGCCACGTGGCGGCCGTTTCCGCATCCACGTCACACTGATAGCTGATAGAATAGCAAATCCCTTGTTTGGCTATCAAAATAACCTAAATAAGTAAGCTCATTGTTGCCACTTTTGAATGGAAAGGAGACCTGATTGAAGGCATAAAAACCAAGTGAAGCAATCTACGCATTGCAGCTGGGACTGCTGTGCAAAGATAAGATACTGTTGCCAAATCAGCTCAAATCATCTAAGTGTAGTTCAATGCCTACTGGCCAAGGAGGACCGGAACTGCAACCTCGAATAACTATGTTTATCAACACCAGAACTGCTAAATACTTACTGGAACAGAAACTATCTTCTAACCTTTTTGTTTAAGAGTTATTTTGTCTCCAAGACTTAGAGCGATGCCCTGTGTCTTGCTCCTGATTCGGATGTAGCCGCTCAGTTTGCCGTCAGGTTGCTTCTCTACACTCACATTGACCAAAGCATCCTCCCCAAATACACTCTTGGCATAGAGATTGGCAGCCAAGAATCCACATTCCCCATCCAGGGCGGACCTGGCCATTTTGCATACACCACAGTTTCAATAAGACAGGCGAGACCCTGTGATGTGTGTAGACTGCAGAGTCAAACAATGTAGGGTAAACAACACAATACACAGGAAACCAAGAAAAGATGATGCGACTTACGGGGGGGTGAGACACTTCATGTTTGTTGAAGCCACTATGTGGTTCAAAAACTCTAGCACATCTTGAATTGAAGTGTTGACTGCCACCTGGCCTCCCAACCATTACACAATCAACAACAAGGTTTACAGGCTGCAGAAACAGCTACAACTTTCAGCAAACCCTTAGTTTGAGGTGGATACATGCCAAAGAATGGCATCTGAAACCAAGCAGAGCCCATACTAACAGACAATCAGTTAGGCAGGAGTACAAAACCGTACCTTGTTCTCCCACTCAAATTCAGCCCACATATTCCGGAAAGAAACATCAGGGCAGTAAGCAGGGGAGATGTAGTCCATGATGTCAATGTGGATGTCATTCAGCACAACCACATTGCGGTCCAACACACTGGTTGTCTCAAACACAATATTACCAAAAATTACGCCAGTCTCTGTGGATGAAACCTTGATGTTCGCCCTTATCTGCTTGCTCGTCTCTGGCGCAAGTGCATAGTTCTGCGGGCGCTCAACCAGCTTCAGATCCCCCATAGTGGCAAGCTCCAAGCACAGGTTCTGAAGTGTTTCTGTGGTACGATTAACCACCGTGACGTCCAAGACTATATCATATTGATGAACCGTCACATATGCCTCTGCATAGACAGGGTCACTAAACCCTGTTAGCTGCAAAACTCTGTTCAGCTTTCTGGTGCTGTCACTCTCCTTACTGAACTCCCCTGTGGCCCGCTGAAGATCACTCTGAACCTCATCTTCCAGCTCCAGCTGGCTCATGCCCTGCCAACCCCCCTCAAGGTTGTAATTAGCAACATCTTACTGTGTACTTCTAAACTTCTTTACAATAAAAGTAGCAGAAACCTCCACCATCCACAGCCAGAATCTCTTTATTCACCATCCAACAGGACTCAAAATGCAGCTATAGTTGCACTACATAATCCTCCGTTGCTGCTTACCTTCCGGCTTTTCAAATGGTAGAAGTCAATGAGATCATCAGGCTGTGCATGCAACACTTGAGCCTTTGCCTTTGTCTCCTCTGTCTCACGGTGCAGTTTCTCTGTAATCATCTTGACAAAACTCTCACGGCAGTATCTGAGCCACACTGTCCTCATCACATCATCAGGGTTTGAAAGAACCCTAATGCACATAGTGATACGATCATAAGCATCGTCGTCTATGGGGTGAGGGAGTGCTGATGACTGGCCCAATCTGAGAATTGAAACCATGATCAACATAACCTCCGCTGCTGCCTTGTTCACTGCCACTTTTGAAGACTGTACCTCCTCCAACCGCAAGATGAGCTTTGTGAGCGTGGTTGCCACCACAGCTCCTAAGAAGAAGTCCCCTGTCAACAAAATCGTTCTCAGATTGGCTGTTGCCCCAGCTGCAATCATTGTCAATGAGGGGTTGGATATCGAAATCTCAGCGACGGCACTCTGCGTCGCATATGTTCCATCCGCAAGAACTGCAGGCCGCTTGGATGACGCTGCAGAGATACTTGGAGGAGCAGGCCCTCTGCCAGGTCCCTTGCTGGCAGCTGTGTCAACCATATCACCCTCATCTGCAACAGTGTAGAATGGAAGTTCTCCAAGTGATTGCTTGATCGCAGCAATCGCACCCTCAACCTCAGCCAGAGAAAGGGAGTACTCTCCTATAATCCAAAGAGCACATGTGCCCACTCTGGTGGACCGGATCTGGTAGAAGGTGTCCAGTAGCCTGACCATGATGGATTCTCGCAAGCGGGGATTGGTCTCAATGATCTCTCTTACAAAGAATACTACATCAATTGCAGATGCTACATTAGAATCCCCAAGGAAGTCCATCAAGAGGTGCACCACTGTGCTTGCTACTTCAGGGAATTTCAAAGCACATGAATGGATTGCCTGCACCAGCATTTGCCGATACTCACCATTTTTCTCAAGCTCCTTGCTCTGTGTCTTAACTACCTCTTTCTTCAGGGTCATCACCACCTCGTCAATGTTTCTCGGGGTGATGAGATCCAATGCAATGTCCAGGGTCTTCCGCCTAATATCAAGGTTTGGACTCGAAAGTGCCCTTAATACATCCATTATCATCTCTACCATCACCTCTATGTGGGAGGCCTTAAGCTCCTGCAGTCGATCTAGTATAATGAGCTTCACATTGTTGTCGCTCTGTGAGAGAAGCAGCTGGCAGTAGCAATTTGCAGCTGCTCTGATGGCTGTGGGAGCAGAGGAAAGAGAAACGAGAGTACCAGCACACTCATACATGACTGCTGTGGAAGGAGAGCTAAGAAGAGAGAGTATGATCTTTATGTATTTTCCCTTTTCCCCAGGATTTGACCTGCACACTTTCCGGATGAGCTCCAACACCACCATTTGCAGAATATCCCCCCACCCCGAAACACTCTCTAAATGACTCAACAAGTAGTTCACCGCTCTGTCTTGTGCACAATTGTAAAGCATCAAGAAGGCGTTCCTCCGAGCTGATAAATCCTGCTCTGTGCCCAAGATTTTCTCTATCATCTCCGGGGCGTCGCTCAACAAATGCTCTCCCTGAGGAAGCTTGTAGATCGCGGTTATGGCTAGAATGGCATTCCTTCTAACAAAAGCATGGCGATGCTCCAAGTTAGACAAAATCGATGGGATCAACGGCTCTATCAGCTCCGCCTCATTCAATCTTGCCAGAAAGCGCAAGGTCACACCTCTTATGTACTCATTAGGGTGCTGCAAATTGTTCCTTAGGTTCTGGCAGATGAGAATCATCTCTGGAAGAATCTTTCCGCGCGAGTCAGTCTTTTCAATGATCTCCAGATACAACAGCAGAAGCTTCTGCACGGTGTGGTCCTCTGAGGGCAGCACGTACCGCACGATGGTGATGAACAACGCAGGCAATGTCTCTCCATTCAGCAACAGCATGACCGCCTTCTTCATCGCGTCCACTTTCCTTCCCGTGTCATTCCCCTCCAGCTGCTCCTTGATCTCATTAGCCAGGGCCGGCGTCCCTTTGTCAAAATGCACCAGCAAAGTGCACGTCTTCTCCATTTCTCCCCCTTCTCACTCCCCCCCTCAACTCTCCCGTCTAAATCAGCACAATGCACCCTGCAGAAACAAGAAGCGCTTCAAATCCTCATAAGCGCATCCTCTCAGCCCTAATATCACACTCCATCACAGATGCGATCGACCCCGGCAAGACAATCTAATATTTAAGCGTGCTTACAACTCCATCTCCCCCGTTCGCAGAGTCCCCTGTCTCTCTCTCTCTCTGCCCGCCTGCCTCAGTGATTGCAGCGTCTGTAGTTTCGCCACCCTGGCGAGACGTATTTCCAGTATCGCCAAAACGTCAATTTCTGAAGTCGCCTGTTTCCGTTAGTAAACAGTTCTTGAATGTGCACCCCGTTAGGATCGTCTCTCTCATCTACATCAACTTCAACAAGCAAGCCTGAGTAAGACTTTGCACTGACAGCAAGACTTGAACGTTCAGTTTGTCCTTCACTGAGGAAATGGCCCTGCCATTCTTCACTGATATGCAGATTCCAATGGTTTGATCCTAACACATGGAAGAAGTAACGTGGTGACCCTGGGAGAGGCCTCTTCTTACAACTCAGGTGAAAGTAAGCTTTTCTGTCAGTTTCAAAAGGTCAATGACTTGGACAATGAGAATCTGCACCAAAAAAATCACATGAGATTGAAATCTCCAAAAAACTCAATTGCAGATGCCGAGCGAAGTTGAGGTCAAGAATATGACTGAACAAATGGCATGAAGTGGTGGTTCTGTTGTGAGCTCGTGTAGGGGAGGATGAAGCAAAGAGGCTCTAAATGTTGAGCCAGCATCCCTCTCTTGTGAATCGGTCCTATCTAGTCATGTATAAGCTTTGGTGGATTTCTGCATCAATGTTTTATAGTTGGAAGTTGCAGAATGATCTGTACAGAATTTGGTGCTGTGATAGATGGATAGTTGTTGTTTCACCCTTGCAACCCACAGACAAATGCAACCATTGCCAACAGCTATCTTTTCCTGCACATTTGTAGGAGCAAAGGAAAGCTAGGAGGTATGGGAACATATCAGTTAAGACTAGACTAAATTCCGATTGAAGATGTCTATCTATCACTGTGGCTTGGTGTCTAATTCAAGAACACCAGTTCCAAAGCTCCATCTTGGGGCAGAGATTTTATTGCAATTGAGTGCGGATTCAGACTGGAGTTCAATGCAATGAACCCAATTGACATGCTGAGTGTAGGTCAGAATTTGAAATCCAGTGCTTGGGCTTTACATGCTACTGAAACCTTGGAGCCCTAATGACAGTGACCCTCCCGGAGCTGTTGGGCATTCACTCTTCAGTGCATTCAGTGCTGATTTTGGAGGGACATGCTGGAAAGTACGCCGGTCATTTCAGCACTGCTAGTTTACCGTGAGAGAGAGAAATGAAATGAAATGGTGCTTTATAACGTCCGAGGAAAGCTCATAGAGCTTATGGGACAAAATGGAAGAAAACATGAGAAAGGAAATAAAAAACCAGAGCGAAGAATAAAATCTATTGTTCGAGTGATTGTCTCATTGTTCGAGTGATGAGAGAGAGAGAGAGCACTTTACCTCCTTTGTTCCCTTAAAAAAATGCAACTCATGTCAGCAATTACGCACCACAAGGTCTCCGAGACAACCCACTTCGGCAAGGCTTCAGTTGGGAGGCTTCTTATCACGAACAGGCATCTAAACACAAAACACACTCTCTCCAATTCTTCAACTCAATAATCACTGAACGAATGACGAATTCAACAGGAAAAGCTGGCAGCTGTTTCGGCGGGCACCCTTGACCTCCTCCGAATTCAAGCTCCTTATTTTTATCCACTTATATGATTGTCACGTTGCTCCGACTTCATAGCACCTTCTCATTGCATGCTTGGAGATCTTCCCAGTAATAATTCTCAGACTACTCACCTAGACACGGGTCGTGGAATTCCTTGCATTGTTACTGACTTGAGAGAATAAACGCAGCACATGGGGCACTCCCTCCCACGCGCCCTTCACAATGCCCGCTGCCGCCACGCCCGCTGCAAAAATTGCAGGGAGGCTGGGCTTTGAATCCACCTAGCATCAGCATGTTCACCAATTTCAGTAAGAGACAAAGGGAAATCGCGATGAAACACAACACATTTTTACTTTGGTCGACTTCACAGATGATTGGTTTCCTTCTTAAGCATTCCAAGTACCTTCGCCTCAAGGACAGAGAGACGCTGGTTGAAGGCGTCGACATTGGTTGTCACAGTGCGTTCCATCGTCATTATCTTCTGCATTGGGTATCGTTCAAAGGAGAATGTGAGTGCCTGCTGAAGGTCATCGATCACTTTCTCTGCAGCAGCCCTCTCGTCCATACCTTTGGCCGTGTAATGTGCTATCAACTCCTCTGGAGCTTTGCGTCTCCTGCCCACGCCTGGGGCTGCAAATGGAGGAGGTTTCCTACTGACCTTACGAGGGGACGGATCTTCCATGGCGCAGGTCGATCAAGCAAGCTCTTACCAAAAATTTGTCAAAGGAATTCAGAAGAAGAAAGACGCAAAAGCCCTAAACCCAAGAGACCAACGAAAAGAGAAACTCCACGAGAACTGGACATTTTCGTCGCCGAATGAATCGAGGCATGAAAGAATAAGACATTTGCAAGAATGGGTCCCAGCACTCCACATCAACTGATCTCAAATCTGATCGATTCTAGCACTACTTCTACTGTGTTTTTGACGGATCTTGTAAGCAATCTTGACTTCCAAGGCTTGAATCACGACTCAGAAGTAGGCTACGAAGGACTGGACATATTCGCAATTCTTTTTTGTGCTTGAGATTGTTGCTCCTCAGGAATTGTTGTGTGAGCTTGCGTGAAAGAGGAACAGAGGCTGGATCTGTCTTTGTTGTAGCTTTCTGTGGCAGCTGCAAATCCAGGCTGCTTCAGCTCTCTTCATTTGCTGGCATACCATCGTACTCCCGAGTAGGTTGAATACTATCACGGTGCTCTAGGTATGATCACACTGGTATGTAGTATGTACTGCACAACGTTCAAAAATTTTGTACTTCAATATGAATTGACTGGCACGGCGCTCTAATTGCTCCCGGGGAATCCCCCCAAAGAGTGAGAGATCCAAGGCCCGTTTCAGGCAGCACGATGCCTTTGCTTGATGGATCTCACAAGGGCAAGCGCATGAACCAAGTGCTCGTAGTCCATGTCTTCAGCATCAACGATCCATAGATTATCTCGTAAATGTGTGCGCAGAAGCTCTACCTGTTCTTGATGGTAAGCAGCTTTCAGCGCAATCTCGTGCCTCAGAATCTCGAGTTCCCACTGGTTTGGGGTTGGGTGGATAGAAATTCTTGTCATGCTTTTCAACGATGCATCGAGTGGGGGCCCAACCGCCATCCACAAACCAAATTGGGCTTGACAGAGCGTATTGGAACATGGGTGCAACAGGTTGGAGGTAAATTGAGGATGGCGGAGCCCGCAGCTAGGGCAGATGTATTCCAACAGAGCCAGTGACCGAACCAGCTCTTGTAAAAGCCCAACAAAGACATTATCTTCCAATTTCTGCTCAGATGCATTACATTGTGACTCCCTGGTACACCATCTTCTAGTTTTCTCTGCATCTTCAAAATATCTGCGCACCACATGGGGAACAAGACGAGAAATCCCGAAATCTGACTGCTCTGTCCGCATCCGCCGTAATCCCTTCTGGCTTGCATACACATTGAGCACGCCAGCCTTGATGCTGTAGTCTGTGTCAAACACAACCTCCACTTTGAGAGGAAGTTTCAGACTGATGCTAATTGCAGCTGCTGCCAGGTCTTCGTGCATGAAGGAACCCACTTGTATATCACAAAGAACCGAGAACCTCTCTTTCTGAAATTCAAGAGCACACCACTGCAGAACGTTTCCCGTCATTACAGCATGCTGCAGAGACCACCCAGAGAGAGGCTTTGCTAATATCGGCTCCTCGCACTCGCTAGTGCTCATCTCTACCTCCATTTTTTCGTGTGTCTCAGACTGACGACCTGCAGTCGATCCACATGCTTGCGAGATTCCGGTATTTCTAGTTCGCGGAGGAGACGATTTGCTTGGTGACCCTCCATTACAAGACGCCACCCACTCCCACAGCTGCGGGGGACAACAAGAAGTGACTTCAGATCAGTGGAGCTACCTGCATCTTTGTCAGGACTTCAGAAATTTCCTTTTCAAAGGCTACTTAGGTAGTTTTCCCGTGCAGGAATACAGACCTTAAGTGACATCCGAAAAATGATATCTGGGACATGTCCACTTTGCTGATGTTTGCATGGACTCTTTTGCCCCTTTCCACGATCCTAGGCTGGCGCAAGCATTTAGACGCAAGTGATAGTGACCATGAAACGGTCAATGAAACCTCTTCTGGTATATGTGGGAATGTGAAGACACTATGTAAGGCAGGAAAAGTAGAAGAGGCGCTGCATGTTTTGCATCAACAAGGCATTTCGGCAGACTCCAATACTTATGTCTCTCTCCTGCACGTTTAAAGACTTGGGATCGGGAAAGCAGGTGCATGCTCACATCCTCCAAACTGGATTCGAGCCGAACAACTTTCTACTCAACACCCTTGTCAACATGTACTCCAAGTGCGGGAAGGTGGTGGATGCCCGCCAAGTGTTTGACAAAATGCCAGAACGAGATGTGTACTTACTAAAATGATGACAGGATTTAACAAGCATGGATCAGGTCGTATGGAGGCTTTTGAGATCTATGAGAATATGATACGGGAGGGGGTGAGGCTCCTCCACGTCCATCTGCTGCCACCCCGGTGTTGCATCTCCAATCTTGTTGATTTTCGATATCTAGAGATTCTCTTAATAGAGCGCGAGACTAAGATTTTCTTCTATTGATCAAAGTTGGTACGATCTAATTAAGTTTATACTTTGCGAACTACAGATTCAGCAGCACTGCTAGCCACAATGCTCGAATTATTGTTTATTTAGACTGTAACCTTGACAAGGTATCTGCGAACGAGCTCCCTATCTAGATTGAAAGAAGAGCACCCTGGTTAGCAATTGATGCTGTAAGTTCTCGTGATATATGATAGAAGACTTGGCCCTCGTAGCGATTCCAACATTTGAACAACGATTCAAAGGCCTGCTCAAGAATTTATTACCTGAAATTCTAGCAGCATGTCTGCTAGATTGGACGCCAGTGAAACAGCAACGTCGGCCATCGTGCTCCTAGCAATGTTGCATGCTGCGGCCGCCCTTGCAGCCTCGGCTTCGATCCACTTTGTATATTCCACTGGTCGATCTAACCTGTAATAACCCTCATCTTCCTCTGTAACTGCTGCAGGAGTTTCCGCAATGTCATGGTCACAGGCTTCCAGCATCTGGCGGTATGAGCAAAACCGCATTGCAAATTCATTCATCGAGTCTAGAACCTCCGGCAAGATCCTCTCACCCCTCAAGTGTTCAACTAGTAAGACAACGTGCGGACCCAGAAGCTGAGATGCCTCTACCAAAATCTGATCCTTGGTCCGCCGACTGTTACTCGGTTTATTAATATCCATCGGAACAGGGTTTCCTGTTGCGGATGCACCATCGTCATGTCGTTTCCGAATGTGCAGTACTGGTTCAAGCAACTGGTTCAAGAAATCTGTGATGCAGCTTTGAGGCAATAAGGAAATCCCATTTGAGGGTACTTCAATGGGGTGATTGTTGTCAGGACCCATAACTTCAGTCTTGAATGCGATCCGGGCTCTACCATCTTGAGGAAGATGATCGTTTTGCCTGTTCCTTGAAGGGAAGTCCAGAAACCATGTTAGTCCTCCTAGTCCCATTTTTATGAGCGCATTCGTGTCTACAACCAAGAGCCACGGCTCACGCAGAGAACGTCCTGCCCCTGTAGCCTCGGGATGTGCCTGCAGCCAGACAACAAATTCCATTTGAATTTGCAACTCTCGATCCATCATTCTCTGTCTCGGTCGCCTACACTGATCCCAGGTACTCACAAGCACCCGATACCAGTCCTTCTGAGCCAATTAATGTATATACTTCCCGTCTTGAGTTAGCTTTGCTTCTTCCCCCGGATCACGACCTTCTCTATGTGTTGTCAATCTCTCTAGTCAATGCAGAACTCTGCAATTCCCTTTTCAGTCACAATTGTCGTTAGTTCCGCAAGACACCCAGGTATTCTCTTCCTCAAAATGGGTTTTCAGGTCTCCAGGGGTACTTCTTATACCGACTCTTCTTCTGGCACGCGGTCACTCTTTCCTCCAATATGCGCGGGCAAAGAGTGGCTACCCGCGTTCTCTCTCTCAGACACGTTTCTCTCTATCGGCAGCATACTAGGATAAGTGATGAAAGATGATGAAAGACATATATTTGTCTGTGGGTCGGTATCTGAGCTAGGTGGGATCTCTCCCTCGCTCTCGAAGTGGAAGCTGGAGAGGCAGGGAGTGGGATGCTCCGTTACAGCAGTACTCCGTATCGCCCAAGTTTATCAACATACATCCAATGGTGTCCATCGTACCGACACTGACAGTAGACACTCAATTTCAACGAAAAAGCGCTCTGACCATTTCTTCAACCTCCTTGCACTGTCCTGGTCTCTACTACCATCTTCCGCGATCCTGCTACCCTTGTTTGTTTTTTGTTGCAATCGCTTCGACCCAAGTGTGCTTATGCCGAGGTCTCAGCAGCTACCTGCTCGCAGCCCTGGGACCACCTACCTAGGATCTCAAAAGCAGAGCCATGCCTTGCTAGCTGCTGCAGCAGTGCTATTAACGGAGTAGAGTCCTTGACTTTCTTGCCTTGGAGAGCAAGCTGAAGGCTAAGTTAGGTAGAGGGAGCACTAGAGAAGGTCTAGATTTTTTTCTTTTTTATTTCTTTTTTTGATTGAAGGCTCCAGAGAGGCCAAATGTATTGATAATGAGGAAAAAATAACCTCACATGAGAGGACATGGAGGCTGAGAAAGGGGACACCGGCCAGTAACAGGGATCTTTTTACTGAACTGTGTTTTTGCTGATCATGAAAAGAGGTCTGTTGATGCTTGGACCGGTACACCTGGTTGAACCTAGATAGGGAATACAGGTGTGAGTACAAACATACCACTGGGGTATGAATGAACCAATGTACTCAGGTGATACACGTGTACTCAGGGGAAGTATTTCTTACAAGGTTTCACCCACACATACCAAACCAGTCTGCGGGGGGTAGCAAGGTCCCAATACCAGTATTGCAGTGGGTTCTTGGTGGAGCTAGGTATGAGTATATGTTAGTGCAGCAATCACTACTACCAGTTTGTTAATTCAAGGCTCCTGGTTGCAATTACTTCGTTTGCCTTTCACCGTTGTTTCAGGCATCTTTGGGTTGCCTTTGCCTAGTGTTTCATAATTTAGATTACAATTTGATGTGTGTGCTTAACGATATTTATGTCTATGTATGGTGAGCAGTGGAAATATCATACCAGTGCAGGGTACCACTAAAAAAAAAAGTCGATACTAGTTTTTTTTAAATATTAGTAATTCCCTTAATGCATTTCCAGACCTCTCTTACTTTATTCATGTGCAATATACTCGAGCTATTGCTCCCACGTTTCTTATGTCATGGTTTTAGTCATGGTTAATTAGAATTACCTAGTTGGGACTTCATTGGTCTCACATGCTAGGGAAGGTGTCAAACCTCACTTGAGACATGGGGATGGGTTTTCCCTTGTGAATGTGGAGGAGGGCTCATCTTCTTGTAGTTGAGCCTCCATGAGCCTCTCTCACCTCCATAGCTCTAGGTATTGAGTGGGAATGTGGTGAGGGCTTTGTAGGATGGATTCCTTTAGCAAAGGTGCCATTGGTTTGACTTAGTTTATGTGATTGAGTGGATTCATGAGTGAGTGTTTTCATTGTGTTCACTTTCATTATCATTGTGGGATAGTTTTCTAGGATTGTGTGCTTAGAATGTATGGTGGACAGCGATGTATGTTGTGGCATGATGCTTAGGTGCACGACACTTAAGTTCTACTAGGGTAGCCTGTGCCATTGGCCCAAATCTCCAGTGTCATCTAAGTCCAAGTGCAATCTCCTATGTATCCTTGCGGTTTGGGACATCTCAACGCTACAAACAAACGTACAAACGTCTCCCTTCACACACACACACACACACACACACACACACATATATATATATAAGATGGAATCGAAATCAGAATCTAACGTTCTTTGGTGGTGATTTTGAACATGCATGCCATTGAAATCCAAAGAAATAAGCTCATCGTTAGCATGGTTACATCTTTTGGATGTTGTTCCAAGTGTAGTTGCACTATGGATAAAGCTTCCTAAAATCGATAGTAATGAACACGATGAATTATGTTAACCTCAATTTCTAACTGTTTTTTTTCCTCAACATCTTCTATAGTATGAACGTGGATGTCCAATCAACTAATGTTATAACAAGAAGCTCATCTTTCTTTTTCTTGAAGTAGTCGACTGCACAATGACCTTTGATGCTACAAAAAAAAACAAGATCCACATTTTTTTATAAAAAATAGTCTCTTTTTGTGTAATTTACTTAGTTGTTTGCAGAGATTTTAAAACGTGAGAATTTCTTGATATTCGATGTCATTACAGCCTAACTTATGCCATAAATGTGTTCTTCTTATTGGCAATGCATCCATTTTTGCAACAATAATCATGTCGCTAAGTCCATAGTCAGATCATTATTTTGGGTACCAAGATATATTATCTAAAATGAAGGTGATAAACTGCCATAAACAATAACTGTCAAATCTTCATCTAAAACGTGATGACTTATGTAGATCTAATAAATAGCAGTAGTTTTAAGTTTATCAATGTAGACTTGTTCACCAACTCATTTCTAATTCCCTTTTCAAGTTGCTCAACCCTCGGGTGGGATAAAGTTGATTGACAACATGGTTCCTCTCATAATTGGAACAAAGATTTGTTCATGCCTCTTTTGTAAATTGGGCATGTACCACTTGATGAAGCAAATGAATCAACGACATTCAACAACATAGTTTTTGCCAATTTAGCTTTCTAGTTCAGTTGTCGTACTCAGGAGAGCACTTATACTCATGATCTCTTCATCTTCAAGTTGTTCAACATGTGCAACAACTTCCTTTCAAATTTAAATTATCTCCCGCAAATCTTTCTCATGGAGAATGAACTCCAATCTTAATTTTATACATATGGAACTGTGGCCATCGAACAATATCTCGATTTGAGTATGATCACTAGAAGAAAAAGATATCATGATAATTATTTGATGCTACACCAACAACAAATACTCATATGCACTTTCAATTTTTTCAAATACAATTTTTTACAACATTCTTATATAGTCAACCCCCATCAATTGTGGATCGAACATTTGAATCCCTCCAAAGTACTGAACGGCTTGAAGTACCTCTTTGATGATAGATTGTAAATTAGATGCTGGCATAGGCTCAAGCTGATTAGCTAGACGATCAGCAAGGTCTCTCTCTTCTGCGAATTCAGTAACCATATAGAGGTTGGTGCACCCCATTGTGTGCACACTGAACACCTTCTTGAAAGATATAATGTTGGAATGGGCCAAATGTTGGAGGATACAAACCTTGCTCAACTCTTGTTTGGTCATTTGTGTACAGCTGAACACATCCTCCACCCTCTTGATAGCCACCACTTGGTGGAGTTCTAGATCCAAAGCTCGACAAACATCTACATATAATCCAGAGCCGAGTCGAGATAGAATACCTTGTTGTGAATATTGAAAGAGTGGACATCAAATTACCAAAAAGTTACGAGAGCTCTCCATACTAAGAACAGGATGGCGATTCTCATAGGCATTGATTGACATGCTAAGGAATGTGTTGTGGAAGAAGGCTCAGATCAAGGATGCAGCATGCAGATGAGGATGTACATGATTTGGTGTCATCAAATCATGCACATTTGGTGTTGCAGTCTTCTTGATCTGCGTCTATTTTATGAGTTGTGGGATGTCGGGTTGGATTCATACCATCGGTGTGTCAAAGTGTGATGGACCATCTCTCACCTCCAACTAGTGTATTTCATTATCTCTCTTCTCATATGTTTTCAAGTTTAAACTTCATCAAGGCTTGAAATGGGGCTTCACAAGCCACGCATCCGGTATGCCCGTTGCGGCCGGAGTCTTCTCGACCTACGTCTATTTTACGAGTTGTGGGATGTCGGGTTGGATTCATACCATCTGTGTGTCAAAGTGTGATGGACCATCTCTCACCTCCAACTGGTGTGTTTCATTATCCCTCACATGTAGTGTAATCACAACTTCGTATTTGAAAACAATCCGCAAATAGAATGTCCGTGGAATTGTCAAGTATGTACAAAAACAGATACCTTAAAAATAACGACCTCATCTTCATGTAGATTTATTTTCTTGTTGGACACCTTGCGGAGATCATCCTTGAGGCCGCCCACCGTCTCTTTGAATTCGTTCTTGAGGTCTTGTATTCGTTTTTGAGATATTTGTATTCGTTCTTGAGGTCTTTGAATTCGGGTTTTGTTGATTGAGGAGCATCTCAACATACATCTTTCGAAATGAAGTATTCTCAACCTTCAAATAATTCTCTTTGGGTCAAAAAATATATCTAGGAAACACCAATACTAGCATCGATGTTTACGGCTGAGAAGGTATAATGTGTTTCAATTACCAGCTATAGTGTCGAAAGACATTAAAAATATTTTGTATTTTTCAAAATTGAGAAATATTCTTTTGTCCGTTAGTCAACTAACTGAATAGGATATAAGTTAAGATTGAATTTGTGTACCAATAGTTGTTGATTGAAGATCAACAATTCGAATGAAATGATAGTTGAGATAGTTGAGATGCGAGATTATATAAGTTGGTTGGAGCTTTTCAAGCTGTGATTGTAGACTGTGATATGACTCTCAATACGTGTCACATGTGGCATCAAATATTTTGTCTCAGTGCACAGATTGACATTTATGTCAACCACTACAATTGTTGAAGACATGGATCTTATTAGAGATTGGGCAAATGTGGACTCTTGTCAAAGCAAGCGTAACTTATGGCGTTATTTGATCCCAAAGGGCTACTGTTTTTTGATAGGAAGAAAGACACCCAAGAGTGGTTACTACGAAATGGAATTATGCCCTAACAACTTGGCTATCTAGTGAGTGTCCCAAATGTGTGTATGCTAAATACCACCACAATTTATTTCCAAAAGATGGAGGTCCTCAAAGAAAGAAGGTTTTTGAATTGGTATATAATGATCTATACATTCTTAGATCACCTGGAAAAGCTGTCATATGGAAAAGTGAAGTATTTTTTACCTTCATTGATGATTTTTCAAAGAAAATATTTTTACACAATGCAAAACAAGTTTGAGATGTTTAAAGGCATTTGAAGCAGTAGTGTAGAATTAAACTGAAGAAAGTATCAAAGCAATTTGGTGTGATGGCAATGGGGAGTATATCTCAAAGAATTTTAATCACTTCTATAGATAATATGACATTGTAAAATAGAAAAAGAAAAAAACAGATAACCGCACAATGCATGTTTTAGAGTAGAATGGGGAAATGAAAGAGGCTCTCAGCTACACCTACTTCGATTGGGGTCAACTCTCTCTCTCGCTCTCAATGTTACACAACAAACATTTCACTCAAGCAACGAATGCCTATCTGGAGCAAGGTGAATTATTGTACTCTAAAAGTGAATCTAGATGAGCACTTTGTAAGGCTGAATTGTAGAGAGAGAGCGGCCCAAACAACCACACGATTTGAGCTCTCATAAGCTAGAGATGAGCCTGACCTTGTGCATATTGAAGTTTTTCAAAAGATACTTAAGTGCCTAAATCAAGATTGGCATTTTCAGAAGCCCAAGCCTGGTGGCAATGGGCAGAATTCTCTTCTGGTTGTGAGCTTGTATGGGAGGAACCACTCCCCATGATTGGTCCAACCAGTCGTACACCAAGGCTAGTTGCCCAAATCTTTGACACCACTCCTAATGTTGTATGTCCTCAAGGGCTGATAGTACCATTGAGGGGCATGTACATACCAGTGTTATAGAGTATGTCCATTTTGACATACCAGACTGGTACGGGTAGGTCCAACTTGGCTTTTGGGTCCAACTCATAGGGCCTGGGGTAGATTAGGACTGGCCAGGTAGGTTATAGGATGGGTATGGGTATTTCCAATTTTGAGATACCCTGGTCCCAGGCATGGGTATGGCAAAAATTCAAATGACATATGGGGGGAACATGTGCAATGATATGGTATACCCTAACAATCATCATATTATATTCAAAGCTGAAATTAAAACTAGATTGAGGGCAACATACAAAAGGTAAAAAAAAATTGCAATCACACATGCCCATGCAAACTAATTTGTATTGCTCATAAATTAGTGAAGGTCTTTGTATTGTAAGGCTGGATTGTAACAAATGGGAAAAAAGCTCGATGCCATGACAAAAACTAAAGAAATCGTGCATATTGTACCTTGTATGCTGATCATTGTACGCCATACCTTCTACCCCGATTGTATCATTACACACACCCAGGCTAGCTTGGGTTCATCAATCCTCAATACGGGTCTCAAGCTCAGTATGAAAGTAGTTCATACTTAGACTGGTATGGTAGGTAGGGGGGTAGGTCCAGTGTTCAAAACCCAGGTCCATGGTATAGCAGGGGTATATGCCCCAAGACATACCCAATTGGTATGTTCTACAATACCCTTACTCATACTAGTGCACATACCCCGGCCTACTGGCACATACCAGTACAACACTGGTGCAGACCAGTGTTGGACTGGTATACCTGGTTGAACCTAGGTGTGGAATACAGGTATGAATATATATATTGAAGAACATACCAGTCGGGTATGAAAGAACCAATGTACCCATGTGATACACGTACTGGGGGAGTATGGCTTTAGGATTCCCCCCACACATACCATACCAGTCTGGGTATATGGAGGAATAGCATGGTCCCGATACCAGTATTGCGGTGAGTTCATGGCGATTGGAGGTAGGTATGAGTATATGTTAGTGCAGCTAGTTATACCCTGTACTATAATTTGGTTAATTCAAGGCTCCACGTTGCAATTTAGACTTCATTTGCTGTTTCGTGCTACTTTAGGTTACCTTTGCCTAGTGTTTCAGGGCTTGGATTAAAATTAGCTTTGTGCTAAATGACATTTATTTCTATGTATGGTGAGCTGTAGAAATACCATACCAGTGCCAATATCACTACAGAGAAAGGGCAATACCAGTACCATACTCATATACAGCCCAAAGTACAACTACTCATACCAGATTCATACCCAAGTTGCTCATACCTGTATAGATACCTATACCAGCCTGGTATGAAAAAGGGGTGGGACCCTTCATACCAGGACCAGTCTGGTATTAAAAAATGGACATACCAGCCCAACATTGGTGCAGACCATAGCTCCAAATCATACTTGTTCAAAAAGCCTTGCATGAGTTGGAAAAAGGATGGGTGAAGAACAGTATGCATATTGTTTATAGAAATGGAGAGTGTTGGGCACAATACATTAATTGATGTATTGTGGTGCTAGCCCCATGCTTAGCACATAGGAAACTCCATTTGTTCAGCATTATGTTCAGTTGGACAGCCTCTTAGTGGAGGAATTAGTATTCTACCAAAAATGTGACGAGCATTGTTTCCTCTTGACAGTGCTGAGGGAGGCACCTTCCGTGGGAGTCGCTTAGTTGTCCTCCTAAAAGAAGACCTTTACACAAGCCAATCAGAGCAAACTACAAACTGTGAAAAATTCTTGATAATTAGTTGGGGATTCAACTACCTTCCAACAAAAACTGGATTAGAACTCCAGATAATTCACTGTGAAATCTTGGCTCATTTGATCACCAAGTATTCGACAAAATCAGATTTGGAAGCCACCTCATGAAAGGTGTGCGCAAGGCCATAAAAAGAGTAGGGGAGAGAGATTGAAAGAGATGGGAGAACAGGAGGGCTAGACTTCAGATCCTATGCAAATTCTCCCTTTGGACAAAACGTACTTGCACAGTCAACTCTCACAAAATGGTCTACAGAGATAAAACAGTTCCCAGATCATCAGATCTCCCATAGGAACCCCTATAACTCTCTCCCGACCAATGTCTCCCATTTGTAGATTGATATTTACTGTGGCGTGCTGTGTGTGCCAAAACTTGCCTGTGGCAACAAGCTGCATTGGTGGTACAACACGGAGTTACAGAGAAAGACCTTGAACCGGCGTATACATACTGATCTCATGTCACAGCCAACTGCACCCACGCAAACTCTTCCATGTAAGTATCATTTCCCACTGCTACCTCGTCACATGATGCAGCACATGAATAGACCACAATGGTTGCCCAGTCAAGTGAATTCGAGTCTGCCTCATTTTGAACTTGCAAGAAATAGAGCAGCTGTGGCAGCAATTGCAGCTCAAATGTCTGGGAACCTCCACAGTGAGGACAAGCAGGAATGTCACTACTCTTTGGCTGGCCTTCCAATGAAGGCCACATGGGCTTTGCGCCCGATGACCTGCAATACCGCAGTACTTGGTCTGGCGCCCTGGCGAGCCGCGCTTGGAAAGCTGCCCAATGCTGTTGCTCTCGAGATGCCTCCTCCACGTCTTGCACATCCCTGGCAGAAAACTCCTCGCCTTCCTTTCTCCTCCTCTCATAGTCATCCAGCAACTGCTCGGCCCTATTCACAGGATTATGAGGACCTTCGCTTCCGTCCTCAGCAACATCCTCGTAATTGTCTTCTTCATCAACCAAAAGCTCCATTTCTGGCCATAACTTGTCGCTAGCAGCAAGTGTTATTCCAGCCGCTGTTGGTACTGCAGGGTTTTCAATTAGGCCCTCCTTAGCATGTCCTGACGTTGTTTGACAAATACCTGTTGCATCTGACTCTCTGGAAGATTCCACAGCTTCATTCATAGCTGCAATATTTCCTACAGATATCTCCTTTGCGGGATCTGAAGCAGCTTGAACCTGACGGCAGAATCTGGCATGCCCTGCCCGCCAATGATCAAGTTGGTGACCAGTGCAACAGTAGCGCACCTTCTTACACCCTCCACAAAGACTGTGAGCTTTCCAAGTCCCACACCAGGTGCACAGAGGAGCGCCCTTGCAGGAGGGGGAATCCTGCCCATCGGACAATGGGGGATCATACGAGTAGAACGGATTGCTGCGAGGAAGCTGCGATCGGAAAACCCTAACACTTCTGCAGGGCTTAGCGGAGGGCAGTTTGCATTGATGGTGCTGGTCTTGCTGCAGGCATGCCATATTTGGACAAACAAAAACAAAGAGACTCCTATGAAACGCCTCCTTATTGCCATCGATGGGCGCATAAACCTGCAACAGAAACCCTAATGGATTCCCACAAATCCCACAGCGAATCCGATCTCCCTCGGGCAGATGGACGGGGTCCAGCCATGCCGGGGTCCCACCCACCTTGCTTGGAAAGTGATGGCGGGATATCTTCCATGGCTGCTCCACTGCCTGCACAAATCCCAGTCCCACCAACACATCCTCATTTTCGCATTCCTCTCCACTCTCATAATCCATGTCTCCCAAGGCAGCTCCATCCTCCACACGCAGATCTGACAATTCTGTCTCCAGTCCACCACCTCCATCCCTTACGTCCCCTTCCGCCATCGAAAACCCACCCACTTGCAACTCTAGAATCAGGACAACGGTACTGAAGCCTCCATAACAAGATGAGCCACAACACAGAGGTTCTGAAGGAGAGGCCGTAAACCCCAAACCCTCACTCTTCTGTATGGACGTAAAGAAGATAGATTATGTCGTTCGTCTAGTCCACCTCTTCGCCCTTGATGACCGACGATTCATATTTCGTCCATTGTGACAGGGAAGTCCAGGAGTCCAGCCGCAGAAGCTTGCAAAGAAGATCTCGTGGTGCTCGATGAGCTGTTTGATGTTGTTACTACAGGCCTCATTGGGTCTTCCAGAACTCACTCATAAGTATTTGTTTGTGGTTTCAACTCTATCTGTCAAGTAAGTTCATGTTGTCATTCTCTCTGTGTGCCTTCTCCGTACTCTGCTTTTAGTAAGTGTTCTTTTAGTTAGTATAAGATCTGCCCTTAGTGCTAACAGTGGAAGGAATTCGAAAGGGAAACGTGGGTAACACCCAATTCGTCCCAGCAACTAAGCTTAATTCTTTCAGGAAGCTAAGGAAACAATTTCCGTTAAGGGATCTACGATGTGGCATTGGGCATCGTCAACCAGTATCAGAGATGGATTTGGGGGATAGAACGATTATGGAATAACCACGAATTTCAGTCATCGCCTGATTTTCAGGCATCGAGAACGTTTAAGACTGAATTACTGTGCCTGACTGGTGTGCAAGCAGAATTTAGGGTCGGCATTCAGGGGTTAAGGAAGCCCATTAACACTCAGAACAAAAATATCTATAATGTGCTGTTTAGAGCATAGAGAGCTAACAAGGGAATTTTGACGCAGAAAGGCTGATTCATGCGGACTCGAAAGGCAAGCAAAGCTGCGAAAGAGCAGTCTGGTGAGCTATCTTAGCTGGTCTGGGTCTTCACCACTCCCGCTTGTTTCAGTTGAATCATTCTAGTCATAATGTAATTGGCCTACAGCAGAGGCCAATTACATTGTTTGGTTCTCCTTGCAACTTTTGCAGCAGAGGCTTGTTGTGGGCTGTCTAGACCCATGGCAACTCAATAAGGTAGGATACACCTTAGTCAGGGGTGAGAGACTGCCACTGTGAGAGGTGAGAGGTTTTAACAAGCAGGCTTCATCCTCAAAAAGGTTCATGGTAAAGTGAAGCCAGATGGATATAAAAGTCACCTGACACCTAGTGACAAGTATATCATGTTTCTGCGATGGAGAGTTAGGTGTTGTTAATTTAGTTGGTAGTCTGTGAGTGATTCTATAGCTAAGTGTGTCACTTCAATATTAAAGTGAGAAGTGCAATATGCAGGGCTTGAAAATCTTCTCGAGTCCTTACATGGAGAGACGACTGAAAATTCGAATGCAGACCTTACAGCCGCCACTGGATGTAGGTGTACAGTAGACAACCCTTCCTAACCTTTCACCACTCATCGACTCGTGTACTTTCATATAGCATTCGTGTACTTTTGGCTGGGGGACTCTATTAATTTTGAGGATGTGGATGTCCTTCATTCACCCTACATTTCTAGGAGATCTCCTGTAGAAGAGTCCCATTGTGGGAAAATGTGTGCCTTGAAGCTGTGAATGTTTCTTGCAATGCTACCTCTCCATTTTTAGGCATATTTATGCCTTAGGGGACAATATTGTAGTGGTGAACTTTTAGGTCCTACTGATCATCCAACGGGTGTGGGCAGCAACCCTGGCCAATGTGTCTCAGCAAACGGTGGACCAGCTGCTGGATCGTGTTGGCGAGCGTCAAGCAGCTGCCAAAAGGCGTCGGGCAGCTACTTCACAGGGTGGCACGGTGAATACCTTCTATCACTGAAAGTAGTCCGTATATTGTTTGTGAGATTACATCAACTTGTCAATACGAAAAGATCACAACAAGTATTGCTCACAACTCAGAGAGATCTACCTTTTGGCAGAGACAGACCAGACGGAAATTAGCAGGAGAATGTGATGATACCCTTTTCCAACAACGCCGGTCATCTGGAGAGGGAACTTTATTACGAAAACACATCACTACTGATGCAGTGGTGTGTGGGGCACTCGCCCGGACAACACAAGACTCTGGACAACTTCAGCAGCCAACTGTGCAGAACAGTCTGGCTGGACAATCTGCAAGCCAGGTATGTTAGGGAGAAGCCAAGCAAAATGGTTAGAAAGAAATCAGATTCTGACTGTATTGTAGGTGATATCATCTCAAGATCCTCTATAGTGAGTACTGGAAAAATCCCTCAAATTCGTAATGTGCACAGGAGCTTGAAGAGACCCTTCCTTGCGAAGAGGATGAATTCGATTGGGAAGACGGTGATGATGCTGCAAGAGTGGGGATACCCATTGACAGGGAGAATAGCCCTGCCAAAGGTTGGAATGGAGAGGTCAGCTTTCATGTGGATGGTATCCCAGCAGACTCCTCTGAAAAGCAGCGGGGGAAGGTCTCTCTCAAAAGAGCTTCAGCAAAAGATAAGGTCCATGAGCTGCGAATCCTATCTGCTGAATATTTCTAAACAGAACAAAATTGATTGCAACCGTGAGCTGTAGACAGTGTTAGGGTTCTCAAAGTGCAGTGACTGCAGTAGGTTGGTATCTAGCCAAGGTGGGATTTCACAGCTCTGTGTGTGATGGAGTGCTGTTCTTCCCATGTTCAGTCTATTGCACATCAAAGTATGTGTTGTATCATCTTTGGATGCTGGAAAGGTGACATTTGCTGGGGATTAGAGGGGAGATTCCTGCTGCACAGTTGCACAGTTAAGGCCAGCCTACCTTCATGATTCATAAGGTTGTAGATATGAGGCGCCTACTGTTCAAGCACGTACAAGCGAGATTGAAGAGGTGTAACATGCAAGATTGGCTGATTTGCTCATCTGACTTGGCAGGAATTTGCAACGCTGGTCCACAAGTCACATTTGCTCTGCTTGCTAGCACGAGGAAGGGCCATTGATGCTGCATGTGATGACCCTCTTCTTCAGGTCTCTAATTGATGTTACTTTGGACGCTCCAGTATGAGATTTATCTTGGTTGCCTGCCATTCTGACTCCATATATCTTGCTTAGTTTCTGCAAAAAAAATGCTTATAAGGTCAGATAAGATGGCTCTCTTGGTGTTGCCTTTTTGTCCTGCCTTGGTTATTTCCTACTTTGTTCAATGAAGGCACTCTCAGCTTTTTTATCTGGGTTCCTGTGCCGGCATCAACGACCATCGAAGGCTTCATTAGTCTCTGTACTCCCATCGCGTCTGATGCCATCCGTTGACATCGAGAAGCTGACACCAGGCCGATTGGAGCATCTAGTTAGCTGGGTAAGCCATCATTCCAACACAGTGAATAACAACTAAATTGACCAGTGAGAATGTTACGTAACTAGCTGCATTATCCTGGACCACCTCGGCATACAAGAGGTGTCACCTGAATCTTCATCTTGTAGTTTACTGGCTTACTCGTGCCAATGGCAAGTAACAGAGTGTGCAGTCACTTCTAGAGGTGTCTTGGAAATGTGCTGCAGTTGAAGGTTTGAAAGGTTATAGCAGAGAACTGTCTGCTCGAGAGTCATTTCCAATGGTGAGGCTCTCATTCCTCTTGGGAAAAGTTTGTAAATTGTGCTTTGTCTTTTTTTTATACTAGAGGATGTATGTTTCATGGGACTGGTGGGTCTTTGTGTGCAGTTTCACAGCACCTTCCGTCTGCTGACGCCTGGGGAAGGCTCGTCACATGCAATTGGGCTAGATGGTGAACCATTACAGACTCGTTTACCTCAGGTCCTTCAAAAGCAAGTTGGATCTCCAGAAGAGGTACTCTAGAGAGACCCTTAAAATGTGTCGGTAAGGTCAGTAGTCTCACCATCATGCCCACAAAAATGGGACATGCTCTTTCTGAGATGGATTAACCTCAAGTTATGAAACAACTTACTCTTAGTTCTAACTTTAGTCTACTGCAGCGTGGAAAGGCCCTTAAGGGTAGTCCTGAGTCCAATTGTTCATGAAAGGCTGGGTTCGAGGTTGCAACTTGTTCACTTTTCAGCATCATTCCCCCTTTGGTCTGACTACTCTTGGCATCAATATCAGTCACTGACTTCACTAGAGGGTTACAGAATGTACTCATAAGACATTGTTTGCCGTAGCCTTGTGGACTAAGAGCATTACAGAGAAAGAAGTAAAGAAGAGACTATATCATGTCCACAGGTAACTCAATGAGCTTATGTGACAGGAAAAGAGAAGACGGAATGAACAGAACAGTGGCACCAGCCACCATAACCATAAAACTGCCAGTCAATTTGAGTGAGCGAAAGAGATAAGACTGTAACAGCAGCAGGCAGGCAGGTCAGGAGTAAGGGCTGCAATCCCAGTGCCATTCTTTAAAGATTGTGTAATGGGTTGTGCTGCAGATTGCTGCACTCTCCGTCTCTCTTTTCCGAGGCTTAGGTTTCACTACCCGGTACATTTTCTCTTTGATCTTGTGTGGTCCCTTTACTTGTGATGCTACTCTCTAAGTGTTTTGGTTCCTTGGAGCTACTAATGAAAGGGAAGCAAGGCTTTGTGGGATGGTCTTTGCCAGATATAATTCGTCCAGGAATAACTCTGTAATAGTTTTTCTTGAGGCCGAGGAAAATCATGTTTCCACTTCTACAATGTAATAGCACTTGAAAGGGACTGATAAAAGTTCAAGTGTTATTTGTCAAAAGTTACAGGGAGCATCACCTAATGTGGGGTTTTCGATTCGTCAGGCTGAACTGGAAGTATGAATTTCAGGTATGTGGCTGTGCTGGATGTGGCATCCCTCAAACCAGATGCTGAGTCCCTTGAAGCTTCTGCCAACTGGGAACCAGAGGCTGCTGATGAAGAGATTGGAATCAGGTTCCAACCTCAAATCGATCTTGAGAGTAAGAAGGTGGCAACGTTGACCCAGATTCTGGCTCGCTGTGTGCCCTCAGCTTTACCCAACAGTCTCACGACAAACAGTTCGAGTGCAAGGGTACCTGCAAATAATGTACAAACCGCAGGTGGAAGGGACCAAGAGGGAAACCAAAGCAGAGGGAGGGTCTGGGGTGAAGGTGGTGGTCAAAGAGATGATAGACCCAAGGGGAAGAGGGCAATGAAGACTAGCAACAACACCGCAAATGCAAAAGTGAGGGGTGGTGGAAAGCAGGTCTCCAAAACAAGTGATGCAGATCCCAGAGACAGTGGAGCTGGCAGGTTGGCAGGTGGTAATGAGGTTGAGTTGGCCATGGGCCCAGGAAAATGTACAACTTCAAAAAGGAAGGGGGACGAAGAGTTTGAGCTACAGATTGCTATGGCACTTGCTGCTACAGCTTCAGCAGAGGTTAAGAGCATGGATGTCAGTGAGACCTCTAATGTTGATAAGGGGAAGGCAATGGTAGGCACTGGCTGGACAAGCTGGAAGCAACAAAAAAGTGCGGCAGGGGCTGCTAAGTTGGGGAAGAACAGTAAAGGAGGGACAAATGCTGCAGTTTGGTCTCGGAAAATGGGACCTGTCCTGCAGTGGGCAGAGGTCTACTGTGGAGGAGAGAGCGACACTGGTAGGTGAGCATTAAAGTGAACAACTAAGAAACTAAAGGGAACACTGATTCACAACCTTCCACATCTACAAAGAAAAGTGAATTGCTACAGCTACGTAGATGACTGTCTTTATTTCAAGTTTCTTTGGAAAAGTAGGTAAAAGTGACAGTCAGTCATCATGACTCAGCTGTTTTGCAGGTGGATACATGTGGATGCTGCAAGAGGGATTGTGGATGGTGCAGACAAGGTAGAGGGGGCAGCAGCCACATGTCACTTGCCATTGCGTTATGTGGTTGCATTTGCCGGATCTGGAGCCAAGGATCTCACTCGCAGGTGAAGTAACTCTTCCTTTAGGAGGTTAGGACCCTTGCTTCTTTGCGACTTGACGTGGAGTTCATCATGGAGTGGAGAACTACTGAGCAAGTGACTGGACAAATGATCAAGATGTTCTTCCCAAGTTGCATCTCATATTGAATCCTCCCCTTCAAATTGTAATCGTTGCTCCTCTGATGGACTCGTAGGAACCGATTGTATGAAACCTTGAAAAATAGCTCACCTTTTGTATTTCTGTTCTCAATTAGCATGCGTGACCAAGTCATTGAGATCCACTCAAACACTGCTACAGATTGAAGATGTAGGGACTGAGGGAAAGGGATTGACTCAAACTACATGATAAGAGGCAGATGGAAGATCTATCTTCAAACAGAGGGTTTCAGTCAAGTTTTGCATGTCAATTGGTTCATCAGGTATGTCACTATGTGGTCAACAGTCACCCCCCTTAGGGTGGATGCAAGCTGGTGGGACTCCACCTTAGGTCCTCTCAGGCAACTGGAGGCACTGGCAACTGCCGGCTCATCTGTGAGCTCTCCACTTCCACTCACATTCCAAACAGGCTCTACAGAGTGCCAACCTAAAGCACCAAATGGTTGGGGAGGTTCGGAGGTGGGAGGGCTTGAGATCAGTGGACACTCAACTGATATTCAACTGCTTACTGGACTGGGTTCTAGTGGGAAATTAACCCCTGTGAAGGAACTGAAGCTTGAGCAATTGAATCAAAGAAATTCATCAGGTTCCTCTCCTCACAACAATACTCGCAGTGCTCTTGAAGATATGGAAATGGACACCAAAATGTTTACAGAGCCTTTGCCAACCAATCAGCAGGTCTCTTCCTCTCATGTACACTTCAGTAGGCAGAATGAATGAAAGAGAATTTTCATGACCTGTATCTAACCTGGTTGTTGGTGGATTCCTTGACTTGGTAGTATCTTTGCATGCAACTGTCATTAGATAGCCTAACAATCAATTTGCTAAGCATCTTTGCAATCAAAGAGGGAGGAGGGGTTATTTTTTTCTCTCGCGCTTTTTTAATTGTTAACCTCTTTTCTCTTCTGGGTGGCAGGCATACAAAAGTCATCATCTTTATGTGATAGAGAGATGGTTGACCAAATACCAGACCTTGTATCCCAAGGGACCAGTGCTGGGGTACTGTGCAGGGCAGGCAGTCTACCCACGCAGCAGCGTCCAGACTTTGCACACAGCTGACCGTTGGCTTCGAGACGGTCGTAAAGTAAAGCTTGGGGAGTCACCCGCAAAGGTTTGTGGTCCTTTGAAATGATCTTGGAACTCAATTTTGATGTAATGACAATTTGCATGTAATCTGTCAACCACTGAGAACCATAAACCTGGAGCAAATAGGACTAGGGGCTGGTGGCCGATGAAGGTGGGTCCGAGGCTACTGTAATCACAATGCCGTAACTTTTATTCATATGCATATAACATCAGGAACAAATGTTCCACAGAACACTTTTTTTTGCATCTAGAGTTTGAAAAACTAGCTTAATGTGTAGTCAGAGCGACACCATTTTATGACCTTGAGTCTGGGGGTGGCAGCGTCCCTGACGAAATGTGATTATTGATGTCAGTGACATGCCTTTATAACTGGCAGTCACCTTGTCTCATTCACGAGACGTCTGACAGCACATATCAAATAAAAACATTGTCACGAATTTCATAGGCGAGAAATGCGCTTACCTGATCCCACCAGCTGGAGATGCAACAGGTCATGATTTGACAGCAATGAAGGTAGAACCCTTTACTTCCTGCAGTGACAATCATCATTTCTAACTTCCCATGGGCGCAAGCGCAGGTTGTCAAGGCATCTCATCTGTCAAGTAAAGAAAGCCATTCAGACGTAGCTAAGCTGAATCTGGAGGAAGGAAGTACCCCAGGATCAAGCACAACGTTGTTTGGGAAATGGCAGACAGAAGCCTGGCAGCCCCCTCGTGCTGTCGGTGGAATTGTACCGAGGGTAAGGCACCTTATCTGCCAAACAATTGGCCTAATAGCCATACCATATAGCATCAACTTATTGAAGGACCTTAGTCAGGAAACTTCTCTTTTTTCCAGCCATAGGACTCCCTTCCTGGCAGCATTTGTATGTAAACTGCCACTTGCTTTTAAAGGGAGCCCTAATCGGTGGCTCTTATGTAAGAGATAAAGTTCTTACCTGAGGGGGGACTCCCGTGGATTTGAGAGTCGCGCCCCGAGGGCAGACTCGAAACTCCAGGAAAGTTCGAGGGTAGGAACTTTACCTGTCATAAAGCACTGCTCGAAAATTTCCCCCTACCCCTGCCCGGATTACGGAAGTGCCCCGGGCTGAGGGCTGTAATCCAGAATCGCTCGGGAAACGTAATCCAGTTTCTGGTTGGGGAGGTATGTTTACAAAGTTAATTATTGAGAGCAGTGCTTTACGAATGTTGGGTGATAAAATGATTAGCTAGATTTTGTCACGGAATAGGTTAACAACTGAAACATGTTCTAATGGGGTTGTATCACATTTTTTGCATCAGAATGAACGTGGTCAGGTGGATGTGTGGTCAGAGAAGTGTATACCTCCCGGCACTGTGCATCTCCGCTTCCCACGCCTAGTCCCCTTAGCTCAACTACTGGGCATTGATTTTGCACCAGCCATGGTCGGCTTTGAGATTCGCAAGGGGCGGTCATTTCCAGTGTATGATGGCATTGTGGTTTGTGAAGAGTTTGAGGGCCTGATTATGGATGTAAGTACATGATCTGCTGATAAAGGTGCTGAAAGTGAAAAAAAAGTGACACATGATATGATAAATATTGTTTCTCTTCATTCTTGGCACTACATGAGGCAATCCTATGTATAAGCTGTGCAGCTCTACACTTTTTAACTATACACCGTAGAGCTCTAGTTTCCTACTGGTCCCCAGCCAGAATTATCATTGTGTATGTGCAAGGAATTGATTTGATGACGGTACATATTTCAATTCGCTTCCATGTTTTCACTGCAGGCATATGCAGAAGCGGAGGACCAACGGAATGCAGAGGTGCTGAGAAAGAGGGAAGACCAGGCAGCTGGCCGGTGGTCCCAGCTGCTGCGCTCTGTGGCAACTCGCCAACGTCTGCGGGCAACCTACGAAGCCGAAAGTGCATCCCTTCTTGCATCCCCCAGACTCCAGACAGGCACGAGTGTAGAGGAAAACAACGATAAGACAGATTCATGTCCTGCAGGTAGCACCACTACACCCAGTCCAAGTGGCATAATGGATGCTAAGAAATTCTTGCATGGAGAAAAAGCAGGTGGCATAGGGAGGGTAGGAAATGATGTAGAGCAAAAGAAAGGAGGGCCAGACGCACTGCATACTCATCACTTTTCTGAAGAGAATCAGAGCTATGATGAGGAAACTGGTGTGAGGACTAAGTGGTGCCTTTGTGGGTTCAAACTACAAGTGGAAGAGATGTAGATGACTGTAGCATATACCATTTGGTGATATCACTAGACCATCGGAGCCCCATGTGAAAGGTCTTCAAAAAAAATTCCATATGCACATACTGTTGAAACCGTCTAGCCATATGCCAGGGATGTGGAATCGGAGGTTACCTGTGGAATAAGCCACAACTTGTCTTCATGTCAGTAACATCCAGTTCTGTTCATTAAGTCAAAAAAATGTGGAATGAAAGGGAGATTGCAACTGAAAGGTTTTCATGAGATCATTCTAATGGTCATTCTTTTACAGTTTTCACTTATATTTTTTTTTCATTTTTCTTTTTAACAAATGTGTGGAATACATGCAAGCGCTACCCTGTTGTAATTATGAAATTCCCATAAAGCAAGCTGCATTGCTGCTAGAAGGACCACCGCAATGCAACCACCACGGAAAGTGAATGAATCATTATACTTTTCAGTGTTCATCTGTAAATATGGATGAAAAACTCCATTTACACCCGTCTTTTGAACTAATTTGTAATCGGCCGCAAACTCGAGAAACCCTTAGTGTATTTCTGCCTGGGGCATGGCCAACAGAGAAAAGGGAATGGAGGCCCTGTTACGCAAATTGACAAAAGGAGAATGAGGAAAAAATAATCTCGCCAAAGCCATAAGGTGAAACAATCATGGGGTACCTCCCAGAATAATCATGCACCTCTTTGCCCTTTCCAGGGCTGCCAGGCTTGCACATACAATGCAAATGCACACAAATGTGATGTGGTTGGGCTTCACCCCTTCCCCCATCATTTGATCATAGGTCTCCAAAGCCACCATCCCACGTCCCTGTTGTGTGTACCCTGCAAGCATCGCGTGCCACGACACCACATCTTGTTCAGCCATAGTGTTGAAAACTCCCTTCGCATCCTCAATGCACCCACATTTGGCATACATGTCCACTAGGGCAACGTTCAGAATGACATCCGGTACAATTCCAGCTTTGACGATGTCACCATGGACCTCTTTCCCCTTTTCCAGAGCTCCCAGGCTTGCACAAGCATTGCAAACACAAATAAATGTGATGTGGTTGGGCTTCACCCCTTCGTGCAGCATTTTGCTCATAGGTCTCCATAGCATTCCTACCACACCCATGCTTTGTAAATCCTGCCAACATTATATTCCACGTGATCAAAGATCGATCATTGAGGCATTCAGTTGAACACTTGGTGAGCATCCATAATGCTCCCGCACTTAACATACATGTTGACAAGGGTGTTGAGGAGAAAAACACTTGGCGTGAATCCACTTTGGATAATGTGAGTGTGCACCTGTTTTCCAGCTTCCAGACCTTTCATCTTGATGCACTTAAGCAAGAGACAGACAAACGTA